>QANY01005557.1:480395-669749 GCA_003255025.1 Datisca glomerata | reverse complement strand
AAATAGGGGAACTACATGTTGTATCTTTCTAACGGCGTGTAACTTGGGCTGGACTCTTATGATTACGTGGAACTTTCCTACATGTCAAAGCAAAATTTTCCAACATGTCAGACAAAGTTGAGCGACATGGTGAACAAAGGCCGCAGTAGACGTACTTATCTACCTAATCAAACCTTGTAAAAAACAAAATAAATAAAACGACATGTAGTCCAAAAATCAACGTATGAGTGAGTCAATCTTCAGGTTTAGTACAACTAGTTAGAACCTTAAATTTGCTCATAAGTCACTAATTCAATCTGGCACCTGATCTTTAATTAAAGATTAGTCAAGTTCAAGCTCAGAGTTCAAGACTAAACATATATTATGTTTAAATCTTGTAATTTTTGTAAAAATTACATTTCATGTCGAAAACAATGACAGTGATCAAAATTATTTTACTATTTCTATAATGTATCTGATTCAAACGACATCCACCAAAACAGAACGCCCGAGTTTATGGGATGTGAATCACCTGTTAACAAGGTGATGGTAGTATGAAATCAAAAAAAAAATAAAAAAGTAACTTCATTTTTATTATTTAAATTGATTTGGACCGTTAACTTTGAATCATTAATCCTTATTGGTTAAAAGACTCTCAAGTTCGGCTTCGACTGAACATGAACTGATTAGTTATAAAACTCTCATGTTCGACGCCGACTGAACATGAAAGAACTCCAATCTAAGGTTGTGTCGAAGCTTTTCTTAGTAGTTAGTGCCGTACGTCATATAATAATGTTTTAGTCATCACTCATCAGTTAATAAACGGTGCAACTGATGTTACTTCTTTCACAATAACAAAAGAAACGGCACGTTTTCTTAGTCACCCAGAGAAAAGATAGCTTTCCTGCTTAACATCGCTTTCCCATTCTTGTTGTATATATATAAGAAAGCAGTAGAGTAGAAGGTGTGTGCCTGCTCCTTCAATCAGACTATCCAACTTAAGCTCTACTTCCACACTACCATGGGGAGGTTCACCAGCCATTGCCAACTTATCCCTTTAGCTTTGATCTTAATTTTAGGAACTTTAGCTTCTCAAGCTTTGTCTCGTACCCTCCAAGATGCATCAATGTATGAGAGGTACAAGGAATGGACGGCTCGATATGGTCGCGTTCATAAAGACGGTATAGATAAGGAAATGAGATTCAATATATTCAAGGAGAACGTGAAACGCATCAATTCCTTTAACAGTATCGGGGACAAACTGTACAAGCTGAGCGTCAACCAGTTTGCGGACCTCACAACCGATGAGTTTAAAACATCTAGAAATGGATTCAAAGGCCATATGTGTTCCACAGAGGAGGCTACCAGTTTTAAATATGGAAATGCTACTGATGTTCCATCTGCTGTGGATTGGAGAAAGGAAGGAGCTGTAACACCTATCAAGGACCAAGGAAAATGTGGTAAGTGTATGATTTTCGCAAAACACTATGTTTGGTACAAGCGTATTATTAGATTTTAAATAAACAGTAATTTTGGATTCCTAGAAACTGAAGTCACCCTTAAATGAGGTATTTGAAACCCTCCAATTTTGGAGGTTTTCATATTCGAGTAATCTTAATAATCTTGTTTTACCAAAAATGACCTTATTCTCTCATCAACATACTTCCGAGTCCAAGAGTAACATGGAAAAATGGCAAACAAATTTATTAACACTCCCAGCAAACTACTATAACAGCCCAAGTACTAATAAACTACCTAATATCAACTTTCTGGATACGCTAACCTAACGACCCATAAGCCGCTTTCATACATCTTGTTAACTCTTTGTCAAAACATAGGTTGTTGCTGGGCTTTTTCGGCAGTAGCAGCCATGGAAGGAATCACCAAGCTAACAACAGGTAATTTGGTCTCTCTATCTGAGCAAGAACTAGTTGATTGTGATACTCATGGAGCAGACCAGGGATGTGAGGGTGGCCTTATGGACAATGCCTTTCAATTCATAAAAAACAATGGCGGCCTAGATACGGAGAACAATTATCCTTACAAGGGTGTAGAAGGAACGTGCAACAGTAACGAGGAAGCCATCCATGTTGCCACAATAAATGGGTATGAAGATGTGCCCGTCAACAATGAGGCAGCGCTACTACAGGCAGTGGCTAACCAGCCTGTTTCTGTGGCCATTGACGCTGGGGGATTTGAGTTTCAGTTCTATTCAAGTGGTGTTTTTAATGGAAGCTGTGGCACTAACCTAGACCATGGGGTTACAGCAGTTGGGTATGGGGTTGGTGATGATGGGACTAAGTATTGGGTGGTGAAGAACTCATGGGGAACACAATGGGGTGAAGAAGGGTATGTTCGGATGCAAAGAGATGTTGATGCGAAGGAAGGCTTATGTGGTATAGCAATGAAAGCCTCCTACCCAACTGCTTAAAACTTCTACTTATATATGTACTAGATAGTTGATACTATTTTAATGTATGTTTATTGTGCTGTTCTAATACTAGATTTGCAAATTTAAACAGTAGTGATTATAAACTACATGGCTTACAATTGACGCTTTTGCTCATCTCAAGTCCACGCAAAAAATGCTTTAGCCTGCTTCTGAGGAAAATAAATCCTAAATAAAGAATAGCTCTGAAAGATCAGTAATAAGCATAAGAATGTCTAAGTAGTCTTAAAGACTGAATAATGAACTATCAGAAGAGTCGATGAATAAGTTACCTAGTTACGGAAGGATCAGAGTCAGATGCCATGAAAACATGCATGTTATTTTCAATTCAGCACATTAAAATCTGCAATCTTCATGCATCTCCTACAAATCCAAGTTTATGTAAGTTCGGTATTTGTCACTTTTGAGTATCTAAAACCTTCATAGCTCCAACTAATCCCAAGAGTTCACAAACCCTCGGTTAGAAGTTTCCGGCAAGTATACATCAAATAAATCATGGGATAATTAAGATTCCCCATTCTGATGGCCACAAGAAAGTGATGCTTGCAGGATTCTAACTCAGACTTGGGAACATTTTTTAACATGAAATATTATGACCTCTGTGTCGAGATAAACAACATATTTTAGCATTACCATGCAATATCATGAGTACTTTTGTTCTGAAAACTACCGAGATATATTAGTAATTCTAATAGAAAAGCATCACTTAGAAGCATAACGCTTTTGTTCAAAGATAAAACACATCGTACCATGACTCTAGAAGTACACCGAACAAAATTATATGAGAAAACTACATAGCTCCTAGATTGAAGGACCTTCGATTGATTGCTTGACTGATGTCCAAGCCTCTAGAAACACATCTTTCTTAGACTCTAATTGCTTGACTGACGCAACTCTGGTCGCACAAAGTCAGCATCTGCGGGGACTGAAATGTCAACTGTAGGTCTGAGTTGAGCGCATACTTCGATGGCTCCATGGATTGGATCAGACAGGAAGTTGCTGATCAAATCCTGGTTAACTGGTGTACCATTGTCCACAGCAACCAATGCCTGCTGGGTAAGAATGTAATCAAAACGTGGAGCCCACTTCCTCGATCCCAATCGAGCAGTCGTTGAACAATTATCAACCATGAAAGAAACTCCACGAGCGTGCATAAATGGGTTCAAAGAATCCACCGACTCGATCACACTTTCATTAATGATCTCTGAGTATGAGTGTCCTTTCTTCCTCAATATCTCAATCTGGAAATTTTTTTCACAAGAGAGTTGTCATAAAAGAGGATGCAACAGTAATTTCACAAGACGGTATGCAAGGGAAATTAGTCTCTTACTTGGGCCATCATCAATGCCACGAAAACACCTGCGGTGAAAGGATATAGCGGGCCCAGGTCACCTGCTGGCCTTACTTGGCGGACTCTCTCACCAACTTTCCACATGCGGGTCTGGTCAATATTGCCCATTGGGAATGCTGGAAGACCATCCTTCTCCTGCATTACATATTACATGAGGAATATACTTATTGAGAATTCCAGACCAATCAAGTTCTAAACAGTTTTATTTGATGAAATGATGTGTCAATCATTCATTAGTTTATTTATATTGTCATAAAAAGAGTTGAAATAGCAATCAATAAATTGTTGCCACAACACTTGGTCAGATAAAACTTAGTCTAAAACTTGACCAGTCTAGAATTATTCTTATTTTTTTAATAGGTTAAATGATGCATATACTTAATGTTATGGAAGCTTAAATCAAGAGATCATCTTGACATAATAATAAGATGATGAAAACCTAAATATATTAAGGACTTCTCTCACACATATTAAGTGTTGTAATAAAAGTGTATTAACGTACGTAGAAACGACGACCAGCCAAGACAACACTTCGGATCTCGCTCCCACTAGCTACATCTTCATAGCACTCGTACAAAATATCCATGCAGGGATAATAAGATGCACTATATGCTATCTCAAATTCCTTTTTGCCATCTTTAGACAAGGAATTGTATACAGCTAGCATTCCCTGTAGAAAAGAAACAGTAAGACCATTTACACATTCAAACATTTTTATCAGTAAGAACAAACAAGTCAAAACTTTGAGAAAGAGAACGCAACCTTAGTTGAGATGGTCTTTGATACAATCCCTGTTATGGACTCAACAGTGTTCTTATAAGCCAGATCCTCATTCATTCCATTTTCAGTGTATCTTCTAAATAAAGACTCCACGATTCCATGAACAGCACCTAGCAAAATACCTGTATTTCATACAAGTAAGAATCAGGTATTAAAATAACAGTGAAGGTGAACAAAGTTTAAATGAGGAAATAGAGCTACCTCGCTCGCCAAAGATGTCACTTTTGTACTCCTGCTCTAGTGTTGTGGCAAATGTGAAGGGAGAACCAAGGGCAACTGACCATCCCAATGCAACATCTGTTGCTCGGCCATCAACATCCTGTATCATATGTTATTTTAGTACCAGGAAGATCAGTCCAATCAGATTCATGCAATTAACACACACAGAGTGAGAGAGAGAGAAGGAGAAGTAGAAGAAGAAGAAGAAGAAGAAGAAGAAGAAGAAGAAGAAGAGTCCAATCAGATTCATGCAATTAACACACACAGAGTGAGAGGAGGAGGAGGAGGAGGAGGAGGAGAAGAAGAAGAAGAAGAGTCCAATCAGATTCAGAGAGAGAGAGAGAAGAAGAAGAAGAAGATTAACACACACAGAGTGAGAGAGAGAGAGAGAGAAGAATTAACACACAGAGCGAGAAAGCGAGAAGAAGAAGATTAACTAACACACACAGAGTGAGAGAGGAGAAGAATAGTCCAATCAGATTCATGCGATTAACACACACAGAGTGAGAAAGTCCAATCAGATTCATGCAATTAACACACACAAAATGAGAGAGAAGAAGAAGAAGAAGGAGAAGGAGAACCTGGTGAACTGCAAAACTGGAATTAATACCAGCGCCATTAACTTCTTTCCCTTGCACGTACAGTCTACGCACAGATGGGCCCATTCCCTTTGGGCAAACAGCAATTACACTGACATTCTTAGGAAAATCAAGTCCTATTGACTGCAAATGTCCAAGAAGAAATCCATGGGAAAGCCCAAGAATGCTGTTTGGCTTCATGTGAGAAAACACTTTCTCATAATTATCCGCCTGCAACATGATACAAGTTATCCTTAAAAGACTTCTCTGATTAACAAGAATTTAAGTATCAGAATGGAATTACCCATATAATCAATTGATCAACTACCAGCTCCCAGGAAAAAAAAGATAAAACATATTCACTACTTTACAAGTTTATGCTAATGAGACAAGTTAATACTAATGGTGAGAGAGAGAGAGAGAGAGAGAGAGAGAGAGAGAGAGATCCAGAAGCCAGGAGCACTTTGTACTGACCTGTGCGGAATCAGAAATCAGAAGCAGCACAAGATCACTGCCAGAGATGGTTTCCCATATATCACCCAAAGTCCCATTCTCTTCAGTAAAACCAGTAGCACGAGCTTCCGCGAAAGACCGGGAACCTTTCCTAAGTCCAATCTGCATTCAAATATAATTTTGTTTTAAAAAAATTATAACTTGCAAGCACCAGAAGAAAGATCGAGGTGAAAATATACCTTGACTACAATATCAGACTTTGCTTCCACCAGAGAATCTCTCAAGTTTTGAGCTTGAGCAGGTCCCTAAACAAAATAATGGGATGTTAGTAGTAGTAGGCCAATAGGCCAAACGTTCAAGAGTAAAATGCAACATCTTTCTCATTACGAGAAAATTGTTGGAAAGACGATCTATCCAGAGCTAAGAAAACCAATGTCAGAGTAAGATCAATGCTTTGAAAAAAAAAATTTGTATGAGGCAGCTATAAGAAAACCAATGTCAGAGAAAGACCAATGCCTTGTAAACAACTTTGTATGAAGGCAGCCATAACACCACCATTCTCCCACACCTCGTGATTTTCGCTTATAAAATCATTTCCCATTAATTTCCAATCTCCTATAAGTAAATAAAACTAGAGGGAAGAACAAAACAGGCTCACAAGGAAAACGATAAACTAATTTCCATGAGAGAAAACAAACAACCTCAAAGGGTCTCTAATGATCTGAAATAACTCCCTTAAGACATTTAGAAAATGTATTAACAAGGAAAAAGTTACCTGAGAACCCCAGCCAATGACACCAATTTGCTTAATTCCCTTGAACGCTTCGGTCAGCAAAGGGAACAAATTTCTTCCTCCTCTCACGATATACTGGAAAAGGTACAATTTGCAGACATTAAGTAGTACGTTGAAATGAAAAATGGTTAGTTTAGCTCCCTTAGGAAGAAAATGAAAGAAATGGAACGGAAAACGCATTCAAAATCCAAACAAGACAAAGCTGATAGAAAATTACAGACCTCATCATGACCGGCGAGGTTAATTTTCTCCTTCTTGAAGACAGAGGTCTCAAAGTCCAGCAAAGTTAACGGCTTTATGGCAGGAACAGACACCATGCGAGCTCCGAGAGCCGAACCACCATTTCCACCACTGTGGTTAGAAGTGCTTAGAGCCTTCAAGGTCTTAAAGGAAGACGACGACGACACAAACCCAAGTTTTAGACCTCCAAGGCCGTTGGAGACAACCTGGTTTAGGTTTCGGGACGAAGGAGCAGAGAGAGATGTAGAGAAAGAAGTAGCCGCCGCCATTGATGAGCAACCTGAAGGGCAGAAACACAGAGAGAGGAGAGACGAGACAGAGAGTTTCTGCGAAAAAGTGAGAGTGTTGATTGAAGTAAATTCCATTATAATAACATAACAGATATGGTCTACCTAACAAATGGTCCATGGGCTCTCCGCCATTGTTATGCCTACACACCAATTCGTTATCCAAAAAAAACAGGCCCTTAAGCAGAAAACCCAACTACACGGACCCAACGCCTTCCGTGATCATCAACGATATGTCATTAAAAAAAATATTAAGAATGAAAGAAAAATAAAAAATAGTCAACTAAATTCGAAGAAAATAAAAAAATCCCGTGCCAAAAACAGCCCAATGAAGTTTTGAATTTTTATCTGTAAAGTTTATATAATATATACTCTATATATAAAATAAACTATAAAAATTGCATAAGTATATATAATATATACCATATAAGTTATATAAACTATTAAAATCTGAAACATTGCTGTGCGTGTGGCGCGAAAATTTCTTGCCCGTGGAAGTCCATTTTAACAAAATCGTGGCAGTGGGCTATTTTTTATATTTTTTTACACTTTTGACTTTTTTATGATTTTTTTAGAAGCTGGTTATTCTTTAACATTACTATTCAACCATTTGAAGGATAGTAATGTTCATAATAAATTTCTAAAAACATCATAAAAATAGCTACATGTATAAAAAATTATAAAAATAACCCACTGAGATGATTTTCAAGAAAAAATAAATTTTTAGGTGGAAAAAAGAATTCGTGCCACACTTACTATTGCTCCAAATTTGAATAGTTTATATAATATATACAATACATATTATATGTACCCGTGTGATTTTTGTAGTATATATTATATATAACTTTGCTGACAAAAATTCAAAATTTTGGTGGCACGTGGCGGACTATTTTTGGCTCAGGATTTTTTTCTTTTCTTCAAATTCGAGTGACTATTTTTTATTTGTCTTCATCCTTGGTTATTTTTTTCTTAAAAATGACATATTCTTAATGATCACCCTTTTAAGATCCTTTTATTTCCTTTTCACTTTTTTGCTAAGACTAACAAAAAATTTGAATTTATATTACCTCCTGTTACATAATGTGATTTAAGTTGTTCTATCCTTGAATAAAAAATAAACGACTCATATTGTTTAATACAAAAATCATAAAAACATTTAAAGCATATTTAAACATTTGACTTTTAACTAACGACTCAGATTATTGAAAAACTGATTAGAGCACTACACTATTATTTTTGTTTAAGGATAAAATATGTTCAGCCAATAAAAGTAAAACTCTTCAAATGACACTCTAAATATATAAAAGAAGAAACATCAGACAAGTAAATTTTCTCAATTCCTATATGTTAGTCTAGTGTGTGTGTAACCAATACACAAAAGATGACTGCAACTAACTATTTTCAAATATGAACTCATGAAAACCCCAGCTATCCTTAAGCCTAAGATGAGCCTCATCTCTACGAACTTTAGTATTTAGTACGATACCATTTCTTTCTAGTGCAGTCTACCTACAATATCTTTAAGCTTTCCCTATAAAACTCTTATAAGTTGGTCTCATCCTATTCAACTAAATGCAAGGCCACATTTATGCAGTAGTTTATCTAGGAGGCCTCTGGTAACTCTACAGTAGCAGAAGAGCAATTCTCAACTTAAGTTGACAAAATTAGAGCAATTTGCTTATACATCATTAGTTCTATCAAGGCACTTCCAAGATAAAGCTATTCTACTAACCAACATAATTGTTTTTTAGTCTTACACTAATTTGTCTACCTTCACAATTTCTTTAAGGCGCGCAAATACACGTGGTGCATGGTTGTCGTCGGCTTGTGGCGCAAGGTGTTTGGTAAAATCCCACAACAAGCTCAATCCCCGTACTTAGTTGTCACCATCGAGGTTGAAACTTTGAACAGACTGTTAGAGATAAACTAGAGGAAAATGAGGAGTCATCGTGCCACTTATGCCCTAGACGGCACAAGGGCTTCAATGGCCGAGACAAAGAGTAGTGATTTCGCGAGGGTGAGCTAACTCTAAAAATCCATCCCCAGTTCAGATTGTAGGTTGTAACTTGTCTGCATGAAGCCAAAATTGTTGTTAATTGCTGATAAGCTATACGACAGTGATTCATTCTCGGCCTCATACACATCATCCGTCACATTATAGAAACTGGACATGCCCAAAGTTGTTACATTTACCGCAAAGAGGGGATGCCCAGTTTTTTTTTATACTGCTAGATATTATAATAGTTGCATATCATTATACCATTGTAAAAAAAATTTGATCTGTATAATATTGCTTTAGTCTCTCAAAATAAGCAAATTAGTGTTAATTAGAAATAATGAAGTGTGGATTCCTTATGCAATCAGATGAATATATGCGTTCAGTATAATATTGAAACAAGTTTCATCAATTACGTTAAATACAACTTAGAAAGTAAACAATTGTACAACTAACATGTAACCAAGCTAGAACAGCTTTTAGATTGACTTACAGCTCTAGAAAAGGGAAATTTCTAGGGAAAGACCCCTATAAAATACTTTAACGAAAACCAAGACTCTAAGACATATTTCAACGATTAAGACCCTTGAGAAGAATTTGTGACTTTTTTAGGGTGTAAAAGACTTATTTATCCCTCTTTTGTAGCACTACAACAGTAATTATCGTCATGGAACTTAAGTTTGCGCCTTCTGGAGATGGTAGAAAAACTAGAATGACAATGGATGAACAAATGATTTCTGGGGGTTTCTCTGCCACCGAACTAAAATCAAATCAGACCGTGACTGACCCAACCATTCGTCGCTGGGAAACCCTTGTCTTTAGCAAAGCTGTGCGATTGTTTACGATTTTGAAAGATGAGGAAGCTCTAAGACTCCATTAATGGAGGTTATATTCTCCCTCTAGGTTTCAGGCCTCCCCCTCCCCATTTGTATATCAACATTCTGCTAGACCATAGTCTAGCAAGCATTAATTTTAACACAATATTACTAGATCACGGTCTAGCATAATATTTTTTACTAGACCGTGATTTAGCGACCTGATAGACAAAAGAGAAAGAGAATTGATGTTTTTGTGGGTTCATATGGGTCTTTAATAAAAATGGTAAGATTGACTATTAATTCTACAAAAAGTCAAAAATACTTAAAAAGGAAATGTGAGTCTTTATATCATTATTTTCTTTTAGAAAAGGCTCTTTGTAAAAGTCTCTAAAATCTCTCTAGAAAATAGCTTAACGCTAATACAAACAAGACTTAAATTGCAAATTATCAGTTAATATAAATTACTGGCGATGCTAATTCTATAGTTGCTAAATGTAACATAGAGCAGTGTCCAATGACAAAATGCTTGGCATATACATATATATATATGCATGGGGAGCATGTAGGGTTGGCGCACGTGGTGCGAAGTGGGGACAACAATTTTAATGTCTTTTTAATTTCCATTTGCATGTTCGTCTCTAACTAATTAACATATAAACCACATCTTCCAAAATACTATCTATATATAAGGGCCAGTCTACGATACTGGTTGTATATATATTTATGATATTGTGGGTATTTAAATGCGTATCATGGTACTTAAAATGTATTGACAATGAGGTACAGACCATATATTTCAGGCATTCGTAGTATAGTACTATAAATATGTTGTAAACACTTTAGATGTGATATTGGTATCATACTGTTCAACATATTTTAAAGTACTAGTCGGTACCACGTACTTTTCTCTATATACAAAGCTATGCAAATGAGCCTATGAAAATGAAGCTACCCATCGTTATATCGAGGATTGATCTACTATTGGGTCACTCTTAAATCTCATAGGTTGATCTAATAGTGAATCAATGTCGGTATCATACAAAAATCCTATAATGATTGAATGCTTTGCATGCACAAGAGGATCTGAGGATGATGATGTTTAAGAAAATATATGTTTTTTTACAATATCGATTTAAAAGGGGTTTGTCATTGACTTTGGTGAAGTTATGAGTTGGCTTCTCACCCTAAAATGGAACATATTTCCAACCACAAATGTCAATTGGTCAAATAATATTGGATGATTTCTACCATTTGAAAATATAAATAATTGAAGAAAGATTTCTCAGCTTGCATAAAATCCAAAATATATTTTAAGCATTGTAGTTCCCTGATGAGTAAATGGGAAAAGGTCGGAAGCAGGATTTGGTGCCATGAGAGAGAGAGCTTTTCTTTAACAAAGAAAGTTGTTTGATTTTCAACCACAATATAGACTTGGAACAACGTCTAGCTATGGATTGTAATGAGCGTGTAATGTGCACTTCCTTTACAAGAGAGTTTTCATCAATCAAAACTTCCCAACTAGACATACTTTTGGCTGCGAATGTGAATTCAGATACACTGGAAAAAAATAGGAGCTTTAGCCACGAAACTTTCAACCATGAAAGCAAATTCATCGCAAAAGGCTCATTTTTGACGACCAACTAAATAGTTAGTAGCCAAAGGCAATACATTTTACCGGGAAAGAAGGGCGCCGGTTTTTTATGCGTTTATTGACGAATTTTATATTTCATAGGTAAAAGTAGTGCTTTTATACGAATATTTATTTGGTCGATAAAAGTTTTTCTTTTACCGATCAAATTTTGTTTTTGTCAGCATTTAGTACACATTTTGTTTCATGCTTTCCCTTTATCTCTCATTTCTCTGCTTCCCCCGCCCTCTCAGTCCATCGATAAAACCAGTTGCTTCCCTCTCACCTCCTCAGTTTGTCTTCGTCAGTCTCTGAGGCAAAGCTCCTCCGCGATCGAGCTCCTCCAGATAGAGCTCCACCGAGATAGATCTCCTCCTCTGCAACAAAGCTCCTCCTTGTAGATCTTCTCCTCCATGATAGAGCCCCACCGAGATAGATCTCCTCCCTGTTAGAGATCTCATACCTAGTACTTCATTTCTCACTCGATTTTCCAATTTTATGTCATATTCTATTGATGGTACATTAGCTATTTGGTCTGGATTTCTTTCTTTCTTTCCAATTTTATGTCGAGCATTTCTTTCTTTCTTTGTTTTTTTTGTTGGTGTATGGTATGACATCCAATGTTAGATTTAAAATCCTACCAACTTCATCTAGATAAGAACAAGCATATAATTTATCAATTATGTCTTAATTTCAAGTGGGTCTTGAATTCTTGATTAAGGAGGGATTTTATGCCTTTTGGGTGTGCGCGTCTGGGCCTGCCTACCGAGGGTGGGGGTGGGGAACTAGCATAACGTATGTGAGTCATATTTAAAATGAGTTTTTTAGCAATTAATTGCCTAGTAAATGGATTTAAAATTGGTTAGAATGGTTTTTTTGCTCTCCTCGATTCGTAATTGATGTGTTGGTTATGAGATTAATTCAAAACTGAATTATTAAGGCATTTTGACAGGGGAAGGACAAAGTGTCTTTCTTGTGCTTCATGTGTTGGGATATATAGAAAACAAAGAATAACTTTGTGTTTTCTGGCAATAAATTATATCCTATAATAGTGATGAATATCTCTACTGTTGATTATTTTTCTTTTATATCAGCAAATGATATTGATCATGGAATTTCTGATCTCATAAGCTCAAATTTAAAGAGTTGGGATATGCCAGAGCAAGAAATTGTGAAGATTAATGTGGATGTTTCTAAGATTGGAAACAAAGTTGCAGTAGGGATTATAACAATAAACTATTTGAGTGATATGGTTGGTGTAGGAGGAAGAACAGTTGCTGCTACTGATATAGAGCTTAACTAAGTTGCTAATTGTGAAAAAAAATTGTTTCTTTGGAAAGAGTTCATGGTTGGAATAGAATCATACTTGAGTCTGATTCTAAAATTTTTGTTGATGGATGTTAGGAAAAACTACCTATTGGAAGTTGAGAATTGTTAAAGACTTGATGGATTTATCAACCGTTTGAGCATTGTAATGTTTAATGGGTTAGTAAAAGCTCTAAGCCTCTAATAAAGTAGTTAATCCTTAGTGACAAAATTATAGTTAGTGACAAAATTTTAAAAATCTTAAATGATATGATAATAATGAATATGAAAATTAATTATGTTTCATATGATAATAATGATAATTATAATTAGTTATGTTTCATATGATAATAATGATAATTATAATTAGTTATCTTTGTTTCAATTAATTGAAATTGTGAAGCCAAGCCTTGACTCTAATTTATCTACAAGCTTATATACATAATTCTAACTATGTTTAAAACAGACTATTTAATTTCCATCACTAATTCTCCATAAGAAATTATGTCTTCGAAAGAACACAAAAAAGTAAAGCATTAGACTTTCTTACATGTGTGCATCCTTAGAGCTTCTAGACATCTTTGGTACTTGGCTAGGATTTAATTCTTTCACCTAATTATAAAGAGACAACCAAATGGAAACCATTTCTGTATGTTGGCTCTCATATAGAAAGTAGTAGTTGTTATCACTTGTTATAATTATTTACTTTATTTTATAGTTTAATTTTACTTATAGAAATTTTGGCTCTTATAGAAGGAATGTATTGTTTAAGATGTTATGTTAATACCCATGTTCGGTATAAGGCATATATGTAATTAATTAAATCAACAACACAACACTAGTATTATATGATATGTGATTTTCATTTTTAACTTATCAAGATCATACATTTAATGCTAGTCTAGATTAATTATTCAAATTGTGCCATGTTGCTTATGGTTTCATTTCAATGGCTTTGGTCCAAGCTATCTACAACATTTACATTTGCTAGCTACAAAAAACCTTCATAGTTTACATTTTAGAGGCTTTTAAGGAGTCCTCACTATATTTTTCCTCAAGAAAATGTCTTATTACTATCCATATGTCATTATTGTCTTTTTTTGTCATTCAATTTATGTTTGTTTGCTTATGAATTAGTACGTTGAAGGTTTTATTTGCTTAGAGATATTTTGTAGAGAGTTTCTCTAAATAGTTATTTAATTTTCTAATTGATGCTCATTGTCTAAAAATAACAGTGTTAGTTTTAACGTGCGTGTGTGGGGGGTTTATCATTTTGTATCTGAACATGCTGGATGATGTTTAAATATTTTCTGATTAATGCTCTTTGTCTAAATATAATAGTATTAGTTTCAATGTGTGTGTGTGTGGGGGGGGTTATCATTATGCATCTAAGCGTGTTGGATGATATTTGAATATTTTCTGATTGATACTCATTGTCTAAAGATAATAATGTTAGTTTCAATGTGTGTGTGCCAGGGGGTTATCACTATGTATCTGAGCGCGCTGGATGATGTTTGAATATTTTCTGATTGATGCTTATTGTCTAAAGATAATAGTGCTAGTTTCAATGTGTGTGTGTGCCGGGGGTTATCACTATGTATCTGAGCGCGCTGGATGATGTTTGAATATTTTCTTATTGATGCTTATTATCTAAATATAATAGTGTTAGTTCCAACGTGTATGTGTGTGTGTGTGAGGAGGGGGGGACTTATCACTTTGTATCTGAGCGCGTTAGATGATGTTTGAATACTTTCTAATTGATACTATTTTTCTAAAGATAATAGCGTTAGTTTCAATGTGTGTGTGTTGGGGGGCATATCACTTTGTATCTGAGCGTGCTAGATGATTTTTGAATATTTTCTGATTGATGCTCATTGTCTAAAGATAATATTGTTAGTTTTAAATCAGGGGTTATCACTTTGAATCGAATTTTGCTGAATGTTTTTTCAATACTTTCTGATTAATGAATATATTTATCTTGAACTTGGCTCATTATGATGTTACACGGGAACACATGTGTGATTTACAGGATGTGCCTATCGCTGTGGATGCCACATCTCGCTCTGAAGAATAGATAGTTGAAGAAGTCCTTGGGCGAAATAAAAGTCTTGGACATGGAACCCCACCCATATCTTCCAAGAAAAGGAGTCGAGTTGGAGTTGAAAATATAGAATTAAAGAAACAAATCAAGTCGATGGAGAGCCAACTACAAAGCTTACTCGCGTGGCCTCATCAAAACGGTTTTCCACTTTCAGATGATGATTCAACAACACAAACATGAGGTTTACAATATTCATTAAGCTTTGTAGTTGTAACATCATGCTTTGAATACTCTCTTTTTTATTTTTATTTAGATACATTTGTGAACCAAATTCTGTAATCAATTATGATTTAGAGATTTTGTAATGAACTATATTAATGATTAATATATGTATTTCTTAGAAAAATATCAGGTTTTATAAATTTTCTGATAATATTAATTATAATTACAGGTGTGCGTGAAAAACTTAAAAATTCAGCATTTTGTAATGTAAAATTTGGTCGCAAAAAATATTTCACGACAGAAAAAAAAATTGGTCGCAAAAGAGTTTAGACGACGAAGAGAAAATATTGGTGGCAAAATGTTTTTGCGACGAAACTTTTTTTGGTCGCAAAAGATTTTTGTGATGAATAAGAATAATGGTCGCAAAAAGATTTTTGCGACAAAATTATTTTTGGTCGCGAAAACCTTTTGGCGACCAACTTTTATTTTCGTCGCGAAAACCTTTTGCGACCAGTTTTTTTTTCATCTTTAAAAGCTAACGTGACGAGATTCATATTTTATCACAAAAGACTTTCGCTGACGAAGTTCACGACGAACATAAGTACGTCGCGTTAGATCTCATGACCAAATATTGGGGTTTCGGCAATCAAAATGTTGATCGCTAAAATCTTTGTTTCTTGTAGTGATAAGTCTAGCTTGTACAATATCGTTGGATACTTTGTTTTTCCTTGTATAATTTTCTTGCTGCTAGATTTATTTACCCAAATAATCTTTTGGGCTTCAATTAGTTATCACGGCCTGACCAACACAACACAAATCAGTATATATTAATATACCTTCCCTCTAACCCCACTGAGTCCCACTGACCCTTCTGCTTCATTTTGGACGCTGAGTCATTCACTCACCACATTCTGGTAATCTCAGCCTCAATCCACCACATTCGGGTCTCCCACCAATTCTGCTATTTTAGCTCTGCCACCGAATTTCCTCAAATCTCAGAGCAGCAACCAACGAAGATAGCAGAGTAGAAAATGCGTACCCTCCTCACTCATTACATGCCTACAATACAGGTTTGCCTTCTTCAGCTAATGTAAAATTAGCATCATTACGGCAGAACTATCAAACCATTTACTCACCCAACCCATTATCTATGAAATTAGGCGGATGTCCTTGTTTGTTTTTTTAGCAATGGAACCTTCTTCGTCCACTCACTTGTGTAGCTCTGACCTTGAGAGGTTAAGTAATGGTTTTCTGAGGGAGTCTCTGACGGTAAAAAATGGGTCCGCTTCAACTACTTCATTGATTTTGGATACTGCGAGAGATGAGCTTGTGGCGGCTCCAATGAAGCTGGAGCGTAAAGGGTTGTGGTCTGAGAGGACTATCGATGCATTGAAGAGCCATAGCGACGCTGAGAGGAGGCGAAGAGCGAGGATTAATGATCATGTTAGTACACTTCGGAATCTGATACCAGGTGGAAAGAAGGTCAGTCTTATTTAGGTATGAGCAAATTTTATTACCATTATAATTGGTAAAATTAAGAACAGAATTTGGTGGGAAAAAATTGGTTGGTTAAGTCAGTGAGCAGAAAGTTTCAAAGTTTTGATCATAACTCTTGGCCGTTGGGCATCAATTTGGTAATAAAACAGCTGATATACTTAGTTGCATGCCTTGTATATCTAATAAACGTTTAGTACTTTGTACAAAACACAACTATCTACCATTACTAGAAAAGGGTTGTTTGGAATATTCTTAACAGGAAAATAATACAAACAGAATGATTAGGAAGACTAATTGAAAAATGTGTGAAAGGGAGATCTCGATTCACGTAAAGTGGGTTTCAATGGTTATCTGACTCAGTTAGTAGTTGACCTAACATGTTAACTTTTGAGGTTGAGAAGATTTAAAACCACCCACCAAATCATAATAAGAAAAAGCTTTTCCCAATAATTACTTTCTTTTTTATGTAGAAGAAACTCTCAACTCTGCATCTTTTGGTTCTCCTTAAAGAATATGAAGCTGGCCCAATCTAGGAAGCAGTTCTCACTGAGTTTTGTCTCTCTTTTTTGCAATAAGGAATAGGAAAGGGTTATGATTCAATTGCTAGTGTTGATAAACAATATTACCTTTTTAGTTGTCTATCTGATTTCTGTATTTCAATCACAGATGGATAAAGCAACGTTGCTTGCTGAAGTTATTAGCAATTTAAAAGCACTGAAGAGAACTGCAGCGGAAGCCAGGGAAGATTTCTTCATACCCAAAGAAATCGATGAAATAACAATTGAACAACAGGAGGATGGAACATTGGATGGAATTTCTAATATGCTATTAGAGCATCCCTATGTTGTGATTATAAACCTGGCCCTCTGTCTGATTTAAGACGAGCACTTGATGCTCTCCACATGATTATAATGAGGGCAGAGACTGCAACCTTGAATGACAGGATGAAGAACGTTTTTGTGTTAACCAGCTGCAAAGAGGGAAATAGTGGAAATTCCGAAATCGGGCCGTTTCTTGCAAGCTCCATTCACCAGGCTTTTAGGAAGGTGCTGAATAAATTTTCCAGTTCCGAGGAGTTTCCATGTTCAATTCTTCAAGTTCATCTTCTATAGGAGATTACTGGTAAGCAAGGTGATAATATATGCATTTTCCTTCTTATATTATATTAACATAAGGACAAGGTAGATAATATCCACATCTGTTGAGCCAGTGTTGTAAATATATGAAAATGGCCTACTTATTGTAATATGTGCCATAGATAAATGAATCAAATTTAACGTTTTTGCCTTTTGCGTTCTTCTACATGTCATTACAGAACTAGTTGCTGGTAATTCTTGCATAATTACTCATCCTTCCTTTTAGCTTTTATTATACATAATATGGATTTTGTCTGGTGGTGTGTGGAAAACAAGCTTTTGAATCTGAGTGAATTGGATATGGTAGAGGTTTAGAAAGCTAGTGGACTAATATGAAAGCAATGGTGTGTGGAAAACAAGCTTTTGAATCTGAGTGAATTGGATATGGTAGAGGTTTAGAAAGCTAGTGGACTAATATGAAAGCAATGATGATAGAATTGTTGGGGGTTATGCACTCAAAACATGTGTATTGACATTTTGATATGAAATTTAATATGGATGATATTTTTCTTATAATTGTTCTTTTAAATTATTGTTGAATAATTTATATAAATATCTGAAAATTGCATATTCATTAATGAGTCTATGATCTTGTATTAGTATGAGAGGATTAAGATCATAGATAATTAATAAAATTCTCAGCAATATATTAAAGTATGAAATCTTTAACGAATGGTTGCTAGTACGATTCACTAAGCATTATGAATGCATGTGATCTAGATCCGGATCATTGATGTGGATGGACATATTATTGAATGCGCTTTATATAATGAGATTATATATGACTGGATTGATGTGAATTAATATCTTTGTCAACGTGCCGTTTATCATAAAAAATTAATACACATCAATTCGATAATCATATGTAGATCAATTTGAATCATGAGTAGTCATGAATTCCTATGCATGTCTATTAGATCTTTTGATTCACTCGCTAAGATTTGTTTGGAAAACAAGTTAGTGAGTTTTGTTTTGAAGATTCAGTGATATGGACTCACTGTTATTGACAATTTTATAATTAAATATTATTTCAATTATCTTAAAATATCTGATATGCCATTAAAAAAATATACATATATTATTCTGATGGTCTAAGATAATAAATCAGTTCAAGAGTTAAGAGAAGAATCACAGAATCAATCATCAATCAAGAGTTGAGAGTAGAACACAATTCTCAAGGGGTAATTTTTTTACGATTAAGAGTTAATCAAATCTCTAAAAGAATCATCGTCACGTTCTTTAGAGAATCGTCTCACAAAAGTTCTTCTCAGTAAAATTTTTAGATCTCATGCATTGAGTACATCTAGAGACAGAAAGATCTAGTAGACATGCATAAGAGTTCATGACTACTCATGATTCAGATTGATCTGCATATGATCATCAAATTGATGTGTATTAAATCTTTATGGTAAACGACACGTTGATAAAAATATTAATTCACATCGGTCTAGTCATATATAATCTCATTATATAAAGTACAAGATTTCAGATTTTAATATGTTACTGACAATTTTATTCATTATTTATGATCTTAATATTCTCATACCAATACAAGTTCATAATCTCAATAATGATTATGAAAATTTCAGATCTTTATATAAATTATTCAATAATAATTTAAAAGAACGATTATAAGAAAAATGTAATTCTTATTAAATTTCATATCAAAATCTCAATATACATACTTTGAGGACATAACCCTCAATAGTGACAATATAATTGCTATCACGTTGGCTGCCAAACCTGTCCTTCATGCTCGGACTAAGCACCTGAAGATTGATCTTCATTTTCTAAGAGATAAGGTCATCAACAAAACTTTTGATATCAGATTTGTCCAATCCCCTCTCTTGAGCAAATTGTAGATGTTCTTACTAAAGCAATCCCAAAATCTCGGTTTATTTTCCTTAAAAATAAATTTCAAGTGGTTCTTATCCATTTCGCTTGAGGGGGATGGTAAGGCTAATAAACAGAATGTTTACCTACGTGATTATTGTAATAATCACGTGATTAAGCTCTCCCACATTAATCAGTTAGTTTGTTAAGCCTTCGTTTAATTGAGCTAGTTAGTTGTTGCTAAGTTGTTAATGATCAATCTCTTGTACATATATGTATGATTATCACTTGAATCAATTAATGAAAAGCAATCTTTCTCTTCATTTATCGAGCTTCTCTTTCTTCTCTCTTATTCTTCTTCTTTCTCTCATCTCTATTCACCCCTGTTTCTGAAGCTCAACTGTCTTCATCTTGGAAGATGGTTTGAATAATACGATTATATTTTCATTTGTATATAAGGAAATGTATAAAATACATACACATGTATACGTATGTAGAAAGGACAATTTTTACTTCACTCACGGCATCTTTTATTTTGTTTTGATTCAAAAGAAGACATTTTCTGTTCACATTGAAGTTTTTTTTCTGAATGCAAGTTCCTTATAGAAGACAATCAATAAAGGGGTTTCTGTTTGTTGTTAACCATATTGTAATTCTGTTAAAAAAGTGTCTATTCCTAATCCAAGAGCAGCAGTGATGTAGAAGCAATCTCGTATTGAAGCTCTTGTTGGCTTTACGTCTGTGTATGGCACAAGAATCAGAGATCACTCACTTCTAAAGCTTTGGCCAGCTCAGCCTTTTGAGGTTGACACCAAAATTTTTGCCAATTGGCATTTCTTATCATCTCATCCAATGGAACTTGAGGCTCTGAATGTATTTGGCAAATTGTGAACTAATTCTCATCAATCTACGTGTGACAAATAAGACCTTAATCAGAGGGGTTTAGCCTTCTGAAAGTAGCAAGTTGGATTGGAACATTTTGCAAGGGAAGTTAATATAATGACAATGGTGACTACTCCTAGGACATGTCTTGGAATCTGCTTATATCTACTTGTATTTTAGCAAAAAAAAACATTATTGAATTTTGTTTCTTTAGGAAAAACTAAATCAAACAGTTACCACAGCCACAGGCCGGCATGAAGTCCTATTGCATAGTATAGTTACCCAGGACGCTTTGCATTATTTTGGAGAAGTAGAATTAGAATAACTTGAATACATCCTCAAAAGATAATTAGATGAGTTAAAACGATATTAACCTTATTTGTTAAAAGTTTACAATTTTTTTCTTACTTTTAAAGCTAAACTCTCCTATTCTTCTAAGTTATACCTAAGTTGACAAGTTCTCTAAATACTATTGCAAAAATTATAAACAACCCCCAACACCATCTGCATTCTTTCAAGGCTTATCCGTTTTTTTAAATCAAGAGAGCCTTAAATATGTTTTCTTTATCAAGAAAGGCTAGCCGCTTAGTTAAAAAGAAAAAAACAAGGTTGCCTCTTACATGTTTGACCTGCAAAAGAATATCATTATATCATCAAAGACTTTTTCTTCTCGCACCAAAAAAAAAAAATCTTTTTTCTTCTTTCAACCCCTTTAGTTTCTGATAAAGAAAACTGTGTTTACCTACTGAATCACTTGGTCAAGCTCTTGAAGCTCAATTTCGAGAATAGATAGGGCACTGGTCCAAAAAGTTTTTTAAGACACGTGGCAAATACTCAGGCATAACAAAGCCTAGTGGTGAATTCTGTACGTTACCTTCTATTAGCATTTTTTTTTCGCTTTTCCTGGTTTTGTTTAAGTACTCTTTTTGGGTCCGTTAAAAATTGAATTGAATTGGGCGTTCTAAAAAATCTGACTTTTGAAGCTTTTGGCTTCTGGGTATTTGTTATCTTCTGCAACCAGTAAGTTCTGAGGTCTCAATTTTTAGAATTTTTATTGAAGTTTCTTTAATGTTTACACAGTTTCTGCCTCTGGGTCTTTTGGGTTTCTGATCATATGCTATTTGCTATATTGTTTTTTGCCGGGAATTTTATGCAGCTTATCTCTTTGTTTATTTATCGTAACTTAAGCGGGATGTAAGCTTTTGACTGAAATTTTTTAGCTCATAACTGTGCCCATGTTGATGATCACTTGTAGAAATAGCTGGTGTTCCTGCGAAATTTACACACATATAACTTTTTTCGTTTTAATTCTCGAGGTTTTTACAATTTTCCTTTGTAGGACGGGGATTCTCAGTTCTAATCTCGGGTTTTAGTTGCGATAGAGATGTTGGGAGATATAAAATTGTTCGTTAATTAGTGGTTTCCTGCTATTGTGCAGTGCTCTCTGGTTTTTCTTGTAGTTTCAAATGATCTTGTTATCGAGAAAGTCCAACTGTGCAGTTCTATGGCAGCTGATTGTATCTCAACGAGTAGCAAGAGCTACTCGCTGGAGGCAAGACCTGATGGAATGTTGTTTCACATTGGCCTGGATTTTTCCTTTCTGAGCTGCTTAAATGAACTTAGTTCCTCTCTCCTTAACACTAAGGTTTTAAGGAGTAGAACAAACAATAGCAATATTTTGATGTTTGTTTATCTCTTACCTTATGCAGCTGATTTGAAAGGAAGCCATGGGGAAATTTCCCTAAAACGTTTTCCATTTGACATGGTGATTTGGGGTACTAGCTGTTCATATTTCATTTGTTTTAGAACCTAAAGATGATTTTATATTACAAATTTTTGGGCATGATTTTCATTTCGTGCGCCTACGCTAGTTTTTATATTGGCCAAATATTTATCGCATTTTGTCCATCTGTTTGTCTGATACTTTTCTAATCCTTTTGTAATTTCGTCAGATGAGAGTATCATCTTCATGCAAGAACTGAAGGCATTCTAAACTTATCATAAGGAACAACCATACTGTAGTGTAAAGAGCCTGCCATTTTCTCAGCATAGTTTAATTATAGTTGTCATGGATGTAAAAGGTATAGCCTGGGTTGGGCATGTCTACCAGAAGTTTGAGGCTATGTGTTTGGAGGTGGAAGAAGTTATGTACCAGGTATGCTTCATGGTCAATTCGGACCTTAAGTCACCAAATACCCATTATCTCATTTTCCTTTAGTACTTAATTTTGATAGTGGAATTTCTTATTCAGAAGTTATGAACGCTTTTCTTGTTATATTGTTCTTCAACTTGGTCTTTTTACCGAAGCTTAGCTAGCTATCTGTATGCGAGCCTCTGTTTCTCTTCGTAGGAACAATTACCAAACCCATGTCCTCATTTCTAATTGTTTTGTTAAAGTTTCTCTTTGCTGATGAGGATATTCTCTCTTCATTAATTTACGTGTTTGTTTTCCGAATTTCGTGCAGGATACTGTCAAATATGTTGAGAATCAGGTGCAGACTGTTGGGGCTAGTGTTAAAAGGTTCTATTCAGATGTCGTGCAAGATTTGCTTCCTCCGTCTTTATTGGACGATGAGAAAGTGACATCACACGACTTGCCTTCTGAAAAACTTTCTAATGTTGTTATCTGCAAGAAACCCATTACCGGTATGAAGATAGAAAAACGAAAGGTCAGTGCTGAGAAATCAACTGAGGATTTAAAAATATCAGCTGATGCCAAGAAAGATTTTGTCCATGCAAGATACCCTGGTGTAAATGAAGATGGAAATATGAGTAGTAGATTAGACCCGGGTGTTAAAGAAGATTCTGATAATAAAAGAGTGCCTCAAACCGAAACATTATCAAGAATCAACCCTATTGAAAAAGCATTTGATAAAGCATCACCATCCTATGAAATTGTGGAAGAACATCGTTCGTCTTACCAGAAAGATATGATCTCAACCACATCATTGATTGAAGGCACAAGATGTTACTCAATGATGGAAAGTTTTAATGAGATTGAAACTGAAAAGAAAGTTCCAACTGAGGTTGTAATTGACTGGTTATCCTCTGATAATATGTTTGAATCCATTGAGAATAAAAGGAAGGATAGACTTTCAGCTTCTGGGGATTTATCGAATGAGCCAAATGGTGAGACTATATCTTCTGCGCTATCTTGTTTTACTGGTTTCTTGTAATCTCATTCCTTTGTTTACATGACTTATTCTATGATGTGGAAGCTGCAGGAACATCTACAGTTGATGGATTTCATACTACGAAAGGAGCCTCTCAGACTGATGATTTAGGGTGTACTGGAAGTTCTGATGAGGCCTTTGTGTCTTATCCGGGTATGAGACATGTAACTTGATTATTTTGTTGATTATGGTTATGATCTTTTTGGGCTCTTTCCTACTTCTGTTGGAGGAGTTGCTCTAAGCAAAAAGGCTTGACTGTTGATTCTGCTCGAGAATAAAGTCAACAGTGTAGGAACTGATGTTTTAGTCAATATAGGGGATATTCTTTGACTAAATGGGTTACAAAAACGGCAGTTTAGCTAAAAGATTCCCGTCTTGTTTTGTTTTGGAGAGGTTTTTGGCTCGAGACTGAAATATCTCTTAAACAGTGTATTTGAACCATGTTTTTCCCAGCTTTCCCAAGAAAAGGGCTTTTCAAAGTTTACGCTTATCTACTCTGAGTACTCTCTTATTGCAGCATTGCTCTGCTCTCTTTCTCTCTCTAATGAAGATGCAATTTTTTATCCTACTTTCTTATTTCGCAGGAAGATCATATGACTGTGGTCTTGACAGAATTGAGAAAAATGCCACTATGGAGCAGGAAACAGAAAGCATTCCACAATTGGATGAGACTTGTGTGGTTGTGAACAGAGATGAACTTCATTTTGTTTCTCTTAAGGAAACCAAACGCCGGCCCTACAAGGTATCCCTCCGAACCCATGAAACGCTCCGACCCCCCGCTGGGCACCCCACCCCCCCCACAACAAATATCAAAATATTATCCAATATTAGTACTCTTAAATCATCATTTGTTTTCAGAAGAAGATAAAGGAAGCGTTATCATTACGAAAGAGGTCAGGAAGGACAAAGGAATACGAGAAGCTTGCCGTATGTTACAGAGACAACGCAAAACATGATCGAGAATGGAAAGAGAATTCAATAACAGCAATAAATCTTAGTGAGGGCCAACAATCTCCAAGTCAAGAAGATGTCCATGAACAGGAAGATTGGGAGCTTCTCTAGATTCCAGCATGACAAATAAAGGTATATATGTAAGTTATAATTCTACCCTTTCTGCCACAGCAGCCTCAGCTTGCAACGAAAGTGATGAGAGCTGCACTAAACTTCTCTAAAATGCAGTCTATTTTCTTATAGTTTGTATAGTGGAATGGGCAATATCCCTCATACTCTACCTCTCATAACATCCACAAATAATTTATCACACCCTGGTTACTGGTGCGAAAATACTGTAAAAATGAGCTCCTTGATGGCACCCGGGTTATTTATCTATCGTGTTTGGAATCGCCATTAACACGTTAAATATCGTTTTATAACTTCATGTTTCTATGCTCGACTGCTCGTACCTGTCTGAGTCGACTCGAGTGACGAGTTCGGTTTAGAACATGTGGGTGCTGTTTTTTATTCTTAATCTTTTAATTTCATTCCATTTTGTTTTAAGTACTGACGGAATGAAAGTTGAAGGCTGTAAGTGTTAAAAAAAGTTAAGGGACTATTTAAGACTATTTTTCAATATTCAGGTATCAAAAGTATGGTTTCCCTATTTATAATGACTAGCAGAACTATTTATAATGACTAGCAGAACGAACGCACGCACGTTATAAGTATAGTTTTGTTGTTAATTTACTCACTATATAGAAAAACTTAAGCATATTTGTTTATTTACTACACATTTAGAGAAAATGTACTGAGTTTTAATATTTACAAACTTAAATTTATATTGGACATTGAATCAATTAACGTATCAATCGCACTCCTAATAACAAAAGACTCTTAATAAACAATGTGCACTAAATGTTTTGTATGAATTTAATTATGTAATGAGTCATTTGAAATGTTGTTGATTGTTGGAACCCGTAGAGCACTAATAAAATAAAAATACTTGGATTAAATTGCAATATGATTACAACTGAATGATTAAAAGAAAAATTATAGACAAAAAACAGAAAATTAAATCGATAGAGGTTTGCTGTAGTAATTTTTTAAAGATGAATTTTCATCATCCACAGTTTGCTTGGAGACTACAGCGAACGTCTCTATAGGATATAACCACTGTGATCAAAGACGTAGTAAACGAATGTTTCGATCCTTACATAATCGAACAATATTTATTTCTCCTTATGTTGACTCACGGAAAAACACTTCAGAAAATGGATGAAAATCAATGCTTTAATTGCACCGTAATTGACGTAAAAAATAGTCTTACCAAAAGACTACTATGGAATGAAATTGTACCTATATTAAGAGAGACTATTTTCTCCATTATGGAAAAAACTCACTTATCCCCTCAATTACACGAAGGTGCCAGTTTCACCATAAAATTGCCCCTTCGCGGACATGTGGTATTGGTTTGGTCTACATAATTATACACCATCAACTGTTAATACACATCATGAAACATGTGTCAAAAAACTGGAGCTCCACCTGACGTGACAGATTTATTTTTCTACTCACATTATCTTTTTTTTTTTAATTTTCATTCACACACTTACACTTAGCTTAGCTTTACTTAATAAAACATCTAACTCAATTCGCTCTAACAACCCTTCAAATGAATAAAAATGTCCTAGACAGACAATGACATCAGGAGAAAGAAACATATGAGTTCTGCCTCAGGAAATGTGTCTTTTGGACTTGAACCTTCCTTAGTGATGATTTATCAGATTTATTCTGAAGAACATTGAATAACATTCTTGAACTAACATTCCTCTGAAATAAACTAAGACAATAAATCTCACACTCAACTCATCTTAATACATTCGAGTTCATACGTTTTTGTTCATTTTGGTCCTAAACATTTATCTTATCTCATGAGAGCTTTAGAGAGATTGAGCCTTGCATTCTCTCATAAAAACGACTCAACTTCTACTCTCACATATGTGACGATGATTAAAAGTATTATGTCTATACTCCTCTTATACTCCTCTTCCAAGCAAGATATCAACGTCATTAAATATTAAGTATACTCTTCTATCGTCGACAGACAACACACTTTCATCACATCATAGGAATGGGAAGAAACTAAGTTTCTTTGTGCGTTACGTGAATCATTCCTGTTAGTTTGCCTATTGAACCTAGATTTTGGGATCTACAGTCAACTAGATTAGGTTCCCACCTGAATGGTTCATTGAATAAGCTTTAAGCTCATTCCCCTCGATGTCAACTTTACAAGTTCTTTTGATAATCCTTTGGTTAAAGGATTTGCCAGATTTTCCTTTGATCTAATAAAGTCAACGAAAATCACACCATTTGCGAGTAATTTTTTAATGATATTATGTCTAATGTATTATGTGTCTAGACTTATCATTATACACATTATTCTTCGCTCTATGGTAGCCATATTATCACAGTGTACACATATGGTTGGCACAGGCTTCGCCTACACTGGAATGTCTTCTAAATAATTTCTAAGCCATTCGGCTTCTTCGCCAGCCTTGTCCAGTGCTGTGAATTCAGATTCCATAGTCGAACGAGCTATACAAGTTTGCTTTGTAGACTTCCAAACTACCTAGGGTAAAAACATATCCGCTCGTGGATTTAGTTTCTAGACTGTCAGATATCCAATTAGAATCGTTAAATCCTTCCAGCACGGTGGATACTTCGTACAATGTAATCCATAGGCAATGGTGTACTTCAAGTATCTAAGTACCTTGACTAGAGCATCCCAATGATCACGTCCAGGATTACTCGTATATCTTGCAAGCATTCCTACTGAATAGGCAATGTCCGGCCTTGTGCAATTCATGATATACATCAAGCTCCCAATGATCTGTGAGTACTCCAGCTGAGATATGCCAACTCCATCATTCTTTCTCAACATATAGTTTGAGTCAAGTGGAGTTACAACTGATTTGCTTTCAAATTGGCCGAACTTCTTTAGGATCTTTTCTATATAATGAGATTGTGTAAGGATATATTCGTTAGAAGTTTGCCTAACTTGAATTCAAAGAATGACATCTGCTGGATTTAAGTCTTTCATGTCAAAGTTTGAACTCAACATCTTCTTAGTAGAAGATATTATATCTTTATTAGTTCTCATTATGAGCATGTAATCTACGTATAGACATACTACGACAAACATGTCACTAGTACCTTTTACGTAAACACATTTGTCACACTCGTTTATTAAGACCATCAACCACATATCCCTTACTCACAAACATCCCTCCCTTAGTTAAAACAACTCTTCATATTCAAATACAAGTTTATATCCACTCTTACATAAGAGGGATCCCGAAACCAAATTCCTATGAATGTCCCGTACGTGGAGGACGTCGATGAGAATGAGTTGTTTACCTGAGGTAAACTTCAATGGCACTTTTCCTTTTCCTTTTACGTCAGCCTTAGTGCGTTGCCCCATGTACAATTTTCACCTTCAACTTCTTCATAAGTTGAAAACAGACGTTTGTCACCATAAATGTGCTTAGTAGCACATGTATCAACTCACCAACTTGTGGTATCATTGACAATGCACAATTCTGAAATTGTCGCAACATAGGTCATCCATCTCGGTCACATTAACCATGTTCTTATGACCGTTGTTGGGGTTTGCCACTACGTGGTCCTTTTTGAATTGACAGTCTTTTGCTCTATGACCGGTTTTATCGCACACTCAACAATTACCCTTGATTTGTTTGTTACTCATACCTTTGTTGATGTTTCCGCTGCTGCTGCTTATAGCCTTCCTTTTAAAGCTTTATTGTTTTGGCTTTCCCGTTTCAACAACGTCCACTTTCATCTCCATGGAATACGAAGGCAGCAACTTGTGTTCGTTCTTTCAGTTGTCTTCTTCGATTCACAGACGAACCACGAGATCCTCCATCATCATGTCCTTTCGCTTATGCTTCAAGTAACTCTTGAACTCTTTCCAGGATGACGGAAGTTTCTCAATCGTTGCACCCACTTGGAACAATTCGTTGATTGTCATTCCCTCGATGATCATTTTGTTGAACATGATTTGGAGCTCTTCAACTTGACACCACTATATGCTTGTCATCCATCAGATATTCCAAGAATCTCCCGACGATGAATTTCTTTATCCCAGCGTCCTCAGTCTTATACTTTTTCTCCAAGGTTTCCATAAATCCTTTGATGTCTTGAACGGCGAGTAGACATTATAGAGACTGTCTACAAGGACGTTCAAGATGTTGTTTCGATAGAGAAAATTGAAATGCTTCCATGCTTCTTGAGCAGATATCGTTTCCTTAGTCTGTTTCCCAATCTGTGTGACGGGACATTCTTCCTTCAGAAATGAGCCAAGTTCAGTATCGTTAGATAAAACACCATCTTCTGTTGCCATCTCTTGAAATCATCCCCCTTAAACTTCTTTGGTTTCTCAGCATGAGGAACAACATGTTGTTTTACAGTGCGAGGAACAATGATTATTTTCTCAACGCGAGGAATAGTCATCATGGCTTTAGTGTCTTGCTCCATCGATTTGGAAAAAAAATCATCTTTAGATTGTTGATTGTTGGAACCCATAGAGCAATAGTAAAATAAAAATACTTGGATTAAATTGCAACTGAATGATTATAGACGGGAAAACAGAAAATTAAATCGGTAGAGGCTTACTGTAGCAATGTCTTAAAGATGAATTTTCACCCTCCACAGCTTGTTTGGAGACTACGGTGAACCTCTCTGCAGGATACAACCACCGTGATCGACGACGTGGTAAACGAATGATTTGATTCTCACAGATCGAACAATATTTCTTTCTCCCTATACTGATCCACATAAAAACACTTAAGATAATGGATGAAAATTGATTCTTTAATTGCACTGTAATTGACGCAAAAATAGTCTTACTAAAAGTCTCTACTATGGAATGAAATTGCACCTATATTAAGAGAGAGACAGACTATTTTCTCCATTATGGAAATAACCCACTTATCCCATCAATTACACGAAGGTGGCAGTTTCACCATGAAACTGCCCCTTCGTGGGCAGAGTGTAATTGTTGGGTAGTTTCCTTAGAAACTTCCCTCTACACAATGAACATGTGGTATTGACTTGGTCTATGTAACTATACACTCTCAACTCCTAATACACATCATTAAACATGTGTCAAAAAATTGGAGCTCCACCTGACATGTGACAGACTTATTTTTCTACTCACATTGTCTTTTCTTTTTAATTTTCATTCACACACTTACGCTTAGTTTAGCTTTACTTAATGATGCATCTAGCTCAATTAGCTCCAACAAACGTATGAATATAATATTTTGTATATTAGAAGTTTTAATGTATGAACACAATGCACATAAAATAAGATGGGCTAAACTCAAAATTAGATCGATACTTGAAATATACTATATAGCATTATTTTTTGAATATTATAAAAATTAGTTTTATTAATTCGTCACATTTAAAAATGATTATATGATAAATTGTTAGATAATATATTAATGTCTTGCTGTAATTTCATTTTATGATTTTCATGTTGTTAATAACATAAATTTACAAATATAAATTCTATAAATTACTAATGAACAAATTATTAACTAAAAATAAATGTTTCTTGTATATAGAAAAGATCACAAAATTAATCTTCACAAACATTCATGATCCTAATTACACAACATTACACAAATAAATTTTGTGAATTATTTACAAAATTTATTATGTAGAAAAAATATGTGAAATATCAAAATTTTATAGTAATTTAAGGGGCTTAAATGAGAAAAAGAAAAATCAAAAGTTTCTCCCTTAAACTCATTTTAATATGGTATAGATTTGTTTATATAAATTTTCGGGGAAAGAATTGAAAATCACTCAATAATTATTAATTAATATTAATAATTAGTTTTTAGTTATCATTGTTTGAGCTACATAAAGGTGCCAAAGCCTCATCAGTTTTTACTTAATTTGAAGTTTCTGAAAGTGGGCTTTATAATTTGTTTGGTAAAAGAAACAAAACAAAGATGACAACTCGTAAAGAGGTGAAATCTGACCCCTATTTGCCTGTTCTGAGTTGATAAAAGTTTCAGTCTTCACATTTAATGACATCTTAAGATATGCTTAAGGGTGATAATTTTATTTTGAAATAAACATACGATAGACCTGAAAATTAAACACATTAATTTAACAATTTAACACTAACGAAGAGCGAATTTAGTTTATTATTTACTAAATAAGGTAGTGATATTCTATTATTATCAATAAGGCATTGGTTTATTAGCCGGTCTCCACTCCACGAATAAGGTTAGGAAAGTCTTAATGACGGACAAAATTATCTTGACAACGGAAACAAAATTGTCTTGACAGCGAGAACATAATTGTCTTGATAGTGGGAACATAATTGTCTTGACAGCGGGAACAAAATTATCTTGACACTGGAAACAAAATTGTCTTGACAGCGGGAACGAAATTATCTTGATGGCGGATGAAATTATCTTGATAACTGGAACATAATTGTCTTGAAAGCAGGAACATAATTATCTTGATGGCAAATGAAATTCTACTGACAATGAAAATGAAATTGTGTTGACAGCGGGAACAAAATTAACTTGACAGCGGGAACAAAATTATCTTGATGGTAGATGAAATTAGCTTGACAGTAGGAACAAAATTGTCTTGACAGCGGGAACGAAATTATCTTGATGGCGGATGAAATTATCTTGACAACAAAAATAGAATTTTGTTGACAGTGGGAAAGGAATTTTCTTGACAGTGGGAAAGGAATTTTCTTGACAGGGGGAATGAAATTGTCTTGACAGCGGGAACAAAATTGTCATGACAGCGGGAACAAAATTGTCTTGACAGCGGGAACAAAATTGTCTTGACAGCGAGAACGAAATTATTTTGATAGCGGATGAAATTATCTTGACAATGGAAACTGAATTATCTTGACAGTGGGAACGGAATTGTCTTGACAGCGAGAATGAATTTGTCTTGACACCAGGAACGAAATTATCTTGATAACGAAAAAAATATCTTGATAACGGAAATGGAAAAATATGGAAGAAAATTACAGTTCAAATCATATATAATCGGAAAGATGTGTAAGTCTACTTTTTGTAGAATTTACAGAAATCAATTCGGAGCTCTCGATTAAAAGTTATGATAGTTTTCGTCGATGGTGTTCAGGAAAGTAAATATATTGACACTTTCACATTTAAATTTTAAACTGTACCGATTTAGATAGTATTATATGATAAATGATATATCGTTAGAAAATAATGGATGTCTACTTCTTGAAGAATCTTGCAGAACTCGAGTTGGAGCTCCCGAACAAAAGTTATGGTAATTTTTATGAAGGCTGTACTAGCTGGATGTGAATCACAGGAAAAATCTTATATCATCATAAAGATATGAAAGTCTACTTATTAGAGAAATTTACGGAATTCAATTTGGAGCTTTCGATAAAAAATTACGGTAATTATTGTACATATTGCTAAAAAAAGTAAGGTTATTCATGTCTTTCAAATTGAATCTTTAAATAGCTTCATTATATATTGTATTGTATGAAAAGCTATAATTCATTGAAAATATATGGAAGTATACTTCTTGAAGAATTTTGTAGAACTCAATTCAGAGCTCTCGAGAAAAAGTTACGACAATTTTCATGAAGGTTATTCAGAAAAACAGATTATGGAGAATTGTAAAATTTAGAAATTAAACTATTTTTACTGGAAGCCAACTACACGGTGAATCTTATATCATCAGAAAGATACAAAATTCTACTTATTGGATAATTTTATGGAATTCAATTTGGTGCTTTCTATTAGAAGTTGCGAACTCGATTCAAAGTTCCCGAACAAAAGTTATAATAATTTTCATGAAAGTTGATCAGAAAGGCAGATTATGTAGAACAGACAATTTTGGAAATTATACTGCGTCAATTGGAAGTCAAATACATGGTGAATTTATATCATCAGAAGGATATGAAAATCAACTTCTTAAGGAATTTCATGGAATTCAATTTAGAGTTTTCGATCAAAACTTATGGCATGTTAACGTGCAGATTGTTTACAAGATAAATACTTGGTGTCAACTCTTTCTCTTCTTCAACAACAACGAAAATTAGGGTGTGAGTCCTTGAGAGGGGCATTTCATAAGTCCTACTCTCAGAAGAAACAAAGGGCGTAAATCCTTTGGAGGAGCAATTCATAAGTTCTACTCTCAGAAGAAACTAATGACGTGAGTCTTTGGGAAGAGCAATTGATAAATCCTACTCTCAGAAGGAATCAAAGACGTGAGTCCTTGGGAAAGAGGATTCATAAGTCTCAGTCTCAGAAGGAACTAAATAAGTGAGTCCTTAAGAGAGGTGATTCATAAGTCCTACTCTCGGAATGAATTAAGGGGATAAATTCTTGAGAGAGGCAATTTATAAGTCATACTCTCAGAAGGAACTAATGACGAAAGTCCTTGGGAGTGGCATTTCATAAGTCTTACTCTCAGAAGGAACTAAGGACGTAAGTTCTTGGCAAGGGTAATTCAGAAGTCATACTCTCAGAAAGAACTAAAGACATAAGTCCTTGGGATGGGGGTTCATAAGTCATACTCTCAGAACCGATGGTGTAAGTCCTTGGGAGAGGTATTTCATAAGTCCTACTCTCATAATGAAACTAAGGATGAGAAATGTCTTCTAGACTGGATGAAAGAGGGAGAATAAAAACTCGAAACATGTCAAAAAATGAAAAATGCAAAATAGAGACTTTGTGAAAGCAGATGGTTCGAAGAAGACGTAAGCGGATACGAGCCCAATTTAAACTACTATAAGTCTGACAAAATGAATCATGTTCTTATCTTTTGAACAAAGTTAGAAACTGAGCAAGTATAAACAAACAGGTAGAATTTTTACTAAGTGTTTAGGAAGGGAAAAATAAGAAAAAGGAAATCATAAGCTTGAGAAGAAAGGGAAAAAAGAAGAAGCAAGCAAAATGGTCCTTTTGCCTAAGTTTTTTAGAAAGGACAAGTCACAAAACTTTGAAGAAAACAAGCAAAAGCCAAAGTCTACGAAAGCGGATAAATTGAAGGAAACAAGGGCACATGTTTTCTAAAAGTAAAATGAGAACATGGTTCTTTATTTGGACTTAAGTCCTTGGAAGTAGACAGTTCGTAAGTCATTCTCTTAGAATGAATATGGTGAGTGGTTATTTATTTGAACCTAAGTCCTTGGAAGCAAGCAATTCATAAATCATACTCTCGAAGAAAACAGGGTCATGGTTCTTTACTTAAACCTAAATCCTCCTTTAAAAAAATGGGCAGTTCTTAAGTCCTCTCAGAATGAAGATGAGCCATGACTCTTTATTTGAACCTAATTTGTCATTGGGAATGATCAGTTCATAAGTTCTTACTTCTAAAGAAAATTAAAGTCTTATCCTCAGGAACGAATTTCACAACCAGAATATATTTATTCTCTAATAAAGTTCGAAGTCACGAGAACGAATTCTGTTACAAAAGAACTTTGAACTTGAAGTGTTTGACAATAAATTCCACTACTGAAATAGTTATTCTTAAGAGAACTGATAGCACAAAAATTCATAAATGTTTACAGAATGGATTCTGTTGAAAGCTTGAAGTTGGTACGGGAACAGATTTTGATCTCTAAAATTTTTGCTAAACTCTTTGAAGAAAGAATGAAGTACAACAGAAAAAGAGTTTAATAAAAGAAAAAAAATACAAAGAAAGTGATTCTCATTGATTGGAATAGAAATATAAAGGAAAAATACAAAACGAGAGAAGGAAAAATAAAAATAAGGAAACGGGAGAGATTCTATCAATGAGCCCGTAGCGAAGAAAATGAGAAAAACTCTCCAATGAGCCCGCAACAAAGAAAATGAGAGGAACTCTCCAATGAGCCTGTAGTAAAGGAAACATAAGAAACCCTGCCTATGAACACGGGGCATCAAACTCCTGCGATGAAATTATGAAACAGTACACTAATTCCTTACTCATTTCGATAAATTATTATGTTATTATTCTTGTACAACATTCTTGTCACTGATCTTAACGTACGAGAAAAGAAAAGAAAAAATGAAGAAATGGGAGAAACTCTATCAATGACCCCGTAGTGAAGAGAACGAAAAAAAATCTGTCAATGAGCCCCGTAGTGAAGAGAACGAAAAAAAAAATATCAATGAGCACGTAGTGAAAGGATCAAAAGGACATAACAAACAAATAAAGGAGTCAAGGCGGTAAACTGACAAAAAATGTGTTGCTTGACACCCGCAAAGCATTTGTAAACAGGAAAAGAAGAACGTAACGGCAGAAAACAAATGAGAAACCACCACTGGTAACCACAACAGTTAAAAAGTTGCCTAAAAAACTACGTCGCATATCTTCAAGGAGCACGTGTGAACAGAAACGGACAGACGTAACGTTAGAACAAGAAAAGACAAATCATCACACCTCAACGAATAAAATTCCACTGAGTGTAATGGGGCAAAATAACATGTGTAAAATATTCATCATGCCACGTGAATGAAGGAGAACCAATCAAGTGGAAGTGGGTAGATCTCCACCATGAGAAAATAGGAAGAAGGAGATCAGAACAGTAAGAAAAGATCAGACGATTATGATTGATTCGACAATTATAAATGCAATATAGTCAACATAGTAGTTGAAAGAAACAGGCAAGACATGGGCTCCGCTTGAAAAGATCCCACCAACATAAGAGTAATCTAAAAAGGGTGGTCATTTCTCCAACAATATGAGAATGATGACCATGCTTCTAACAGTAGGGGAATGGTGGTCATGCCTTACAGAAGTAGAGGGAAGGTGGTCATGTTGATTTTTTAATATTTTATAAAAACCTATAAATATAAGTTCAATGAAAACACAGAGGGGAGATTGAATCCAAGAAAAGTTCTATAACAACGATATAAAATCTGAAATGCAAAAGAATGTCATAAGTTTTCCGTTTCCCCCTTTAAGAGTTCTCCACGTAAATGATGGTGTTTTTATTCTCTCATTCTCTCTTTAAAATATTATTCGTTCGTAGAAGATTTTTCATACCGAAAAAATTATTTACATTCGTGTCAATTAAACAAATTATATGAATCCTCGGAAGAATTTTCCCAAATGGTTAACATCAATTTCTCAACTGGATAAACCATCAACTTTTCATTTCGGTCCTACCCAATTGTCACAACGATGATTGAAAGTTTTGAAGCTTGATGTACACTCCCAGCAATCGGCCATCTTTTTTGGAATATATATGTTTGGACCCCATCTAACGAAAATGACTTTACAAATAATAGTTTGATTGCAAATCACATATTATCGTCGTTAGCACAAGAATAAAAAATGAAAATGTTATTAATCTAAATTAATCAGATAATTAATTAAGGAAATGGTATGTTTAGTTAGTATTTAGGCCAAGGAGGGGTCAGCAAGAGCAAGTTGATGAAAGAAAGTGTCTTATAAATGGGGCCAGAAGCCGCCTAGCAAAGTGCTTTTCACTATTTATATTGTAAGGTTTGGTGCCTGTGATTGTTGATTCCAAGAAAATACATGACAAATTAGAAGCAAAGATCATGTTTATTATAATTCAATTCTTCTGTCAATGCTTTTTAATGGCTTCCTCAATTTATGTTACTTTCGCTAGAGCCTAACGAAAAAGACAGCCAACACCCCCTCTCTCTCCCATTTCTTTTTTTAATGTGTGGTGCGCTTACAATATAATATAATAAGACTCCAAATTAATCTAATTGTTTTTTAAGGTTTAACATCATCTAATCCATTTTGTTTACTATATTAGAATATTATTTATTGGTAAATGATTGTGTGAACCAAATATTCTCCTGGTTACTTAAATTGAATCAAGAAGAATCATCATGAATGATTTTTCATATGCTTTACGTAAAATTAGAATTAAGCGAGAAAGCTAATAATTAAAAAGGCATAAAGTGAATGAAAATGAGAATTAGTTGTTAGAAACACCAAGCAAAAGTATCATACCTTTCTTAGTGTTTTCCTTATTGAGAATATCATGTTGTAATATTGACAGCTAAATAATATTCTTGCTTCTAAGTTAAGTTTTAAATATAATTAACCATCATTTAAACATGGTCTTTTTGCTTCATTCTCCAGCACGTACGAAATATTTTCAAGTTTGAAATGTTTAATTATTGCTTATATATTTTATATTTGAAATATATTATGTAGTACTACGGTGTATGTGATCAAGTTGAAAATATATTATACATATGAAATATCATCTTTTTTAATTCACAATATTTATAATGTGAATATGAGATCTTATGTTATATACATTATTCTATCACAGTAGAACTTAAATTATTATATTATATAGCAATCAGTATTAATTTACATGTTTTTATAAGATATAAGATACGTAATATCATATGATCTTGTTAAATATTTAACGTTTATAATTCGTTAATTTAAGTGGAAGAAGAGCTACTAAATTTCATAGACCACCACTTTTTGAAGGGTGTGGTTAACGTGAAGGGTAACACGTAAACATCATCCACAACTTTGTGCAAACATCCATGTGGAATAGCACATAAAGTAAAGAGAAAGTGACGAAATGGTGGAGCTTGGAGCACATGGTGAATGGTTAAGTTAACAATTGTCAATTTACATCTATATTATCTCTAAAACCTTGGATTTAACCTCTTCTGAGGGAAATGATATTTCGATTATCTCTCAAAGTACTTCATGTGATTTGAGCTGTTCGATATATTTTTAAACGTTTCATATCTAATTACATGTAAAAAAAATTGATTATATGTAAATAAGTACATAAACTCGATCTAAAAGACCCGATCAAATTTTATCTAAACAATTTTTTTATCATTGAGGTTTGGAAGCTATCAGGATTCAGGATGATAATTGTTCACAACTAGCTATTTGTCCGAAAATCTGTTTCATTTTCTACTTAACAACTGATTGATTGCAGTTGAAAGAAATAGAAGAAAAGTCAAAGAGTTGTAGCTAATTTGATGCATAATATATTAGTGTATATGTCACGGCATTGACTATTTTAATCCATAACACATCAAAAAGTTGGAAGACAATTGTAATTATCAATCCATAAAAAAATATGCTAATATTTTCATTAATGAAATAAAACTTATCCAACGTAAAAAAATATTTATTGTTCACTAATTATAATAATTTCTCTCGCTTAATTCAATAAAGTCTTTAGCTCGATTGCTTCTTATGTTATTAACATTATCATCTTTTGTTATTCACGACTTTTGAATATATTTTATAATCTATCATCAATAGTTAATACATTATAAGACATGTCATATATGATAATTTATCAGATCATTTACTTGTCGTATCACAATGTACTTGTCGATCATCAATCAATTTTTTTGTATATATTATTCTTGTGATATTTTCATTTCTCATGAGATTAATATAAGTTAATGTAAATCATTATTCATAATATTCGTCATTCTTGTAGTGTATTATCATGTTTAGTAGAGTGCACCTTTAATTAATCCAGTATTTATATTAAAGCCTCTTCTTTGAACCGTTCAATCAATTAATTCAAAATATAATCTGTTTAATTATTTTAATACAATAATGACTAGTAAGTTCTTAATGAAAAAACATAATTCTAAATATTCATGGAAAATAATATTTAATACTGTCTTAATTAAATGATTCATTTGATTTCAGGTGTGGGTTGGAATAATTCAAGTTTAAAGTAGTTCAAGAAACTACCAAACAAGGGGAAGCGGGTCACCAGTAATTAATCCTATGGTCCCTCACTTTTTTTGTTTCTTTTCTGATTTCCTATTTCTTTTTCCTGGATCAATGTACTTGAAATGATCGTTGAATTTTTCAACCAAAAAAATCTTAAAGAAAATCGGCAGTATATCCATTGATTTTTTGTTAAATAATGCATAATTATGATGGTTGCTGATTGAAGAAAGCTATGTAATTTTCCAAGCATGAAAACGAAAAGTGCAAAAGGCTCATCAGCCTTGAATAAAAGACAACAAGCATTTTCTTCATTTTCTTTTGATCTTTATAAATCCTAAATTTCTTTAAAATAGTAAATAATTAAATTGAGAGTTTTCATTTTCTTATAACGCGGGTATTCGAGTTTGTCCCTAACTAATTTTACACATCATGAGTTAATGATTGGATAAACCTTTAATGATTATGGGCAAGTTCTAACTCGTAATTTTGGAGAGCAAATTCAAGATCTAATCAATTCAGGTAACACCTCACTATTAATTTCTCAATTTGGCATAAGGGGATTAGGGAAATAATTCAGTTATATACATAGCTATTCTTTATCTTAGTCTATTATTTATTCTAGTTTTAGCAGTCATTTGGTTCCTGTAAATCTAGAATGACCATCACAATTGAATTGCTTGTAAAATATGATTGTCATGTTTGGTTATTCACGCTAATCTATGAAATGATAAGTGATAATCAATGAGTGGTTTGTTTGATATATGTTATATTTTATTATAAATTTGTGTAAATAATAAGAAATTACTTAAAACCCATTTTAGTTATATATATTATGTAAAAAATTATTTTGACGTAACATTCATTTAATTATTTTTTTATTAATATTTAAATAAATTAATAATGCTAGACTAAAGTTTAATAAAACTAATGTTAATTATAATGATAAAATAAGAGAGAAAATGAAAAAAAATTGACGTGCAATTCTAGCATCCATTTTAGTTGTTTTTATTAATATTCATTTAATTATTTTAATAATGTTAGACTAAACTTCAATAAACTTTTATGTTAAATTAACTAAATGAGAGAAAATAGAGAAATAAGTGTTTTTTGCTTTATTTTATATGAGGGTATGAAAGTAGTTTTTTATATTAGAATTATAATTTCATTATAAATTATGATTTTTTTTCTGTTATAATTTAATTATCTTAAAATATTATAATTGCATGTAAATTAAAATTAAATTTAAAGATTATTTGAAACAAACATAATAATTCAATTACGAGAAGATTATAAAAGAGAATACTGCGAACCAAACCCGACCATAATGTGAACACTAAGCTTGTTAACGTGATGGATAATGTGCTATAAAATAAAAGGAACAGTCGAAGTTTTCTTTGGGGTGGTAGAGGATTACATATTTATGTCGTCTAACTAAACTTCTTCTGTCATGTATTGGAAGAGAGAGAAGTTGAAAGTTGAAACCCCTTTATAAAACACAGCAAGACTGTTACAAATTTCATCGCCAAAATATAAAGGTGTTAAAAGAAAACATTTCCAAAGATTTTAACAAAGTTATATGTCAATAATTTATCGTTTATTAAAATTATATAACATGATAAGATATATTGCACAATAATGAAGTTATAATAGAATTTTCATGTCTAACTTAGTCAAGCTTTTAAGACATTTAAATTTATCACAAAAATACCAAAATAATAAAAGAAGATCAAATACTAAAATTCAAGATGCATCAAATAATCTTAGGGTGAGTTTGGAAGTACTTGTAAAATTAGAAACACTTTCATTTAATTAAATGTCACTGATTTTTTATTGTTATTTTATATTTATTTTGGTTTGTAGCACTCGTTAACCACATTATTTTTTATTTTGAAGTATTTTATAAAATACTTAAACATATATTTCTTGAAAAAGTGCTTCAAACAATTAAAATACATGTCAAGTGAAAACGTTTATAAAATAGTAATTTTTGTAGTTGATGAAAATACGTTCAAACAAAGCACTCTCCAAACTACCATTCATGTGATCATGTTTCTAATTCTTATAAGTTCTGATATTCAAATATTAACACTTCAATATATCTTTACATATACATATTTAATTGTCTATATTAGAGTTTAAATTCAATTAATAACATTTATATTATAAGTAATTTTGCACGAATTAAAATTGTTTATCCAAATGAGTTGCCTGTCATACATAGATTGAAATATTATTATTAGTTAATTTTATTTTATTTTCTTTCCAATTGTTTCTCATTTTAAAAATCAATAAGAATTCACTTTAAAAAGAAAGAAAAAAAGGCTACGCAACAGAGTTTAAAAGTCCCATGTGGAACCCCTCTCTCTCTCTCTCTCTGTCCACTCTCACATACATTATATAAGAACTTTTTGCAGACAACTTTGTCCTCACTCCTCGTCCCTTTCTTGAACAATAAAAATCTAAAGGAGGGGAGGGAGACGAAACCAAAGAAATGGGTTTTCAATTAAGGAACCAGTTCCTGTTTCTCACTCTGTGTCTGTGCTTCTTTTCCTACCAAACAAAAGGAGAAGAGATTTTGAATTCTTTGTATAATAATGCTACTGATGGAACAAACTCCAATTCCACAGCCAGAATATTACTTGCAGCAGCAAGAAAATGCAACTTTTTCCAAGGAAAATGGGTCTATGATTCATCTTATCCTCTCTATGATTTCTCAACTTGTCCCTTCATAGATCCTCAATTCAACTGCCAAAAGTATGGTCGACCTGACAAATCGTACCTCAAATATAGATGGCAACCCTTCTCCTGCTCCATACCCAGGTTTTTTAATTCCACTTTTGTCCTTTCCCACTTACTTTTTTTACATAAAAAACATACATGCAGAATGTTTTTTGTATGTGGGTTTTTTTGGTAAATGATGGGTGTGAATAATTTGTTGCAGGTTTAACGGGTTGAATTTCTTGGAGAAATGGAGGGGGAAGAAGATTATGTTTGTTGGAGACTCGTTGAGTTTGAACCAGTGGCAATCTTTGACTTGTATGATTCATGCATGGGTGCCTAATTCTAAGACTACTTATGTCAGAAAGAATGGTGTTGCTTTTGTCATATTTGAGGTAAATATTTCTAGCTTATAATGCTGAGCTCGTCAAATTTTAAATTTATCTGATCAAATGAGATGTATTACACATAATTATGTCAAATTTAAAACTTGGTGTAGAAAACTATTTGTTGTTCCATGTGTATGGAGAGAGAACTTATAGTAATCATAGAATAGTGAAAATTCAATATTTATTCATGTCATGTGTTTATATTTTTAAATTTTTATGAGCTCGCTTATTATTTTTTTGAATTTATGAAAATAATATATTTTAAGAAACTTAACAAGAGATAACGTTATTGAGTTTTTATAACTATAAAAATATGAAAAATTTAAATTTTTGTGGGTTAATAATAGGGAGAACTGCAAAAATAGCTTATTTCCTACCTCAAATTGTAAAAAATTTCAGAAAATTTTGAAACCCACATTTTCCTGCTACTTTCCCTAATAAGGATCACGTGTTTAGAGCATGTCTTGCTGTCCCTTTCTCTTTGTAGCTTTTGAAGCAAAAAGAAAATGGTAAAATTCTTCATTTAAATTTGCTCATAGTTAGTAATCTAGTTTTAGTTGTAATAAATTCTTTAGAAAGTATGGTGGAATTTTTTCAGCTCACATTTCTTGTCTGATTTGAAAGTGTTTTTCTTTTTCTTTTTCTATTTTGTCCTTTGTGTGTTGGTGAGTGTAAGCATTGAAAGTGGAGCGTGATTAGTGTGGTTAGATTTCAGTTTTGCCGGTGATACGTCAGATTGTTAAATTTCATGTAATAATTGGCGATTGATTTTTTTTTTCCAAAATTACATTATAATTTTTAAAGAAAATGAATAAATATGATTCAAATTGCACCAATCTAATTTATTAATTTAGGTTTAAAATTAAAACAAGAGAAAGTTTCACTTTCACTTTTAATGGCAGAGATATGTCAAAATTTGTCAGTGCTCATTTTTAACTATACATTAATTGTTTTTATTTACAATTTAAAGTAAAATAATCTGTACGTATTTACATAGTTTATGTTTAAATGCTCGTGAACTTACTGTATAGAGATTAGAGATTGTACCGTAAAATTATCCTATCTTGACCATGGTAGTTTCATGTTCTGAAAAATGGGATCTGGCTTCTTAAAAATCGTCTCCCCATCATGCCGAGACGATTTAGTACTAGAGTTTTAAAATAAATTTTGCAGTAATTTTTTAGGTAATAAGATTCGTACAAAAGGATATAGCCAGGAAGCAAGTTTTATTTGTGGCAATGTTTTGTAGGATGAGATTCTCTAACGATTTTTTTTCAATTAACTTGATAAATCATTATTTAATTAATCAATGCAAATATCTTATCCATTCTAAATTATACCTACTGTACAATTACTATGGTTAATTTCTTAACCTCTATTTTACTCCATTGTTAACGATGGAATTATGACAAGTTGTGTTGACGTAGTTGGTTAAACTCTCACACCTATATTTTAAAAGTTTTGGATTCGAGTAATATTCATTTATCTCTTTTAAAATTTATAATATAACTTCTATAAAAAATAATAGGATTATAGAGTTGAACTATCACTTTACCGGACGCCGTACCTGGTAGACCTTGTCAATGAGAACAATGGAAGAGTGTTGAAGCTTGACTCTATTAAGAGTGGTGATGCATGGAGAGACATGGACGTTCTCGTCTTCAACACCTGGCACTGGTGGATCCACACTGGAAAAACCCAACCGTATGGTCCCTATCATCATCGTAATTATTATTAATCGATGGTTGATAATCTAATCAATGGATGCTTTTCATTGTTTGCCTGCAGATGGAATTATATACAAGAGGGCAATAAAGTGTACAAAGATATGAACCGTTTTGTTGCTTACTATAAAGGACTTACAACTTGGGCTAGATGGATCAACCTCAATGTTGATCCTTCAAAAACCAAAGTTTTCTTTTTAGGAATTTCTCCTACACATTATGAGTAAGCATCTTTCTTCATAAAAATTCTATGTTACCGTAATGTAACAGGTCATATGCTACGTTTCTTTTAACAATAATATACTGGGGGAGAAAGAGAGAACGAAGAGGGAGAGAGACTTTTCTTATCTCTCTCGCTCCTCCCAGTATGTTATTAAAACTAACGTAAAATTATTCTATTTTGATGGTCTCGTATGTTACTGAGAGTGGGAAACAGAGAAACGGGAGAGAGAAGAAAAAAGTCATCCTTTATCTTCATTCAGCTCTTCTCTTTGCTTTTTATGATACACTCAGCAGTAATATAGAGTGATATGTTAATCATCCTCAATTAAAGATATCGATAAACCATACTACCTAAGCATATTTTTTTCTGATCCTACTTAAATTGGGGTAATATTTACTTTCAAGCTAAACTTTTTGTTGTGTGGTATATGAAACTAGGGGGAAGGATTGGAATGGTGAGGCCTCAAAGACATGTTTGGGAGAGACAGAACCGTATTTTGGAGTAAGATATCCAGCGGGGACACCTATGGCTTGGGTGGTTGTGAACAAGGTACTAAGTAGGATTAAGAAACCAGTTTATTTCCTAGATGTCACATCTCTCTCACAATTCCGTAAAGATGCACACCCTTCATCATATGGTGTGGATCGTGGTGGCAATGATTGCAGCCACTGGTGTCTTCCTGGATTGCCAGATACTTGGAATGAGCTTCTTTATGCAGCTCTTTTTGGTTGACATCTAATCAACCAATTGTTGTAATTTTAGCCTATTCTTGAATTAATCACCTTATTGTTGCTTTCAAATTAGGACTTCTGTTTTATGATTTTTCTTGTTTATGTGGATAATAACGATATTGATTTTTTAATTGTAAATTTATATAATTTCGGCATAAATTTTCCACACATAAATTAGCTACACAATTTACTTAACTACAAATATGCAAATCTGCATGTGGCATGTGCTGCTATTGTAACTCAACTGAAAAAAAACCAGCAACATTCAAGCGTTGGACTTTCCTTCCTTTTCTTTTCGAAAGATAATTCTGATATTTTTGTTTAATCCAGTTTTCCTAGTGTCATGTTATGTGCATAATAATTTTGTTTAATCCAGTTTTCCTAGTGTCACGTTATGTGGAAATAATATTCCGAAGTCCTAGCTCAACTCTTATACTTCACATCAACTCAGAAAATACATGTATATCACATCAGCTCAACCCTCCCAAATACATGTATGTATATTAACACAGTTCATTCAACGAGCCTCATGGATATCTTTCCACATGCCAAATCCTATTGCACATGACTAAAGGAATGACACATAACTAAAGTAATGATGGTTAATCATTATTTATCTAAAGTAATGACACATAACTAAAGTAAGGATGGTTAATCATTACTTATTTAAGTGAAATATTATAATTAGTAATCGATCACTTATTTAACGCCTGGAGATGAAACAATCATTATCATGCTCAGATTATGCACTTCATAATTCTTATAATACATAGATCTACTAACGAGTGCCTAGACCCCATCACATACTTCACCAAATCCTTATTATTACTCAATTTAAAATTTTCGGTCATACAAAGATTACCACAATTCAGTTATATTACTAATTTTAGCTCTAGATACTGTTTGACAAGAAACAACCCCATTGATTGAACTTGTCCTTGAGTTCTTCATTTGTTCTTTATCTATTACATCTTTAGCAGTTGACTCAACCAAGTGTTCTGCCTAAATTTAGGAATCCACCGACCATATTTATGGAGAGTTACACTGACAGGGGAAGAAATTGTTTGAGTTACTAAAAGCACACTCTAATAGCCGCTTAGAAACTTGTTGGTTGTGATTCCAATATGAATGAATGATAGGCTTTTGATAAAGAATTATGGCTGGGTCTACCGAAGACTTGGGAACTTGGGCTTGCTTACCTAGTTGCTGAAGAAGTAGGCTAACTGTAGTAGACAACAGCTATATAGATCCAAGCCCAGCTTTGTCAGTTCAATTAAATGGACAAGTCAATCAACAAAGGTAGGTCAATTACCTTTCAATAAGCCCCTGAAATTGACAGACCTACTTAGATTGACCCAAGTTCATCTGATAAGCAGTCAGTTCGTCCAGCTGCCACAAGTTCCTACAGAAAAACGAAGTGATTAGTTAAGATACTTTTCTTTAATGCAGATTAGTTAAGATAACTAAAATCACGTTTCAAAATAAAATTCAGAGTCGCCACCAATCATTTTAGAATATAATTAGTCATCTAATTTTAAAATAAAAATTTTAGTTTATGAAAAAGTTGGTTCGAGAGTCATTTGTGTGTGGGAAATGTGTCAGCACCCTACAACACTCATTGTTAAAATGATTACCCAAATTTAATAAAATGTTATCCAAATTATATTTTGAAACAAGATTAAAGAAATTTATTTTTGAATATCTCATTCGGTACATTTTGCATCATAAAAATGAACAAAATAAATGACCTTTAATGGGTGGTACAAAAAAGATCATTGAAAAACTATTTTTTATTTTTTAATATATTTTTTTATTTAAATCAAAGCAGTATTCGAGTTACAGTCGGTATCCTAAAAATAACTCCTCACTTTGGTAGTTCAAGAAATTTGGTATCCCAAAAATTTTAAAGTCCGTCATCAGATTCTTTTTTTTTTTTTTGTGAAAATGAAATAATAAAATTAACAAAATTTAAATCTAATTGTTATGGTTTTAATTTATGAACGTTAATTCTAATGATAAGGAATGAAACATAATCACATTACAATCGTGACGATATGACAATAATATATATATAAATAAATAAGAAGAGATAACAACTATAAAGAAAAAGAAAAAATAATAGAAAAAAAGGTTAGAGATGATAAATTTAAAAAGAATATATAGAGTGAAAATAAGAAAACAATATGTGAAACAAGTAAAATATATATATATATATATATATATATATAAATAAAATAAATTAAAACAAACCATAATATCTATTAATAAAAAAAAAATAAACAATAACAAAGGAAAAAGAAATAAAATACAAACAAAACAAAAAAAATAATACAAAGGTGATTTCACCATCTGTTTTTTAAATTTCATTATTTAAAGAATATATATAATTATTTCATAAATAAATTAATAATAAATCGTTTATGTGTAAATAAATTAATCTATGAAAAATACTTAATTTTATATATAATTGACATGTGCATACTATTTTTTACTACATGGTCTACTAATTAGCATTTTTCATTTCTTCCCTCATTGCTAATCAAACAGCAAACGAATGATCATGGATGATAACTAGTTCAAATAAGTGTCACTAAAGAAAAATCAATAAAACTTTCAAAATATAATATTTTTTGTTTGCGAAGTAAATATACCTTTTTTATTTTGGACTACTTAGTTCACTAATTATCATTTTTTCTTCATTCCTAGGAATGATCATGGATGGTAACTAGTTCAAACAAGCGTCACAAAAATGATGAACAAAATTTAAAAAAGAGGGGGGGGACTTGTAAGAACATAAAAATTTAAAACTTAAATATTTACATAATATTGTATAGATGTTTTACTCTCTATTTTATGCATTTTATGTATGAAAAAATACATATGATATATTTTCATCAAATGTACACTTTCAACCTATTAAAGAGTTGTTTCATATTGAATTAATTTTACACCCCTCAAAAGCTTATCCTCATTCTCATTGATTGAGTTAATGACAAAAACATCTTATTATCAAACTTGTAGAAAAATCAACAATGCATGAAAATAAACTTAAGATTAAGAGTAGGAGAAATATTAAAGAATGAACAATTAACTTATGTATGGAAAATGAAACATAAAATATCAACTACATGAGTATCAAGAAGAAAGATGATGAAGAATAATAAACAATATATATTATAAGCTAAAGTACAAGAAATTTAAACTAGCTGAAGAAAAAGAATAAGAGAAGATGAAAGATGAATAGAAACGAAAACTCTCTTTCTCTCTCTTTTAAAATGATTCTCCTATTTTCTCAAGACCTCTCTTTCTCTCTCTAAAATCTCCTCTCTTTCTTCCTCTTCAATCCTTATTTTCAAGTGAACACCTCCGCTCTATTTATAGGCAAAGTTAGGACTTCACATTTTTTTAATCATTTTGTTCTTTTTTTAGTACTTGGATAATTTTTCTTATTTTTAGTCTATATGCTATTTTTCAAATCATATACATAATCTTAAACTAATATATAAGTAAAAAAAATTATGTATTTTCAAAATATTTTTTCGAATAAAATACGATATCTATACCACTTAATGATTTATTTTTCGTTTTTATTTTTATTTTTTCAATTACCTTACAAAGATACATCTGTGACTCTTCAGTCTGGAGACTAAATAAATCTGACAAGTTATATGAGAGAAATGCTATGAATATCATCAAGTGACTAATATTATCCAAACTAAATTAACGGCGGACTTTTTTTATACCAAATACTCAGTTTGGGATACGAATTTGGCAGATGGTTAAACGACGACGTATCTGAACTTGCACAATCACCTTCACCCCACTGCATAGCAACGTGGCAGATGGTAAATCTCCAGTTTCATAATTAACGGCTGACTTTTACCTTGTCATAATCCGAACCATTTGGACGCGTGAATAGTTGACACTCTTAAGCTATGGGAGTGGTGACTCACCTACTTAGTTCCTACAACAATACCACGTTGCAATGTGGACACAGCACATGTCAAACCCCAAATGCATACACATCCATTACCTTACCTCAAACCGCCAAAGCTCATGGCTTTAATTTAACATCTCTTTTCCAAAACCCAAATCACGAGTAAAAAAGCAGAAACCTGCGCAATTCCAATTCATCAGTTTTCAAAAGCGAAATGGCTTCTGAGCAAATGAGCCGCAGAGAAAACACCACCGATGAGAGAGAAATTCACGTAGGGAAAGAGAGAGTGCCCCAGTTGACAAGCCACTTTGAGTCTCTGGCAGAGCAAGGAAGAGGCGCAGACACCAGTAGTGCACAAGGAACTGAGGCCCATCAGTTAGCTAGCCAGTTTGAGTCACTAGCTGACAAAGTGAAAAATCAAAGAGAGGGTGGAGAAGAGATGGACAAGCAGAAGGAAAGAGAGAGAGAAGGCCAAGAAAGAGAAACGTATGCTGATAAAGAAAGGAATGCTAGGAAAGAGAAGGTAGGAATTGAAAGAGGGTCTCATCAAGATGAAGGAACTGAAATCAGAGTTGGGGAAGAGAAGGTTTCAGAACAGGCCAAAGGGAAACAGGGTGGAGTTGAAGGAAAAAAAGGTAGAGGCACAGGTGAAATGGGCAAAAAAGAGGAAGTTGAGGAGGAAAGGAGGGGAGAAACAGAGATGAGGAGTGAAGAAGAGGGAACTAAGGAGGAAACACAACCTTCTCTTGAAGAAATTTCCAAACTTAGAGCCACAGCACAGCAAAATTCAATGGAAACAATAAGGGCTGCACAGGAGCGGTATGAGGCAGCAAAAGAATATTTAAATCAAGGACTTGGTACAACAAAGGAAACTGTCAAAGAGAAAGGTGCGACAGTGAAAGACATTGCAGTTGAGAAAGGTCAGCAAGGTTATGTTGCAGCAAAAGATACTCTTACTGGTGCAGCTAAGACCGCTAAGGATTACACAGTACCAGTAGCAGAGAAAGCTAAAGACTTCACCGTTGAAAAGGCAATAGCTGCCAAAGACGTTGCAGTGTCAGCGAGTGGGGCTACCGCTCATTATGTCGGGGAGAAGGCAGTGGCTGCCAAGGATCTTACCGTCGAAGGCACCAAGACGGCGGCTCAATACGCTGGCAAGGTGGCGGAGGATCTCAAAGATAAGGCGGTTGTTACTGGATGGACTGCAGCTCATTATACGACTGAGAAGATAGTGGAGGGGACGAAGGCGGCGGCCAGTGCTGTCAAAGGAGCTGCAGAATATACTGGTCACAAGGCTGCTGAGATTGCAGCGAAGCCTATCTCTGCTGCCAAGGATGTTGCTCTGTCCGCCGGTGACACTGTTAAGGAGTACACAGCTAGGAAGGAAGAAGAGGCAATGAAGGAATTTGAGTCAAAGAAAGCAGCTACAAGTCCTGAGGTATATATTCTTGATTCAACAATCTTTGTTCATTTCTTCGAAACATCATTCGTAATGCACCATTGTAAATGTTACACATCATTGTAATTATTAGCAATGGCCTATACTAACATTGGGTTTCTGCGAAGCTGGAAGCTGAGGGATCTGAGACGAATCAGGGACCGAGCCGAAACATTATCGAGGAAACCATTGAAGGAACCAAACAACTCGGGAAGGAAGCCAAGGAAAAAACAAAGGGAACCCTTGAGGGAGTCAAGGAAATGGGAGACGAGGCAAAGAACACCGGCGAAGAGACCTTTCAAGGTGCTGAAGAGCGAAAAGGGGGTGGGGTTTTGGGAGCCATTGGCGAGACTATCGTTGAGATTGCACAGACAACTAAAGATCTTGTTATTGGACAGGACATGACTGGAAATGAGTCAAGTACAACTGAATATAGCAAAGAAGGAGAACAAAAGAAATGACCAACCGAGTATAGCAAACAAGGAGAATAAAAGAAATGACGAGAGAGAGAGAGAGAGAGAGAGAGAGAGAGACGTATATAATGTTTGTATTCTGCTTAGAGTTGGTTTGTTCTAGGATTCCGTTATGTTGTTTTACTGTAGTTGTTCCTGTAGATTAAATAACCACATATTTGTGGGAAGTTCCTTTTATGAGAATGTGTAATAATTTAATTGGGATTCTAGTTCGATCCCAGTTCCGGCTGGTAAGAATGTATGCAAGCATAGTTCAATATCATTGACAGTTTGGCTGAAATATTCTTCTCGGAAGCGAAGAATATTCGAGAGATCGATAACCACTAATGAATTCAGTAGGAGTGAGAGTAAAGTGGCTTAAGTGATCTCACAGCTGGTGTTGTGTTGCAATCCTGAACATCGAGTGATACTCTAAATTGTTTATGAAGGTATAGGTGATCACCTGAGAATAACACCACCTAAAAGGCGTGTGCAGGCAATCAAAGGCTCTTAAAGACAAATTCTGAGCCTATCGAGAAGAACCAGTCGCTAACCGTTCTGGCCTTCGACCATCAAAGAATAGTTCTGTAATTGTCGTTTCATTGGTGAACATCAGCTTTTAAAGGATTCATTCATTGATTTGAAACCAATTAGTATCTAAGAAGAATTCTGATTTCTGAGAGAGTAGGGAAATAACGCCTTTGTAATTACATACTCGAGAACAATCTGAATATTCACATCTCAAGTAATCGCAACGCGTCATTGACAAGAATTTCGATGGGGGACAGAAATTTTACCCAACCGTCCACACATCAAAGCCGACGACGTAAGAATGGAGATGAGAAAGGCAAGAGACAGAGCAAAGTAGAAATCCCAAACGCCTATAATCACCGTCTCGACGATGCATTTCGTCAGTTCTACTACTACTTCCCGCACCTCTGCATTCTGGAAGGTGATTCGGGGAAGGCATGCCCTCCTTGATGTCATTTCCTACATTTATTCCGCGGGAAGGCTATATATATATATATATCTGCTCATTCTAAAACTGTAGATAACTGGAAATTTTTATATAACGAATTATATTTTTAAGTATAATTCTCAAAACACTATCATCTGTGTTAGAAAAACTTGAAGAACACACTCTCATATCTCTTAGTTTAATTAATGATATATAAGATGAGTTATAAAAAAAATTAAAACATAAATGTTAGGATCACTTTTTAACCCTTAACCCGAGTTTAACCCTTGGACTCTTAACCAATTGTCTTTTTTGCCTCTGTGCAGGAGCTCGAAGATTGCGTGCAAGAGCTAGATAATGACGATGAAGAAGAAAACAGAGTTGCAGAAGAGAAGGGAAGATGAAGAATAGAAACACGAAGGATTTATACTGGTTCAGCTTGTGAAAGCCTACATCCAGTTGAGCTCAAACATGAGCCATTTGCATTATAAAAAGGTAAGTAAAAGTTACAGATTTACAAGCTTGATATCTCCTCTCCCTCTCTGTACAATTATCTCTCTGTATAGAAACCCAGTAAAACCTAGCAAAAGATTGCTATAGCCCGAACCCTTGTGAAGGAAAAGCTTCAACCCTTGATTCTGAAAGACTCCGAAAGAATTTCCTTACTTTCTTGCGGCTTTCTTGCTGAGAATCTGTATGCCTTAGAGATGATTGAGTTGAAGGATTTTTCTGTGTTTTTGTAATCTGAGCTGAATTCTGATATATATATATATATATATATANATATATATATATATATATATATATATATATATATATATGTTGGATTGAATTTCTTTGATTTATATAGATCTGTCATGTGTGTTGAGAATGGCAGCTAGGATAAGTTCAATAACTATTTTTGTAACAGCTTAGATGTTCATGATTGTTTAATAACAACAATCTCCACCCTTGATCAATAATGAACTTAAATAATCTTATAGTGCAAGAACCCCAGAGTTATCATAGTTCCATCTTGACCTGACTATCCATTATCAATGTTGAGAAATTCAAGATAGAGCTTGAATTTCTTCATTGGAAGGACTTTTGTTCCCATGTCAACTGGATTCTCTTCTGTAGAGATCGTTTCCAGCTTTGCTTCTCCTTTAGCCGCAATGTCTCTGATGTAGTGGTACCTAATTTTCACATGTTTAGTCATTTCATGGAAAATAAGATTCTTACATAGATGTATTGAAGATTGGCCATCTAAATAGACAGTAGCAACTTTATTATATGCACCTATCTCCTTAAGTAAACCTTGAAGCCATATTGCCTATTTGATAGCCTCTGTAATGGCAGTGTACTCTACTTCTGTTGTTGATAAGAGAACTGTGCTTTGCAGTTGTGATTTTCAGGTTACACAATTTCCATTAACAGTAAACATATAAGATGTAGTTGACCTTCTCTTATCTTTGTCCCCAGTATAATCAGAATCTACAAAAGCATTTATATTTATGCTGCCTGGCCTCTTTCTATAGATTACACCAATATATGTAGTTTCCTTTATGTACCTTATAAGCCATTTCATAGCCTGCCAATGACCCTTTCTAGGATTTCTCATGTATCTGCTCAAAAGACTTATAGAATAACTTAGATCAGGTCTTGTGCTGATCATGGTGTACCTAATGGAGCTGACTGCTGTGGACTAAGGAACCTTGGACATTTCATCCTTTTCTTGTTCATTCTTAGGGCAAAGATGCATTGACAACTGAAAACGTGCTGCTAAAGGTAGTGTGACAGCCTTGACAGCTTCCATAGAGAATTTCTTAACAAGTTTCAGGAGATAATCAGACTGAGATAACTTCAAGCAACCTTTAACTCTATCTCTAATGATATTAATACCTAGGATCTTTTTAGCACCCTCTAGGTTTTTCATATCAAACTCAGAGTGAAGAAGTTTCTTAATTTCTTCAATCTTTCCTTTATTTTGACAAGCTAAGAGCATATCATCAACATAGATTAAAAGATAGACAGAGCTTTCACCCTTTTCAGCTTTATCAAAATATAAACAGTTGTCATATTTACTTCTTGTTAAACCAATTTTCTCCATAAATGTATTAAACCTTGTATACCATTGCCTAGGAGACTGCTTTAATCCATAAAGAGATTTCTTAAGAAGATAAACCATACATTCCTTTCCTTTTTTTTCAAAAGCTTATGGCTATCTCATATATATGGTTTCTTCAAGCTCCCCATGAAAGAAAGCACCCTTCACATCCAATTGTTCTAATTTTCAATTGTACTGAACTACAAGGGTGAGAACAGTTATGATAGTTTTATACTTTGCAACAGGAGAGAAAATCTCATTGAAATCCACTCCTTCCTTCTGAGTGAATCCTTTGGCAACTAACATTGCCTTAAACCTCAGATGTTTTGACTTGCTTGACCCTTATTTCCTTTTAAAAATCCATTTACAATTAACTACCCTTTGTTTATCAGGTTTAGAAACTGAAATCCGAGTCTTGTTCTTGTGAAGAGACTGCATCTCTTCTTCCATGGCTTTCAACCACTGTTTGAATTTTCCCCTTGCAATGCTTCTGTTACTGTCTTGGGTTCCTATTATTCCAAATTTTGTCCTGAAAATAAAGCAAAGGCAATAAAATCAGAGTGAGAATACTTAGGATTTGGTTTTAACTGTCCTCTTTCCCTATCTCTGGCCAATTGATAGCTTTTCAAAGGATTTTCTTCTTCTGTTGCTTTTGGTTCATGCTCTACATCTCCTTGTTTATCTTGGCTTTGATACTGGCAGTCTTACTCCTGGTTTTAATTTGTGAGTTCATTTCTTTGAACAAATGGCTCCACCTCAAACTCGGCTTCCTTTGATTTTACTTTGTCAAAGTCACTGCCCCCTGCATTACTTAAGGATTCGTTCAAGCAAGGCATGTCAGCTTCATTAATTCTAACATCCCTGCTAATAATAATCCTAACCCCTCCAACGTCTTTGGACCAAAGTATATAGCATTTAGTTCCCTCAGCATATTCTAGAAAAATACATTTTATATCCCTCAGTTCAAGTTTAGCAATACTTTGGTGTGCAAAAGCTGCACACCCACAAATTTTAATATGGTTTAAAGTAGGTGGCTTACTAGTCCATTTTTCTAGTGGAGTCTTAAGTCCTATAGCAGTATAAAGACTTCTATTAATTAAGTATGCAACAGCTTTAACAGCCTCACCCCAGAACTTTTTGTTAAACTTGAACTAAGAAGCATATCTTACCTTATTTACAAGTGTCCTATTCATTCTTTCTGCTACCCCATTTGTTGGGGAGTATTCCTAACATTTAGAATGCCATGCTCTTTGCAGTGGGTGTCAAACAAGTTGTTACAAAAATCTAAGCCATTATCTGTTCTTAAAGCCTTTATTTTCTGTCTAACTTGATTTTCTATAAGAGCCTGTTAACTTTTGAATTTTTCAAAAGCTTCTTTTTTCCATTTTAAGAGGAAAGTCCAAACCATTCTAGAAAAATCATCAATTACAGACAGAAAGTAAAGGTTACCTCCATGTGTAAGTGTAGGTCCCCACAGGTCAGCATGGATATATTCAAGCACTCCATTTGATTCATGAGTTCTAGTACTGAATTTTAAATTTGTGTTGTTTTGCCAATACACAATGTTCACAAAACTCTAAACTTTGAAATTCTTTCTGGTCCAACAACCCTTGTTTGCATAGGATTTGTAGCCCTCTGTCACTCATGTGTCTCATCCTCTTATGCCACAAGCTTATGTTAGATTGATCTGCCTTAGTGAACCATGACAGCACCTCTTGTGATTGTCTTTCCAAGCAGCATAAAGCCCATTCCTCTTGACACCCTTCATTACAACCAAGGAACCCTTTGCAATTTTGATTATGCCATTTTCAGCTTTATAAGTGTAGCTTTCTTCATCTAGTACACCTAGAGAGATTATGTTTCTTTTTAAGTCAGGAACATATCTCACATTACTTACATATATTATCATTCCATCATACATCCTTATTGAAATAAAACCAATTCCAATAACCTCACATGATTGATCATTCCTCATGAGAACCTTTCCACCATTTATTGATTGGAAAGTTGTAAACCAATCTCTTCTAGGGGTCATATGATAGGTATAACCCGAGTCTCAATCCATTTTGTATTACTGCTTTCTGTTATAACAACAAAAACTTCACCATCGTTGTATTCAAGAATGTCAGGATCGCGAACCTACCTAGGATCGGTGAAAGGGCATATGATCGATGATCGTAAGATCAAATCGAGGATCGTAAGATCCTATCAATTCTTAATAATTTATTAATAAAAAATATATTTATGCTAATGATACTTCAATATATTGAAGGAAATGATTATATAATATCAAGTTATCTACCTATTAAATAAAAATAATATCAAATAATCTAAAATAACATAATATTAAGTAAAGTTCTCATACTTTTAAGTTTTGAAAAAAGAAGTTTAATATAAAATGTTCATGACAAGTAAACATAATAATATTTAATTATCAAAATGAATGTCTCCATTGGTTTTTCCATCATTGATGTCATCGCCATCAATCTCCTCATCACGTTCAGAATCATTATTTTCCCCATGGAGTCATCATTCATATCTCTTGAACCACAACCATCATTGAGATTTTAATCATCATCACCTAATTCATGTATTTCCATGTCCTTTTCTTTCTCAAAATTTTCAAACACATCATCATCACCAATATAAGAATGGAACATAAATTTTTACAGAATTGTTAACAACTCAATATTTTGAAACTCAATTGATTTCCAAAAAAGGCAACTCATCCATCCATGTACAAACCATAAAAGAAGCATGTGAAATTATCATTGAAATTTGTCAGGATCATGGTCTTATGCAATCCTACGATCCGGATTGCGATTCTGACACGATTTTACTAAAATGTGACTATTGTATGCGATCCAGATCGTTGGGCCCTTGTAGGATCGTATGATCCAGATCGCGATCCTGATAACCATGGCTGTATTCATCAGTAATGGCAGCAAGATCTTTACTTTTTGCTTATTTCTCCTTTTGTTTTTTCTTCCATCCATAATAATTTTTCTTGAAATGTCCTTCTTTACCACAAAAGAAACATTTTTTAGATGTCTTTCTGCCCTTTGATTGAGACATATTACTGTTGTTACCCCGACTCTTATCTCTGCCCTTTTGACTGTGAGACCTTTGGGTACTTCTTCCCCTGACCATTAAGCTTTCTCCTGTATCTTTCTTTTCACCTTTTAGCTCAAGATCCTTTGATCTTAAAGCTCAACACATTCTTCTAGTGTGAGTATAGTTCTGCCATACTTAATGGCAGCCTTGACATCCTTGAAAGAGTGTGGAAGTGAGTTTAAGAGAATTATAACCTCGTTCTCCTCACTTAATTTCTCATTAGCCTCAACATTAGCTAGTTTGTGGTCATTCTCTTAAAATCATCCAAATTCTGTTCAAGACTTTTTGTAACATCCATCTTAAAACCAAATAGTCTTTCTTTAAGATAAATTTTTTTGTCAAAGATTTATTCATATAAAGATTTTCCAGTTTCTTTCATACCTTTGCTGCTATGTCCTCCTCATTTACTTCTTTGAGCACATTGTCAAAAAGATTCAAGATGATGGTTCCTTCCAACATCTCATTCTTTTGATTTGGCATAAGTGTGTCAGGAAGATTTTTTGGATCTTCCAATGCCTCTAGGACCCTTTGTTGTGCCAACATTGCCTTAATCTTCCTTCTCCATGTTCCAAAACCACATGTTCTATCGAACTTATCCACTTCAAATCTAGTTGATCCCATAATTCTAGATTGAACCAGTTAAGATCCCTTTCTTGATTCAATGACATATTTGTTTCCTTGTCAATTAGAGTTCTTGTATTTTCTTGAATAGTTTCTTGATTTGAACTTTGGACATAATCACCTTCTTGATCTGAACAAGGTGATTGTGGTAGGTTTTCTTCAGTGGAGTCTATGCTGCGTGGAGAGACCTCACAAAATTCCAGTTTAATATGTTCTGCCGTGACTTAAAGTTGAGGTAAAAGACTTCTTGTTAAATTCTCAAACAGGGTACATTGGCTCTGATACCACTATTAAGATCACTTTTAACCCTTAACCCAAGTTTAACCCTTTGACTCTTATCTTAACCAGTTGTCTTTTTTGCCTCTATACAGGAGCTCAAAGATTACATGCAAGGGCTAGACAATGACAATGAAGAAGAAAACAGAGTTACAGAAGAGAAGGGAAGATGAAAAATAGAAACACGAAGGATTTATACTGGTTCAACTTGTGAAAGCCTACATCCAGTTGAGCTCAAACATGAGCTCTTTGCACTATAATAAGGTAATTAAAAGTTACAGATTTACAAGCTTGATAACTCTCCCTCTCGGTACAATTATCTCTCGGTATAGAAACCCAGTAAAACCTAACGAAAGATTGCTATAGCCCGAATGCTTGTGGAAGGAAAAGCTTGAACCCTTGTTGAAGGAAAAACTTCAACCCTTGATTCTGAAAGACCCCGAAAGAATTTCCTTACTTTCTTGCTGCTTGCTGAGAATTTGTATGCTTTAGAGATGATTGAGTTAAGTGATTTTTGTAACAACTTAGATGTTCATTATTGATCAATAACAACAATAAATATATTTATAACGAGTACATATAAACGATAATCAAGATGGATTATAACTATTAATTTTATTTTTAAATCTAAAAATTTGAAACGATAATTTTCTATCAAGTATTTATCAATTTCATCTAAGAGTGTTCACGGTTCGGTTCGACGATAAAACCAAATCGAACCGGTCAAACCGTGAATACTAAAAGAATCGAACCAAACCGTGAGTTTCGGTTTGGTTCGGTTCGATTCTTCGGATCGGTATTGTTAATTAAAAATAATTTTTAAATGATATTATTGAAAAAATAAATATAAAATTAAAGTTTTATTTCGGTTCGATTTTATAAGAAATTATATATAAAAAATAACATAAATTTTAAGTTTCGGTTTGAAAACAACCAAATTTTCGAAACGAACCGAACATACATAAAGAATCGACCGAACCGACCATTTTTAATTCGGTTTGGCCTATTCGGTTTGGTTTTGAACACCCTAATTTAGCTATCAAGAATTTTATTTATGATTGAAAATATGACCTATTTTATTTCAAAATTCAGAATTTTGAAGTGCAAAGTTATCCAAAATTTGAAATACATGTAGAAAAATATTAAATTCAATCCATGATAGTAAACTTATTAAAACTGCCATAAATTAATAACATTATAGTAAAAAAAATTAAAAACATCAGGTTGAAATATCGTCAGACCAAATTTAAACTTAATTTAGTAGGAGTATTGCTCAATTGGAGATTCTAAAAGAAATTAATTACTATTAAATCAGAGAGTAAAAAATGTAAGTTTTTTCCGTCAAACAGTGAAAAAAGTATATAAAGTTCAAGAACACGTGTTGTAGGTGTTCTATAATTAGTATACAGTAAAAATTATAATTTCAGTGTGATTATTTAATCAATATATCAGAATATCACAATCTTATAACCTCATCATCTCTAACTTATATTAAATGAAAATATGTTAATATTAAATTTTACATTAATATTTTTTATAAGATCATTAGTGATAGAAATCAATCGATGTACTAAAATATCACAATCATATTAACACATTTATAGCATCATCATTATATGTGCTCAAACTTACATTAAATGAACTCGCTAAGTAAATCTCCAAATCACATTCTCATTACACTTTTGGATAGTAAATTTTATTTTCGAAAATCGCTTTCTCATTACACTTCTGGATACTAAATTTTATTTTCGATTTATCTTGGACCCTTCGCTGAGGCAAAGATTTAAAGAACTATTGAAGAACATTTGCCAGTAAAACTTACAAATTCTAAAGAAAATCATAATAACCTTGACCCAAATCACGACTGCGAGTGGGGGCGTACTTGCCTCAATACCAACCGCAAGTAGAGGAAAAAAAGTACATAACTAAAGCAAAACAGAGGAAGTACTTCAAGACATTTCAATTCTACAAATGTAGGAAAAATAAAAGAAGAATGATACTGATGCTGTGTGAACTCTGAAGTTGCAAACTACGCAATTTGATTTCTAGCAACAAATCCCATGGAATTGGATTGCGATTTCAGCAATTACGACTTCATTAACATTGAATTACAGACAATTTCTTCTATGACAGCAAAAGAATCCTGAATCTGCCAGTAGAAACCAAAGAAAGAAGAGTAGAAAAACAGGTCACCGGAAAGTAAGTGCATCTTCTACTAGTTAGCAATTTACACCGTGCTAAGTGCTACGCAAGAGACTAACTGGAACTTCTACTTATTACCACAATCTAGCAAATATTATACAGCTCTATGACAGGACAAATGAGGCAACCCCCTGAGCCAGTGGCTCCCATAGGCCTCATTGTTGAATAGGGCTCTTCACAGTGACAAGAATGGTTATTTTGGCCTTGGGAACATTTGCACTGTACAATTGCCGCTCATCATCATAATCGCAAAAGCAGTTGATCGCCATTGAAGCAAGCATCTACTTTAAAATCCTGAATCTGCCACAAAATGAACATAGTTAGCCACTATTCTACCACTTTTCTCATTTTCTTCCCTCATGGAACCAACTAACCACATTTAAATTAGAATATAAAGTCCAATCTGAACAATACATTTAACCACAGAATATATTGTGTTAATAAATAAATGGCTTACAAACTTTGAAGCCACAAGACATGGAAATGACTTGACGCATTCCCTTTAAGTGGTCAATAATTTAATCTACTACTGGAAAATTCAATAATCAAGTAGCACACTAGAATCTCCCTGTTATAAGACGAATCTTACTAACAATAGAATCCTTCTCAGACCGAAACAATTAAAATCAATCTATCAGTAGCATAAATTCTACGTACAATATCTTTATATTGTGGTCCCAAATGATCTAACATCATTAAGCAAAAGAAAAACTCAACACTTTCCCATGCCAGCAACAAAGCCAAATTCTACGACTGCTTGATATAAACTCCAGAAAAAACAATTCTGTAACTTTTGTGTAAGAAGCAACGAACAACTAGGAGGCCAAAAAATGAGGGATAAGTAATCCACTCTCCCCTAGGGATTTATCTGCACCTCTTCAAGGACAACGCACTTGTTAAAAGCACAAACAAGCTTGCAAAAGACTAGCATCTCTCACCCCCCGCAAACTTATCACATGAAGAATATATTGGATATTGGTAAAATGCAGAGGGACATGTCATGTTTTATTACATGGAAAAACTGTAGACGAATAGATACATGCGTTTGCCAAATCAGGAGGTTTGCCAAATGGCTTACAAACTTTGTACCACAAGACATGGAAATGACTTGACGCATACCCTTTAAGTGGTCAATAATTTAATCTACTCTGGAAAATTCAATAATCAAGTAGCACACTAGAATCTCCCTGTTATAAGACGAATCTTACTAACAAAAGAATCCTTCTCAGACCGAAACAATTAAATCAATCTATCAGTAGCATAAATTCTACGTAAAATATCTTTATATCCCAAATGATCTAACATCGTTAAGCAAAGAAAAACTCAACACTTTCCCATGCGTTATACAAGGGAGATAATAAAATGAACATGACAGCAACAAAGCCAAATTCTACGACTGCTTGATATAAAATCCAGAAAAAAAAAATTCTGTAACTTTTGTGCAATAAGCAACGAACAACCAGGAGGCCTAAAAATGAGGGAAAAGTAATCCACTCTCCCCCTTCTCACTTGTTAAAAGCACAAACAAGCTTGCAAAGATATCAGGTCCATCTCACTAACAGACAGATTGCAAGGTGTTGGTTATGCCATTATCAGAGGGAGACAAAAAGAACCCTGAAAAAAAGAGGTTCTGGTTGAAAAACAGGCTGACGGTATAACAATGTATTACGCACTTCCAGTCACGTCTGACATCTCCACTTAATGTGTTTATCAAAAGACTAGCATCTTTCACCCCGCAAACTTATCACAAAGAATATATGGGATATTGGCAAAATGCAGCGGGACATGTCATGTTTTATTACATGGAAAAACTGTAGACGAATAGATACAAGCATTTGCCAAATCCAGGAGGTTACTTTTTTATCTGCAAATCCAGGATTTCACCTGCCATATCTTACATTCTGAAATTCCTATGGAGGGTGAAATGTTTTGCAGTATCCTACGGTTTTGGCTTAAAGACACTTAACCGCAGTGAACTTTTAGCTTCAAAGTGCTTCAAGTACAAATTATAGCTCTAGAGCACAGTACTCAAGTTTCATATATGTAAATATAAGTAACCATTCCGGGCATATGCAAAAAATTATAATACACTTCATTACTTATCACAGCAAATGGTTAAAGGAAATTGAAACAAGTCAAGATATAAAATAAATAACCTTGTAAAACTATGTGCTCATTATGATTAGAATGCCACCCGACAGATTTCAACTTCTCGGCAAACCTGCATCGGATCCAGATGCCGATGAACTTTCACTATCAGAATCTGCAACAACACATAAGAATAAACCATAAACTATAGCTCAGTTAACAGGATATTGGACAACAATATGTATAACAAAATCCATTTCGACCAGGAATACAAACTAAGAACTATGTGCTTGACTTGTAAGACTAATTAAGTGTGAATATCATACCACTAGATGAAGATTCAGAATCACTACTAGAGCTGCTTGAGCTGCTTGACCTACTCCTATCGTCACCCTGTCTTTCCCCTTGAATAGGAGACGTAGAAGAGACAATCTTCTCATCTACATGGAGATAAAAGAAACTGTTCAGTTCATGAAACTATTCCACACATCTCGATAATCAATGCCATTTAACTTTTCATTCCCTTATAACGTACCTGCTTTGCTTTCTTTTGGAGCCTCTGGCACAACTAGGGCCTGGGTCTATTGATTGATAGCAAAAATACCCTAATTAGTTACCATAGCTTTAAAATTTTTAAGATAATAGTTGAAACAATCAATTCAGCTGTTACCTTCCCCTCCGCATGGCGTTCAGCTTCTGCTCTGACTTGAAGAGCACGCTCAGCCTTTCTCTTGTTCTTACTCAAACTCTTCTTGTAATTCGTCACGAACCTATCAAGCTCCCAAAGAGTTTCAGCATCCACACTATCAATATCCACTTCAATTTCTTCATCATGTTGGCACACAGCCGAATTTCGTTTCTTAATAATTTGTACAATTGCATCTAGTTTGTCTGGCGGTAAACTCTGAAGTTTGACACTGAGCTTTTGCTTTTCCTCATAAGTCATGTCTCTTTTATTTGGATCTTTTGCTTTAGGCTTTTTTGGTGCAGGAGTCCTACTTGAAGGAGTTATAGTCATGGGTCTCGGTGTGGGAAAGGTTTGATGCGTCACTGACTCTGACCTATCCAGAATCCTTCTCATATCAAGAGGAGGCGGCCGTGGGAGAGGAGCCTTCTTAAAAGTAGGTGTTGTAAGAGCAACCCCATAGTCCAACCCAACCCTAAGCTCCCGATTATAGTCAGACTCTATTATAGCCCACCTTTCCTCAAATATCTTCAATAACTGCTCTGCCATTACATGAACGTCTTGCCCCTTGGGGTTATAAGTCATAGCATTTCGAAAAGTAAGTCTTACATCCTCTGCAAATTCTTTGGGTGATTTATACCAGTTTTTGTTCAGTCTCGTCTTAACAGTGCCCAAGTCCATTGGATGCTTAATAATGGTATAGTAATCATGCAAACCAAGACCCTCTACGTCAACAGGAGCATCAAAAACCCAACCATGCTTGTGCTTCATCAACTTCTCAAGAAGAGAGCTGCAACTCTTGAAAAACTTTGTGCCCATTCCAAATCCAAGTCCTAATTCTCCACCTCCACCAGACTTCTTCCCGTTTGATTTTGACTTCTTATGACTCTCAGCCGGAGGAAACTTATCTTTTGCAAGCAAGAACTCGGAATTACGATAAAACTGGTTTGCTTTGGGTGTTCTCTTCTCTTTCTCGATATTCTCAATCAACCCATGACTATTCTCCGATGTTGATATTCGTAACTGGTGTGAAGGTCTGGAAACTTCTCGAGGAACACCAGCAGAAGCAACCTCCGAATGAGCACGCTTAGCCCCACCACCATACTCAACTCCTTCTTTTATTGACGGATGGGAATTACTGTAACCACTAAATTGCCCCTGTTTTACCTCAATCCTCTTCACCAAACTCCTCACCTTATCAAGCTCACCTTCCAGCTTCTGCCGAAGCTCTCGCACATCTTTCTTGGACCTCGAAGTCAAATCAGTCTTCAGCTGACTCCCAGACACCAACTTCACAGTGCCATTTCCTGAAGGAAGGTCCCCCTCAGCTGGCGCAGCCACCTCCACGTCACCCTCTTGATGGTTGCGGAGCAAGCAATCGTTGGAGACATCTTCAGGCCTCAAAATTGGCTGCTGCTGGGTCAAATTCCCATCCCCCGTAGGTACTGACTGTGGTGGCTGATTTGAATTGATATCGGTATCATTAACATTGCTGTTGGTGATTGAAGTATTCTCGTTCTTAATGTCGTTATTATTGTTGTCGGTGATGATGGTAGGGACAACGCTGGCGGTGGTGGAGTCGACAACGGGGATACTGGTGGAGGGAGTCTCACTTTTAGTATTGGAGGTTTTATTGTTCTTGGAACCCTTGAAGGCTTTCCTGGTGTAGACCTTACTCACCGCACCCCTCTGCTTCTCTCGAGCTCCATCACCACCTCCTCCTTCTCCACCTATAGGGGCCGAAGCCATACATGTAACCTCAACCCAAAACCCTAACACCCTAATCTTTACCAAAACTCGAATCGTCTCCACCCAGGGGGTCCCTCAGCCCAAAATATCACAAAACCCTAATTTCCCCCAATAAAAACAATCCAATTAGGGTTCCTAAGAGAACGTACGGGAAAGTTAAATACTGGCCTCACAAAAATCCACAGCGATCAACACCAAAACACAACAACAAACCAGCAGACGCAACCAAGATATCTCACACATACACAAAGAGAAGGAGAGAAACGGCTTACAAAGAGAAACCCTGAGGTTTGGGGGTTCGAACACCTCTGCGATGTCGAACAGATCTCGCTCTTTCTCTCTCTAGAAATGAACTTTCTCTCTCTAAAACATTGTCCCTCTCAATCGTTACAGGTGTACGGCGCCAGCGGAGTTGCGAAAGCTATGAGTTAAAACGACGCGTTTGGGTGGGATTAAAAGAGCCGTGCCCGGGAAGCATCATTGCTTTAAAGAGGAGAGTTGGACTAATGTCGTGTCATCAGTTGTATACCACACGGGCCAATCATAGGGGACAGAAGGGTGCGCGTGACACATATGAAAGTGGGGGAGAACAGAGTGAGCTTTGTGGCGGGGAATTTTGAAAGTTAATGACCATTCGTGGAGGTGGAACGTTGTCTTCAGTGTCCGACGGTGTGAAATTGTCGTTAAATTTGTGCCGTCAAATAAATGCAAAGGGCCTTTTTGACAAAAAAAAATGCAAAGGTCTTGCACGCGCTGATGCATCGGTTGGCTGGGGACGTGGACTCTATTGGTTCTGGTGGAAGAAAGTGAGATCGAAAGGCCAATATTTCAGGAATTTGAAAAGCGAAATGACGACTATAGGCCATTTTCATAATAGCAAATTATGATTAAGCCCTCAAAATGATTTTTACTCCTTTTAAAAGTATAGATAATAAAAAAAAAGTCGACGAACAATTGTACACAGCGGTTTAAGTATCGTTTTCAAAACACCTTCATATCATGTAACAATTTAATGTTATATAATATGAGTTATAAAAACAGAAGAAAAACACTTTCATATCTCTTAATTTAATGTTGCTGAGTCACAAAAAATTATTAGATAAAATTCAAATAATGAGTAAATTACATATCCTAATCAAGATGAATTATAACAATCAATTTTAATCTTGAATCTGAAAATCTGAATTGATAATTTTCAATCAAGTGTTTACCAATTATTTTATTTATGATCGAAGAAATAAACTATTTTATTTAATTTAGAAATTTGATTTGCAAAATTATCCAAACTTGAAGTACATATAGTAAATTCAATCCATGAAATACATATAAAAATAATAAACTCAAGGATGAACATCGTCCTCCTATACTTTGCTTTTAAGGATGTTCTATCAACATCATCTACAAGACGTTTACAACTATGAAATCCATGATTCGAGGCTCTAATAGACATGAAGAAGTATTTAAAATGGTCATGTTCTTCAGTCTTTATATGAGTTACGGTACATGGATTCTTCGCCTCTAACATGTGACAATAGGATCAGAGTCTCATATAAAAACTTTCAGGTGACCTTCAAACTAACACCAATGCAACTTCCCTAGCTTTACAAGCATTGTCATAACTTATCTGGATGTCATAATCATTAAAATATCTTCCATAATATCTTTTGGCTTATAAATCTGTCCAGTACCAGTGTATTTTGACTTCATGCAATGACCGACCAATAAACTTGTTGCTTAACAATAATCATGTTGTAAGATGTGAAAAGAGCACGTATGAGTATTTTGTAAACTTTGTTATTTTAAAGTACTTTGAATGCCACACCTTCATAGCTCGTAGACTCCAAGTATATGTTTATTTAGCACAAACGATCACCAACAATGTCACCCGTGGACTTAAAGACTTTAGACTCAAAATTTTGACGGATTGCCATGAGTACAACAATTCTTGTGAGTTTTTTTAGCATTGTAGAGTTCTTCTATATATAACATATGTGAGACAATTACATGTTCATTATCTTCTAGTTGTGACAACATCGGTGCATTATAGGGTGGTCGCGATGACGAAGGTACAATATTGCTTAGCATTGTTGACGGATGCGCATTAATCTCTGGCCTTCTACTCAAATCTGGAAAGGTAGATGGATAATTTTCTCAAATTGCTTCTTCATATATAGCAAAATTAAGATCATCATCAATATCAATATCAAGTCCACAATCAATGTCAGAATGTTCAAGTTCATCATGATCAACGTCTTGGAGACAATCATCATCATCTCTCCCACAATAATCCTCCCAAAAATGAAAATTGTCAGCATCATTGTTCTCACCGCTATCAACCATCACTTCACCTATAAAGCATGGAATATGACCGTATCGATCATGTTGTGACAGGGCAATTTCAGCAACCCAAATTTGACTTAGACATGTAAGATTATCAACAATTGTCCTAGGTTTGAGTTTGAGTGTGACATATAAAGGAGTATTAAGTACCTCATAAACTATTCTCGATAAAAAAAACTTCATGTGGTGATCATTTAATATTTTAGTAGGTGGGGAGGGCACATGAGTATTCTATAAAAACTTCATCAGAATATTATACTCTATTAGATCAACATTTAATTCATCATATATGCAACTAGATAACTCTTGGTAAGTACAATTTGATGATAAATCCAACGGTGAGCTTAACGTACCATTGAAAATAAATCAAGCAACATTTTCTCCACTCAGCACCGTGTACCACCGGTATTCGAATTTCAGACATGTTTATTTAATACAAAAACTTTCACACATCAATATGTATAATTCTACAGTTTGACTATTGAACTTTTGGATCGAGTTTTAAAAATTGAAGAAAATTAATAAACCATGAACAGTTCGTAGGCGGAATATCAAAAAAATTTCAAAACAAAAATTTGATCATATTAAATATAAAATCATACAAAGATCATACATATTTAAATAAATGTATCGAGAATAGATACAAACATTTTTACCTTTCTTGTAATGGAGAATTTATGAATTCGCGGGATCCAATTTATTGTCACGCGTTCCTCGTTCATGAGATTCGTAGAATTTCGATTTACACTAACAACCACTCGTAGGATTCATATGTATGTCTCGTAATGATATTGTCAGGAATAAAGTGTGGGCTTTCTAAACAACTGAGGAAGAAAAAATAATTTTCTTCTTTCTCACTATGATTTTGGCGACAACAAGGGAGAGGAAGAGAGAAAACATTTTTCTTGATCTGAATAATCACGCACTGTGATTAGGTTAAGCTTAGGTTAGAGATGCAATCCTATTACAATCTCTTATATAATAATTATAGAATTTACACATATAACCCTATATTGTAAATTGCTAAAATTCACCATCTCCCTGCACTGCTCTCTACGATCTTTACATCTCCCTGCACTGCTCTCTACGATCTTTACATCTCCCTTTGAGTGAATACCGCATCCAAATTCATCAATCAAAATTGATAAATTAAATTGATCCATATCAATTATTTAAATCGATTGGACTCATATGAATAAAGCTATGAGATTCAAATACCCAGCTAATTTATCTCAACAAATTCCAGACATATTTAATCCTGACATCATATGACTCCACTATAGGTTCGATGCTGAATTAACTTTCGATTCATGCGCGCTACATTTTTCTGTTCATGTAAATAAACATATTTATTTCATGGTCTACATAATATTTTATGATGTTACCCTTCGTGAATATCAGTAACAAGAGCTGGATGTAAAATTACCATTTTACCTCTCTAGTTATTATTATCTTAACTCATTTATTGACTGTGAATAAAAAACACATATCAATGAAGTGTCTCGTACAGTTCATAATGTTTTATTCAATGACTCATGTTATCAAGTACCAGGCTCAGTTTATTTATTCAGACACCCATCAATAAAGTATAAGGTGATATAGTTACTATTGCAATCTTATCACGAATTCTATGTATGTGAATCACGCAACTCCAACATAGTTGAATCACGATCCCAACAGCTGAGCTATTGTCCTGCAATTCAAACTCACTCATTTGGCGTATCAAAGATCACAAGTAACTAGGTCAAGTTTTGTATTCACCTTAAGATTAAAGTAATTACGAATATACCCTTAAAGTGTAACAATTAGATTCAGAGCTAGATAAACGTCTTTGTTCTAAACTTATTTGTTACTGGTCTATTCATCATATTTCATAACATATCTAGGTCAACCGTTAGAGTCTCCACTCCCATGCTCCAAGATCGGTATCCTTTGCTTCAACCTAACAGTCGTAATTAGCTCGATTGCCTAGTTGATCCAAAGAATGTGAATAACATTTTGAACTATTTCAGAAGAGTTTGTCTGGAAGGCCCCTATGTCTTTACTCTTCTTACATTGATAATAGTTCCAGGAAAACTTTCATTTATTCACACAATTCAGTAATACATAAATGTTAGAGAAATAACTAAATACTCATAAATAGTTATTTCACCATACTTTATGGACACAATTCCAATAAACTTCCACTTGGACTAAAGTATGCGTGTACAATCTCATATCTCCATGTCCTCCAGATGGCCATCAAAGACTTTATTATATAAAATCTTCATGAATGGATCTGTCAGGTTGTTGATCATCGATATGTGTGTCACTACAACATCTCCACATTGAATGGATCTATCAGGTTGTTGATCATCTATATGTGTGTCACTACAATATCTCCACATATAATAATGTGTATGATATGTGTTTGGATCTTTTGTGGCTTCTCGGTTCCTTCGAGTTTGTTACAGTCCCACTATTATTACAATAAAGTATCATGGCTTGTCAGCATCTGAAACGACTTCCAATGTCTCTAGGAACTTTTTAAACCAGACATCCTCCTTTGCAATTTTTCAACCCGCCGCATACTCAGATTCTATGGTAGAATCAACAATGTAAGATTGCTTGATACTTCTCCATACTACTGCTCCACCATTTAGTATGAACATTGATCCTGAAGTGGACCTCCTAGAATCCTTGTCTGCATGAAAATTAGAGTCGGTATAACCTGTTATATTCAAGTCAGTACCTAAATACACAAGCATGTAGTTCATCATTCTCCTAAAATACTTGAGGATATGCTTGATGACATTCTAATGCTTGAGTCTAGGATTGGATTGGAAACGACTCACCATACCCACGACGTAGCAAATATCTGATGCAGTGTAAAACATCACATACATGAGACTTCCTACGGCTGAGGCCTAAGGAATCTTTCTCATGTCTTCCTCTTCTTGATGAGTCTTGGGAGACTACTACTTGGAAAGGCTGACTCCATGCCTAAAGGAAAGATATCACTGTTTAGAGTCTTGTCTATTGAAGTGATCCATCACCTTATCAATATAAGATGCTTAAGACAGTGCTAATTGTCTGTTCTTCTTATCTCAAAATATCTAAATACCTAAGACAAATGTAGCTTCTCCAAGATCCTTCATATCAAATTGCTTTGCAAGCCAAATATTGACATCAGATAATTTTCCTACATCATCCCCAATGATTAGAATATCATCTAAGTAAAGATTAGAAAAACCACTTTCCCTTCACTTTATAAGCTTATACACACAGGGTTCATCCACTAATTGTTCAAAACCAAAGTTCTATTGGAATTATGTCCATAAAGTAGAGCGTAATAACTATTTATGAGTATTTAGTTATTTCTCTGACATTTTGTATTACTGAATTTTATGATTGAATGAAAGTTTTTATTTTAATTGAAGTGTGTTTATAATTTACTCAAATCCTGGAACTATTATCAATGTAAGAAGAGTAAAGACTGAGGGGTCTTCCAGAAAAACTTTTCTGAAATAGTTCATAACGTTATTCACAGTCTTAGGATAGACTGGGAAGTCGAGTCTGATTAAGACAGGTAGGTTGAACCAAATGATATCAGTCTTGGGACATGAGAGTGAGAACTCTAACGGTTAACTTAGATATGTTGTGGAACATGTTGAATAGACTAGTAAAAAAATTAGTTTGGAGTAAAGCCGTTTATTTAGCTATAAATCTAATTGCTACATCTTAAGGGTATTTTCATAATTACCTTAATCCTGAGGTAAATATGAAACTTGACTTAGTTAGTTACGATCTTTGATACGTCAAATGAGTGAGTTCGAATTGCCGGACAATACCTCGACTATTGGATTGTGATTCAACTATGTTGGAGTTACGTGATTTACAAATATGAAAATCCGTGGTTAGATTGCAAAATGTAACAATATAACCTTATGCTTTATTGATGTGTGTGTGAATAAATTAACCTGTCCAGGTACTCGATAAAATGTATCATTAAATAAGACATGGGGAATTGTATGAGACAATTCATTATTATGACTTTCTTATTCACAGTCAATAAAAGAGTTAAAAAAATAATAACAATGGAGGGAAAATGGTAATTTTAGATCCCGCTCTTATTACTGATATTCATGAAGGATAATATGTTAAATATTCTGTGGACCGTGAGATAAAAATGTTTGTTTACACCAACAGAAAATGTAGTGCGCATAAATCGAGAGTTGATTCGGCATCGAATCTATAGTGGAGCCGTAAGATGTCAGGATTAAGTATGTTAGATGTTTATAGAGATAATTTCATTGGATATTTGAATCCTATAGCTTTATTGGTGTGGGTCTATTCGGTCTCAAAAGTAGCTCATGAGAACAAGAATAGAAGAAACAACATCAGTTGGACCAAAATGTGTTTTGAGCCAAGATGTATTTTCTGAACCCATATGTGATTAGTGTTATCACTTAATTTGTGAAGTGTAATTTATTGATGTGCAAATTAATTAATCAATTATTTTTTAATTATTGAATAATTAGTAAATAAGAAAAATTAATTAATTAATCGATGGAGATCAATTTAAATTTATCAATTTTGGATTGATGAATTTGGACACAATATTGACTTTAATGGGAGATGCAATTTTCGGCGATTATAGATTATGGTGGTGAATTTCAGTAATTACACATATATGGGGTATATGTGAAAATTCCAAAATTATTATATAAGGCATTGAATGTCTCCCTAAGTGTGTTGACACAACCATAATCATACAGTGCATGAAAAAGGTTTCTCTCTCCCCCTCCTACTGTTGCCGCCGAATTCATAGAGGAAGAAAATTCTTCCTCAGTTATTTTGAGAGCCGACACTCAGTTCCTAACAATATTCTTGGGTGATATACTTCTGAATCCAACGAGTGGTTGTTAGTGCGAAAACTAATTGAAGTTTTTGAATTTGAAGATTGAAGAACGTGAAGCATTTAATAAGTATTCTACCTATTCAGAAAGTCTCGATACAATGAAAATGTATAAATCATTTCTATGCATAATCAGATGTATGATTTTAATATTTAATATGATTAAATTGGTTTGTGTAATTTTTTTATATTTCACCCATGAACCGTTCGTGGTCCAATGATTTTTTAAAAATTTTTAAAACTCGATCCAACAATTGATATAAGAGCATTGGGTTCCAGATTATGTACATTTAGGTTAACATGTATGTATCGATGGATGTTCTATATTGGCATATAGTTGTGTATGGTAGATTCAAAATTGTTTTGAATGTACTTTATGAATGGATCCCTAGCTATTGGCTATAGGCATTTTATTTTTCAATTTTAAAATTGATGTACGTCGAATTTGAGGCATAAAATTATATGTAATTTACATTTCTTGCAAAAGTTGTATTTTTAAATTCCATATAATTCGTCGCTGCCTTGAAATGTCACCGTCGAAGACTACCACTGTCACCGTTGCCGTTCTCGTTGCCATCGATGCTGCCGTCATGCGTTGCCGTGCCGCCGCCTCCTGCTGCCTGCCACCATATCCTGCACAGTTGGTTACCTGATTGGGATTTGGAAACCTATGGATTTAGGTAACCATTAGGGTTTTGGAAACCTAAGGGTTTTGGAAACGTATGAATTTAGGAAACCATTGGGTTTTGGAAACTTTAGGATTTGGAAAATCTTTAGATTTTGGAAACTTTTAGGTTTAGGAAATCTTAGGGTTTTACCAAATCCAATCCCTAAAAATTATTTTTATTTAATTTGTTAATTTTTCAACACTAATTAATTGAAATTTATTTTATAAATTATTCTTCAAAATAAATCAATTGATTTATTTACTTGGTAATTGATTTATCAAAGTAAAATTGTTGGAAAATTAGATTTTAAATTTTAAATTGATTTTTAAAATGGGACTGGGCTATGTAAAGAGTTACATAGTGGTGAGATTTCCTGAAGGAGAATGAGCAAATTACAGACGTCATGAATATTAGTTTATAAATTAGTTGTAATTTATTTATATTCTTTATGCATTGTAATTAGAAATGAGCCAATAGGGAAGCTAATATTGATGGATGATTTATTATTAATATCGTATCATCATATAACATGTCATATAAAACTAGAGATATGCCAATATCAAAATGTCATGTAGCATGTACATGCATTATTGCAATTTTATTTATAATGTGTTATAATTTAAATGCAGTACGAATTTTATAAAAGTTATAAATTTTAAATTGGGATTTAAATTTATAAAAGTTTATAATTTTTGAAACATGTTTTTCAAATTAATAAAGAGTTATGTTGAAAAATAACCAAAACTCTATTTTTTTTCAAAAACTAAGTGGCAAGGTAAATAGTTACGTAGTGGTGAGATTTCCTAAAGGAGAATGAGCAAATTACAGACGCCATGAAAATTAGTTTATAAATTAGTTATAATTTATTTATTATTCTTTATGCATTGTAATTAGAAATGAGCCGATAGGGAAGCTAATTTTGAATGGATGATTTATTATTAATCCCGTATCATCATATAACATGTAATATAAAACTTGAGATATGCCAATATCAAAACGTCATGTAGCATGTACATGCATTATTGTAGTGTATTTATAACGTGTTATAATTTAAATGCAGTGCGAATTTTACAAAAGTTATAAATTTTAAACTGGGAATCAAATTTATAAAAGTTTATAATTTTTGAAACATCTTTTTCAAATTAATAAAGAGTTATGTTTTTGAAAAACAACCAAAACTCTATTTTTTTTTTCCAAAAACTAAGTAGCAAGGTAAAGAGTTACATAGTGGTGAGATTTCCTGAAGGAGAATGAGCAAATTACAGACGCCGTGAAGATTAGTTTATAAATTAGTTGTAATTTATTTATTATTCTTTTATGCATTGTAATTAGAAATGAGCCAATAGGGAAGCTAATATTGAATGGATGATTTATTATTAATCTCGTATCATCATATAACATGTCATCTAAAACTAGAGATATGCCAATATCAAAATGTCATGTAGCATGTACATGCATTATTGTAGTTTTATTTATAATGTGTTATAATTTAAATGCAGCGCGAATTTTATAAAAGTTATAAATTTTAAATTGGGATTTAAATTTATAAAAGTTTATAATTTTTGAAACATGTTTTTCAAATTAATAAAGAGTCATGTTTTTGAAAAACAACCAAAAATCTATTTTTTTCCAAAAACTAAGTGGCAAGGTAAAGAGTTACATAGTGGTGAGATTTCCTGATGGAGAATGAGCAAACTAAAGACGCCATAAAGATTAGTTTAGAAATTAGTTATAATTTATTTATTATTCTTTTATGCATTATAATTAGAAATGAGCCAATAAGGAAGCTAATATTGAATGGATGATTTATTATTAATCTCGTATCATCATATAACATGTCATATAAAATTAGAGATATACCAATATCAAAATATCATGTAGCATGTACATGCATTATTATAGTTTTATTTATAAGGTGTTATAATTTAAATGCAGTGTGGATTTTATAAAAGTTATAAATTTTAAATTGGGATTTAAATTTATAAAAGTTTATAATTTTTGAAACATGTTTTTCAAATTAATAAAGAGTTATGTTTTTGAAAAACAACCAAAAAGGTATTTTTTTTCCAAAAACTAAGTGGCAAGGTAAAGAGTTACATAGTGGTGAGATTTCTTGAAAGAGAATGAACAAATTACAGACGCCATGAAGATTAGTTTATAAATTAGTTGTACTTTATTTATTATTCTTTTATGCATTGTAATTAGAAATGAGCGAATAGGGAAGCTAATTTTGAATGGATGATTTATTATTAATCTCATATCATCATATTACATGTCATATAAAATTAGAGATTTGCCAATATCAAAATGTTATGTAACATGTACATGCATTATTGTAGTTTTATTTATAATGTGTTATAATTTAAATGCACTGCAGATTTTATAAAAGTTATAAATTTTAAATTGAGACTTAAATTTATAAAAGTTTATAATTTTTGAAACATGTTTTTCAAATTAATAAAGAGTTATGTTTTTGAAAAACAACCAAAAATGTATTTTTTTTTCCAAAAACTAAGTGGCAAGGTAAAGAGTTACATGGTGGTGAGATTTTCTGAAAGAGAATGAGTTAATTACACACGCTATGAAGATTAGTTTATAAATTAGTTGTAATTTATTTATTATTCTTTTATGCATTGTAATTATAAATAAGCCAATAGGGAAGCTAATTTTGAATGGATGATTTATTATTAATCACATATCATCATATAACATGTCATATAAAACTAGAGATATGCCAATATCAAAATGTCATGTAGTATGTACATATATTATTGTAGTTTTATTTATAATGTGTTATAATTTAAATGCATTGCGGATTTTATAAGTGTTGTAAATTTTAAATTGGGATTTAAATTTATAAAAGTATAATTTTTGAAACATGTTTTTCAAATAATAAAGAGTTGTGTTTTTGAAAAACAACCAAAAGTCTATTTTTTTCCGCAAAAACTAAGTGGCAAGGTCGTTTACGCTGAAATGTTCCCAAGGTCCTCGACAGAAACTTGATCGTGGCACGAGAAATAGTTTAGAGCCGCCCTCGTGGTCCTCTCTTCAGTGGGAGAAACTTAAGAATCGTGACACTTTGAGTCATCGAGTTGCTTATGAAGCTAAGACTTGTAAAGGAAGTGGTGAGACAGTATCTTTCCTTGACAAACTGTTAGTTCATAGCAACTTTTAAAGTCGATGAGTTGGTTAAACATTTAGATCGAAACACATTGGAATCCCTCATATGTGCTAGTCAATGGGGCTAATGTGACCAAAACCAGTAGTGATTGGTTAAGCTAGATATAGTGACATCTTGACAAGCGTTAATTAAACGAGAGGAGTTTCGATGCGATATGAGGTAGCTTGAACGTTGTCCTTAGATGAGACAAGCTATCGTTGTTGATCGTAACATCATGCATCATACTTTCCTAAATAATTAAGTATTTATTTACATCGGTTTATTTTGCATTTTTAGTAATCATGTAGTTATCCAATCTCTCAACTATTTTAAACGCGAACAAACTTATTGGTGAAAATTATGTGGATTGGAAACGTAATCTTGATATTATTCTGAAGGTAGAAAAGCACAAGTTTGTGCTGACCACCCCTTGTCCCCTTGAGCCTATTGGTGAATCAACTCAAGAGGGAAATGATGCTTATGCTTCTTGGTTGCGTTTTGATGAGATCCCCAGATGTTACATCTTGGCTTCTGTTAGCAATGTGTTGCAACAACAACATCAGAACATGAAAACTGTTGTTGATATAATGTTGATCATCACTTAAATGTTCAAAGGTCAGTGTCGTCAAGCCAAAGTGGCTGTTGTGTGAAACTTCATGATGAAGGATGAAACCTGGAACTTCTATCAGAGAACATATGATGTTGATCATTAGTTATCTGAATGAGATGTAAATCATGAGTGCTGAGGTAGATGGTGAGACATAAGTTGATATGATCATTGAGACTCTGCCTGACACTTTTGAGAACTTTATACTTAATTATTCAATGAATAAGTTGAGGTACTCACTTTCTAAGCTGATGAAGGAACTGTAAGTTGTTGAGACCTTATTTTTGAAGGGTAAAATAAAGACTGGACAGATAGACTTTACTAAAAGTAAGTCTTCCACCTCTGGCGCAAAAAAGAAACACAAGAGAAGTCCAAAGAAGGCTAAGAAGCAGAACTCAAAAGCTTGGAAAGGTAATGGCACTACAAAAGTGGACAAGTCGAAAAACAAGTATCATCATTGTGGAGCCGCTGGCTATTGGAAACGCAACTACCCAGACTATCTCTAGGAGTTGAGATCTAAAGGTATAGTACTTGTTATTGAGGCATGTTTTGTGACTGAATCTACTTTTTCATGGATTGTAGACTCTGCAGCCACTAAACATATCTCTTGTTCCCTACATGGGTTTAGGGAAATCAGAAGGTTCGACGAGGACGAGTTCAGCTTCCGTTGGGGGAATGTAGGACTAGTATCGACCGTATCTATGGGAACTATTAAATTGTCATTTGATAACAGTTTTATGGTTTTTCATGATGTTTATTATATCCCAATTTTTTGGAAGAACCTTATTTCAATAGCTATTAAATTGAGCAAGGATTTAGTTTGAATTTGATAGATAACGATATTTGTATTTTTAAAAATGACTATTTAATTACTATTGCACGTTTGCTAAATAAACTTTTTTAGGTAAAATCAATAGTTCCAATGATATGTGATACTAAAGTAAATACTGATTTACAAATGGATAATAACAGGTTGAAGTCTGACTCAATCCTTCTAACCTATTTGTGGCACTTACGTCTTGGCGACATTAACCTGGACAAAAAATGATTAAAGAACTTGTAAAGGATGGTACATTGCAAACTTTAAGTGTGGGATCACTACCCATATGTGAATCCTGTATAGAAGGCAAAATGACTAAGAGACCATTTTCAGCAAATGGTGAAAGAGCTACTCAATACCTCAAACTTATACATAGTGAGGTATGTGGGCCATTGAATATCCAAGCAATAGGAGGTTGTCAATACTTTGTAATCTTCACTGATGACTAATCCTGTTTTGGACATGTTTATCTATTTCACAAAAAGTCTAAAATCTTTGAAAAGTTTAAAGAGTACAAGGCTATGGTCGAAAAGCAATTGGAGAAACAAATCAAAACGCTATGATTTGATTGTGGTGAGAGTATTTGCTATGAGAGTTCGAAGACATTTTTAAGGAAGAGAGTATATTTTCTTAACTTACAGCACCTGCACTCTAGAATAGAATGGTGTGTCAAAGAGATGGAATCGAACTCTGATGGATGTGGTTAGATCCATGATGAGTTACTCATCTTTCCCAAATTCATTATGGGGATATGCCTTGAGAACAACAACATACATTATGATCCAAGTTCCGTCGAAGACGGTGCCTGACACGATATATGAAAGATGGAATGGAAGAAAGTCAGCCGTTAACCACTTTAGAGTATGGGGGTGCCCAACACATGTTCTGAAATAGAAGACAGGAAAGTTGGCCGGTCGATCAGAATTATGTATGTTTGTAGGATATCCTAAAGGAAAGAAGGGGTATGTCTTTTATAGTGTACTGACAAGAAAACATTCATAAGTACGAATGCACGTTTCCTTGAAGAAGAGTATATAAGAAGTATGAAGTCGAGAAGCACTCTTGCGCTAGATGAATTATTGAGTGGGAGGACACCGACTCCTCAATCAGGAACTGTTTCTGATTCAATAATGGAAAAACCACTGCTAAGGCGAGAGCCTATGGAGCCTCAACGTAGGGGGAGCCTGACAGGTATATGTCTTATAGAGACGCCTTAACAACAGTCTCAGATAAAGATCATGATGAACTTGTCTCCTACTCACAGGCCATGACTGGTCCTAAAGTAAACCTTTGGCAAAAATTCATGAATGTTGAGATACATTCGATGTACTCGAACGGAGTCTGAAAACTTGTAGATCCTCTTGAAGTGGTAAAACTTGTAGGGTATAAATGTATCTATAAGAAAAAGAGAGGTCTAAAGGGAATGTGGAGACATTCAAAGCTAGGATAGTAGCCAAGAGCCACACTCAAAAGGAAGGTATAGACTATGATGATACCTTATCGCCGGTAGCCATGCTTATATCCATCCAAATCCTCTTGTCCATCGGTGCTGCTTTCGATTATGAAATCTGACAGATGGATGTCAATACTGATTTTCTGAATGACAATCTTGAAGAGCACATTTATATGGCTCAACCATACGAGTTCATGGAGAAAGACCAAGAGGGAAAGTAAGCGTCACGCTCGTGGAATATTAGATTCTACAAAACTGTTAAGAACTTTGATTTTAAACAGTTAGTGGACGAACCTTGTGTGTATAAGCTGATACAAGAAGGGAAAATAGTTTTTCCAGTCTTGTACATAGATGATATTTTACTTATTAGAAATGATGTAGGAAAATTATCTGATGTAAAGATTTGTCTTGCAAAAAAATTTGATATGAAAGATCTTTTGGGATTGGAAGAATAGAAAATTGACACTGTCTCAAGCATCTTATATTGATAAGGTGATGGATCGCTTATGTATGCAAGACTCCAAGAAGGGATATCTTTCTTTCAGGCATGGAGTCAGCCTCTCCAAAGAACAGTCTCTCAAGAGTCCTCAAGAAGAGGAAGATATGAGAAATATTCCCTATGCATCAGCCGTAGGAAGTCTCATGTATGCGATGCTTTGCACTAGGTTAGACATTTACTACGCGGTGGGTGTGATGAGTTGTTTCCAATCTAATCTTAAAATCGAGCATTGGAATGTCATCAAATATATCCTTAAGTATCTTAAGAGAACAAGGATCTACATGCTTGTGTATTTAAGTACTGACCTGAATAAGACAGAGCATACTGATTCTGATTTTCAAGTAGACAAAGATTCTAGGAGGTCCACTTCAGGATCAGTGTTCATCCTAAATGGTGGAGCAGTAGTATGGAGAAGTATCAAGTAATCTTGCATTGTTGATTCTACCATGGAAGCTGAATATATGGGAGCTTGTGAAGCTACTAAGGAAGCTGTATAGCTTAGAAAGTTCTTGAAGACTCTGAAAGTTATTCCAGAAGTTGATTTGCCCATGACACTTTATTGCGATAACAGTGGGGCTGTAGCGAATTCGAAGGAACCAATGAGCCACAAAAGATCCAAACATATAGAGCGTAAGTATCACCTGATAACAGAGATTGTTCAGCATGAAGATGTTGTAGTTATACACATATCGACGGTCAACAACCTGGCAGATCCATTCATGAAGACTTTAAGTAGTAAAGTCTTTAATGGTCATCTTGAGGGCATGGAGATACAAGATTGTACACGCTTACTTTAGTCCAAGTGGGAGATGATTGGAATTATGTCCATAAAGTAAGGTGTAATAACTATTTATGAGTATTTAATTATTTCTCTGAAATTTATAATACTGAATTTGATGAATGAAAGTTTTTCTTTTAATTAAAGTGTGTTTATAATTTACTAAAGTCTGGGAACTACTATCAACGTAAGAAAAGTAAAGACTGAAGATCGACTGAGCAATCGAGTCTGGTTATGACTGTTAGGTTGAACCACAAGATGCCGATCTTAGGGCTTGGGAGTGGGGACTCTAACGGTTGGCCTAGACATGTTGTGGAACATATTAAATAGACCAATAACAAATTAATTTGGAGTAAAACTATTTATCTAGCTCTAAATCTAATTGTTACACCTTAAAGGTATTTTCATACTTACTATAATTCTAAGGTGAATACGAAACTTGACCAATTAAGTTACAATCTTTGATATGTCAAAGGAGTGAGATCGAATTGTCGGACAATACCTTGACAGTTGGGATCATGATTCAACTATGTTAGAATTACGTGGTTCACAGATATGAAAAATCCATGGTTTGATTGTAAAATGCAACAATATCACCTTATACTTTATTGATGAATGTGTGAATAAGTCAACCTGGCCAAGTACTCGATGAAATGTATCATTGAATAAGACGTGAGGAATTGTATGAGACAATTCACTATTATGTCTTTCTTATTCACAGTCAATAAAGTAGTTAAAAATAATAATAAGATGGATAAAAAGGTAATTTTACATCCCGCTCTTATTACTTATATTCATGAAAGGTAATATGTTAAAATATTTTATGGACCGTGAAATAAAAGTGTTTATTTACACCAACAGAAAATGTAGCGTACATGAATTTTGTGTTGATTCGGCATCGAACTTATGGTGGAGTCGTACGATGTCATGATTAAATAGGTCATAAATTTATAGAGATAAATTCACCGAGTATTTGAATCCTATAACCTTATTCATGTGGGTCCATTCGGTCTCAGTAGTAGTTCATGAGGAAATGAATAGAAGAAATAACATCAGTTGTACCAAAATGTGTTTTGAGCCAAGGTGTATTTCCTGAACCATATGTGATGGGTGTTGTCACTTAATTAGTGAATAGTAATTAATTGATGTTTAGATTAATTAATTTATTATTTTTTAACTATTGGATAATTAATAAATATGAGAAATTAATTAATTAATTGATGAAAATCATTTCAAAATTTATCAATTTTGGGTTGATGAATTTGGACACAATATTGACTCTAATGGTAGATGCAATTTTTTCCAATTATAGATTATGGGGGTGAATTTCAGAAATTACACATATATGGGTATATGTGAAAATTCCAAAATTATTTTACAAGGGATAGCGTTAGGGTTGCCTCCTTAAGTGTGTTGACACAACCCTAATCACACAGAGTAGAAGAATGTTTCTCTCTCCCTCTCCTACTATTTTTGCCGAATTCATAGGGGAAGAAAATAAATTTTTCTTCCTCAGTTGTTTTGAGAGCCCACACATAGTTCCTAACGACGTCCATGCGAGATATAATTCTGAATCCGACGAATGGTTGTTGGTGCGAAGACTAATTGAAGTTCTTAGATTTGAAGATGGAAGAACACAAATCATTTAATAAGCATTCCACTAATTCATAGAGTCTCCGATATAACGAAAATGTATAAATTGTTTCTACCTCTTTTGAATATGTTTAACTTTGTATGCATAATTAGATGTGATGTTTTAATATTTAATATGATTAAATTGGTTGGTGTAAAAGTTTTTGATATTCCGCCCACGAACCGTTCGTAGTTCAATGATATTTCTTCAAATATTTAAAACCCGATCCAACAAGTTCTTAACAGTTTTGTCGAATATGATATTCTGTAATTGATTTCAGTAGTTCGCAAACCTTTCCCTCTTGGTTTTTCTCCATGAATGCATCTGGTTGAGCCATATATATGCGCTCTTTAAGATTGTCATTCAAAAATGCAGTCTTGACTTCCATATGCCAGATTTCATAATCGAGGGCAGCATGAATGGTTAGGAAGATTCAGATGGACTTAATCATGTCCACCCTGAGAAGGTATCCTCGTAGTCAATACCTTTTTTTTATGTAGCCATTTGTTACTAACATAGCTTTGAATGTTTGCACATTCCTATCTGAACGTCTCTTTTTCCTATAAGTCCATTTACACCCTACAAGTTTTACCCCTTCAGGAGAACCTACAAGCTTCTAGACTTTGTTCAAGTACATCGATTGTATCTTGACGTCTATGGCTTCTTATCATAGATTTGCTTCAGGACTAGCCATGGCCCGCGAGTAGGAAATAAGTTCATCATGCTCATTATCTGAGACTGCTGTTAAGGCATCTCCATAAGACATGTATCTATCAGGTTGTCTTAAAACCCTCCCACTACGTCGGGGCTCCATAGGCTCTGGCTCCTGTTGTGGTTCTTCCATTATTAAATCAGGAATAGTTCTTGATTGGGGAATCAGTGCCCTCCCACTCAATAATTCCTCTAGCACAAGTGTGCTTCTCGACTTCACACTTCTCATATAGTCCTCTTTAAGAAATGTGCATTCATTCTCACAAATGTTTTCTTGTTGGTTAGACTATAAAAGACATATCCTTTCATTCACTTCAGATATCCTACAAACATGAACAAATCTAATTGACTGGCCAACTTGCCCATCTTCGGTCCCAGAATGTGTGTCGAGCATCCCCATATCCTAAGATGGCTTATGAACGACTTTCTCCACTCCATCTTTCATATGGTGTACTAGGCACCGTCTTTGACGGAAGTTGGTTCAGAATATATGTCGATGTTAAGGCATATTCCCAAAACGAATCTGGGAGGGATGAGTAACTCATCATGGATCTAATCATATCCATCAGAGTTCTATTCCTTCTCTATGACATATCATTTATTTTGGAGTGTCAGGTGTTGTATGATGAGAAAAATACCTTCTTTCTTAAGAAAGTCTTCGATCTCTCCTAGAAAGTAATCTCCTCCATGATCGGATCATAGTGTTTTGATTTGTTTCTCTAATTGCTTTTCCAGCATAGCCTTGTACTCTTTGAACTTTTCAAAGGTTTCAGACTTTTGGCACATTAGATAAACATGTCCAAAATATGAGTAGCATCTGTGAAGTTTATAAAATATTCATAACATCATCTTGCTTGGATATTCGATGGCCGACATACATCACTATGTACGAGTTTGAGACATTGAGTGGCTCTTTCAACCTCTGCTGATGTCTATTGGTCCTTTTTCCTTCTATACAGGATTCTTATGTGGGTAGTGATCCCACACTTAAAGTTTGTAATGGACCATCTTTTGTAAGTCTTTTAATCATGTCTAGGAAAATATGGCCAAGATGTAAGTCATAAGTAGGTTAGATCGATTGAGTCAGACTTCAACATGTTACTATCCCTTTGTAAATCAGTATTTACTTTAGTGTCACATATAATTATCAATGAAGTTTAAAGAAAATATTTGCTCAATCAAACTAGCTAGTGAAATGAGGTTCTTCGCAAAAATCATGATATAATAAACATCTTGTAAAACCATAAAATTGTTATCAAATGACAATTTAATAGTTCCATCTGATACAGCCGATACTAGTGCTCTATTTCCCCAACGAAAGTTGAACTCACTCTCATCAAGCCTTCTAGTTTCCCTTAACCCCTTTGGATTTGAACTGTTTGAGATAATCCGACCAGTTACGTTACCAATGTCCAGCGACTTCACAATGATGACACTTGTCTTTCAACTTGTCCACTTTTGCAGTGCCCTTACCTTTCACAAATTTTGGAGTTCCACTTCTTAGCCTTCTTTGAATCTCTCTTGTGTTTTTTTTGCGCCAGAGGTGGAAGACTTACTTTTACTAAAATTTTCCTCTCCAAACTTCCTCTTACCCTTCAGAAACAGGGCCTCAGTAGCTTACGATTCCTTCATAAGCTTCAGAAGTTTTATTCTCGAATAATTAAGTTTGAAGTTCTCAAAAGTGTCTGGCAGGGTCTCAAAGATCATATCAACTTGAGTCTCGCCATCTACCTCAGCACTCATGGTCTCCATCTCATTTAGATAACTTATGAGCAGCATAATGTGTTCTCTGACAGGAGTTTTAGGTTTCATCCGGAAGTTCAAAAAAGTTTCACACAACAGCTTGTTTGGCTTAATGACCCTGATCTCTGAATATTTTGGTGATGTCAACATCATATCAGCGGCGGTTACTATGTTCAGATGTTGTTTTTGCAACACATTGCTAACATATGCCAAGATATAACACCTGGCTATCTCATCAGAATGCAACCAAGAAGCATAATCATCATTTTTCCTCTTGAGTCGATTCAACAATAAGCTCAAGGGAATAAGGGGTGGTGAGCATGAACTTGTGCTTTTCTGCCGTCAACACGATATCAAGATTACGTTTTCAATCCACATAAATTTTACTAGTAAGTTTGTTCGCATTCAAGATTGTTGAGAATGGGGATAGTGACATGATTACTGAAAAGAATAAATAAAGCGGTGTAAATAAATATTCACTCATTTAGGAAAGTATGATACATGATTCAAATACTTAAATATTTAAAAATTCAATAAAAAATATTTCTTCTACGATGTTACAATCAACAACGATAGCTCGTCTCATCTAAGGACAATGCCCGAGCTACCTCCTATATCATCGAGACTCCTCAAGTTTGGCCAACGTTTCTCTTAATGTCACTATATCTAGATTAACCAATCACCAATGCTTTTGGTCACCGTAGCCCCATCGACTAGTTCCTATGAGAGATTCCAATGTGCTTCGGTCTAAGTGTTTAACCAACGCATCGGCTTGAAACGTTGCTATAAACTAACAGTTCGTCTAGGAATGGTCCTACCTCACCACTTCTTTTACAAGATTTAGCTTTTCAAGCAACTCGCTGACTCAAAGTGACACGATTCTCAAGTTTCTCCCACTACAAAAAGGGCTGCTATGGCGGCTCTAAACCATTCCACATGCCATGACCAAGTTTACGTTGGGGACCTTGGGAACGTTTCAACATAAACGACCCTCCTACTTAGTTTTTAGAGAAATAGATTTTTCTTTACTTTTTCAAAAAAACCATAATTCTTTATAAATCTGAAAAAATAAGTTTTGAAAAGTATAAACTTTTATAAAATTTAAATCACAATTTAAAAACTAGAACTTTTATAAAATTCACATTGTATTTAAATTATAATCCATTATAAATTTATACTACAATAATGCATGTAGATGCTACATGGTATTTTGATATTGACATATCCTTATTTTTTATGATATGTTATATGCTGATACGAGATTAATAATAAATCAACCATTCAAAATTAACCTATCTATGGCTCATTTCTAAATACAACCCATAAAAATAATAATAAATAAATTATAATAATTTAAATACTGATTTTCATGACATCTGTAATTTTCTACTTCTCTTTTAGGAAGTCCCATCGATTCATAACTCTTTACAAAATTTCAGTCTCATTTTTCAAAATTCAAAATTAATTTTCCAACAATTTTTACTTTGATAAATAAGTTATCAAGTAAATTAATCAATTGATTTATTTTTAAAAATAATTTATAAAATAAATTCCAATTAATTAGTATTGAAAAATTACCGAATTAAATAAAATTAATTTTTAGGGACTTGATTGAATTTGCAATCAGATCCCAAATCCGTACAAATTATTTGGACCAAACAACCCTTACTTAGTCCAACACCTCAATAGGCTTGGTGGGTTCATGCTAGCTCAATGGTCAAATATGGCCTTGTGCACACAAGGGTTTCCAAAACCCTAAGACTTCATAAACCTAAAAGTTTCTAAAATCTCAAGATTTCCTAAATCTAAAAGCTTCCAAAACCTCAAAGTTTCATAAACCCAAAAGTTTCCAAAAAACTTTGGTTTCCTAAACCATAATTAGAAAACCTCCAGCATCGAGCAGCAACGGCAAGCAGCGGCGTGCGATGGCAAGCAGCTATGGCGGGACAAACGGTGAGTTTTCTTACAACGATGGATTTACATGGGATTTAAAGTTACAACTTTTGCAAAAATTAAATTACATCAAATCCTATGCCTCAATTTCCGCATACATCAATTCTAAAATTAAAAATATACACCTATTGCCAATTGACCGTGATCCATTTATAAAACATATTCAAATATACTTTGAATCAACCATACAAAAAATGCCAATATCACAATATCCAACCATCCATACATTTAAGTACTAAATATGTATACTCAAGAACCCAATGCTCTAACCAATTGTTAGATCGAACTTTAAAAATTGAAGAACATTAATGAATCACAACGGTTCGTGGGCAGAATATCAAAAAATATTCAAAACAAATATTTAATCATATTAAATATAAAACTATACAACGATCATACATATTTAGATAAATTTATCGAGAAGAGAATTTCTGAAATGACGGAATCCAATTTATTGTCTCGCATTCCTCGTTCTTTAGATTCACAAAACTTCAATCGATCTTCACACCCACAACCACTTATAGGATTCATAAGTATGTCTCGTAAGGATATTGTCAGGAATAGAGTATGGGCTCTCTAAACAACTGAGGAATAAAAAATAATTTTATTGTTCTTCACTATGATTTCAACGGCAACAAAGGAGGGGGAGAGTGAAAATATTTTTCTTACTATGAATAACCACACACTATGATTAGGTTAAGCTTAGGTTAGGGATCCAACCCTATTACAATCCCTTATATAATAATTACAGAATTTACATGTATACCCCTATATTGTAAATTGTCGAAATTCACCATCTCCTTACACTGCTTTCCGCGATTTTTACATCTCCCTTAGAGCCAATACTGTGTCCAAATTCATCAATCTCAATTGATAAATTAAATGATCCCTATCAATCAATTAATTAATTTCTTTTATTTACTAATTATCCATTAATTAAAAAAATAACAAATTAATTTATCTGAACAATAATTATGCCCATCACTAATTTAGTGGTGACACCATCACATATGGGTTCAGAAAGTATATCTTAGTCCAAAATATATTTTTGGTCCAACAGATGTTGTTTCTCATTCTTGTCCTTATGAGCTACTCCTGAGACCGAATGAACCCACATGAATGGCGCTATGTGATTCAAATATCTGGCTAATATATCTCCCTAAATTCTTGACATATTTAATCCCAATATCGTACGACTCCATGCCGAATCAACTCTCGATTCATTTGCGCTACATTTTTTGTTGGTCCAAATAAATATCTTTATTCCACGGTCCATAAAGTATTTTATGATGTTACCATTCGTGAATATCAATAACCAGATCTGGATGTAAAATTACCGTTTTAGCCCTCTAGTTATTATTTCCTTAACTCCTTCATTGACTGTAAATAAGAAAGTCATATCATTGAAATGTCTCGTACAGCTCACAATGTCTTATTCAATGACTCATGTCACCGAGTGCCAGACCCGATTTATTTATTCACACACCCATCAATAAAACATAAGGTGATATTATTACTATTACAATCTTACCACAAATTCAATATCTGTGAATCATGTAACTCCAACATAGTAGAATCACGATCTCAATTGCCGAGGTATTGTCTAACAATTCGAGCTCACTCATTTGACATATCAAAGATTGCAAGTAACTAGGTCAAGTTTCGTATTGATCTCGGGATTAAGGTAATTATGAATATACTCTTAACGTGTAAAAATTAGATTTAGAGGTAGATAAATGGTTTTTCTATAAACTAATTTGTTACTGAACTATTTAACATATTCTATAACATATCTAGGTCAACCGTTAGAGTCTCGACTCCCATGTTCCAAGACCGACATCCTTTAATTCAACCTAACAGTTATAATCAAACTCGATTACCCACTCGGTCCTAAGAATGCAAATAATATTCTTAACTATTTCAGAAGAGTTTGTCTAGAAGAACCTCTGTCTTTACTCTTTTTACGTTGATAATAGTTCCGATACTTAAGTAAATTATAAAACACTGTAATTAAAGGAAAGCTTTCATTTTTTTTTTTCATAAAATTCAGTAATACATAAATGTCAGAGAATTAACTAAATACTCATAAATATTTATTACACCCTACTTTATGAATACAATTCCAACATGAACATGGCCCCATCTTTACTTGAAATGCTTCAAGTAGTCAAATATAGATACTTGAATGATTCAAGTAGATTCGGGGTTCTGACTAGAAAATATATTATATAGTAACCCATGTATATTTCAAGACTTCAGATAGATGGGAATGTCTAATTGAAGACTTCAAGTATAACATAACATTATGGACTTGGGTATAAAGAATCTCACATATGCTAGAATGCATCAAGTACTGATATTAAACTAGTCAAAATCTTCAAGTATTCAGTACTTGAAAGAGATATTGTCATAAGTTTTTTTAACTCATCTCCCCATATTTTGACATAAGAAATGAAAGTGCATAATTGAAAACTTAATAAATCAAAATGTGAGCACCTATAAGGATGAAAAGATACTTCCATTAACAAGAAATAAGTTCCAAATGTGAGCATGAAAGAAACTTCAATCATCAAATAGAAGAAAAAAAATAAAAGAGAAATATATGATGAAGGAGAAGCACATGAGATGTAAAGTGTGATAGAGAAGATGAAGTTGTTATGAGTAATGTGTAAGATGCATGAGAAATTATAGTTGAAAAAAGATTTTAATTAGACTAAATCAAAGGCTACCATTGAAATTGAATGACGATTTAATAAATATTTAGTAAAATAGTTGAATGGTGGGATCATGATATAGATTTCTCGTGTTTTGAGAAATTAGGTAATTTATTTTATGTTTAATGGATAATGAGTGGTAACGGGTAGATTAAAAAGAAAAATATAAATTATAATGAATGATTTTTCTACGCAAACAAATTATATTTTTAGATGTTGTGGATGATTTATTACTGGCGGTGTTGTTTTTTTATTTATACAATTACAGCGTCTGGATTCTATATATTTAATGTTATTTTTGTAAAAACTTCAAATTTAATATTATATAAAAGAAAAAAAAATTTAAGTCATAGATGTGACAACTAAATTATTTTTTTATTTTAAATAATCACAAAATAATTATTATCTAAATAAATTTTATTTTACACGTCTTTTAATAAAAAAATATTCTCAAAATATATTTTAGAAAACTCATTTATAAAAACACTCCCGAGCGGATACTTGAAAATAAAGAATAAATTTTTTTTATAACACTGTCCTTTAAGATGGTGTTTTGCGTCCCATTATGGTGGGCATAATGGCCAGCTTAGGTTTCATTAAAGATCACTTGTGTTGCACGTGACCAAGTTAACAAAAAAGGATGAAAATTTGGATGGATTAAGTCTTTTTTATTGATGATGAAGTCCAAGAATTTTTAAAAAGATGTTAAAATTGAGAGTAGTTAAGAAATAGTCAAAGTTGAGGGGTCTTATTATTGAAATTAACCATTTTATTAATGACCCGAAAAAACTTCTAAAGAAGTGGTACTCATTGGCCTGAAAAATATGTAAAGATCTTAAATAATTGAGTGAATCTTAGTTGGTTTCAACTATATTTAAAAATTATTATCAAAATATTTGTCAGTTTCATCTCTAATATATTAAAAGAGGGAAGCTTGGGAGAATTTTTTGGACAAATAAGTTCATATATTTTTCTTCTAAATCTGAAAATACCTCCTACAAGTACACTTGTCATATTTCTTATTCATTATTATTATTATTTTTTACCATTGTCATAAATTATGATCATTTGATATATCTGAAACATTCTTAGTTAATTCACATATTATACACGTATAATACATGTATTTTTCATTTCCTGAATTTTATGCGCCATTCCTAGATTTTTCTAAAAAATATGGAAAAATTCACATATTTTTTACCCCTCCTGAATAATACACGTATAATATGAGAGCAGTATAAAATAGCATAAAAAACGGTACTGTATAAAAATAAACTATGCAGCAATATGGTAGTCGGAAGCTATAGGTCAGTGGCTAGAATGTTTTCTGGTAGGGGCAAGCCCAAGTTCGATCCTGGACTTTCAACATATAATTTGTTAAGAAATTGTATTAAACAACAAAGTCTGAAAGCATGATTTATGCACTAGCCCAGTTTTTTTTCTTAGGTGAATGGTAGATTTATAGTGTCGATTTATTTTTTCCATTTTGTAGTGGACAGATTACCTTCTATAATTGATTTTTTGTTATGGTATGTGTGAGATCATTGTAATTGATTATTATAATAAACCGAATTTAGTATTGATTTTACATTTTTGAAATTCGAATTGTATAATTATCAACATCTTATCTTAATTATGCAAAATATTAGGAGTTTCGGTTATGGAAAAAAGATTTTTTCCATTATCGATTGATAATAATGGAATTTTATGATTTTATCAGATTTTTAGCCAGTTTCAGTTTTTAGAGCTCTTTATTGTTCTGAAAAAAAAGCAAAACACAAGCAAACTATTATGTTTCAACATTCATCCATATTCAAGATCTACAAATCATTCATCAAACATCAAAGTACCGTGATTAAAAAATAGAAATATTGCCTATAATAGTCCGCCAGCATACTGTTAATTGCTTTCGAAGGTTTAAAGTATGCAAAGATTTTTTCTGTGATTTTTTTTCAATTGGTGAAAAAGTTTCTGAGTTTGATTTCAGAGTACTGGAAGGTTTACGTTCTTGGTTTTTTTTGTCATTCTAATATTATTTTTAGAATATTGTTTAGTGTCATATTTTTTCATTAATCTTAATTTTGTTTTACCTAGATAGTTCAATATTTGTTTTATAGCTAATTTTGTTTTACCCAGATACCGTCAATAATATGTTTAGATGTGTTTTGTTACTTAACATGTGTTTATTGAATATATGGGTTTTCAAGTTTATGAATGTTTTTAATTCTTTAAATTGTTATAGAGTTAATCAATGAGTATATGCATCTTATATATTTTTACGACGCATGCACGTTACTGATTTAGTGCAAATAGGTATAAGACATTTTATGTTAATAACATGTGTTAGGATCTACATCTGTTTTTTATATGACTTAATAATGTTCAATATTTTATTTAGAACAAGATAAATAATCATTGGTCATTTTTTGAATCTTCATTTTTCATGAACATTTTTTTTCACATAAATTTTTTCAGGAATTTCGAAGATCTCTACTATTGTAATGTATAATGGAAAATGAGATGAGTCAAAATCATACATTGATTTTCATTCCAAACTTTTTTTGGTTGATATTAATATGAATTTCGTTGAGTTGGTTGATGGAATTAATATCGTTTTAGATTCTATTGATGAGAGAGATAAGTTTAAAATTATCGTCAAATTGTAATTCAGCAATGCTTCATCTACCACTGTTGAATAAAAAATGATCAGGATGTTGAATGGTACGTTCGTTGATTATGAATGAAAATGAATTAATTTTTCACTAATTATTGATAGTAGTAGACTCAATATTGAACAATGCACTTTACTCTGTCATTGTTAATGCTGTTATAAACAACTAAAATAATTAGTATCTATAAATTATAGATATATAAAATCAATATATCATTGACACACATTTTTTAATATGTTATTGACACATAGATATATAAAGCAATAAATCTCTATATATACATCATAGCCAATCAATCAAGTATTGATATTTGGATTTATAAAAAACAGTCAAACAATATATTGAACTATGATAATAAATATACGAACCACATTAAACTATCAAATTATTCAAACTAAATCATTACAAAAATATCAGGTATTCTTGTAGTTCGAGTCATCAGATATACCGATATACACATGCATGTTAAAAAATAGATTCTTTTTATGAATATTTGAGTTATGCTTCAATATATGTCAATATTTTATATATCATTTTTTTATCAAAAAATTGCTCAAAGTAAATCTTCATGCACATACATGTTCAAAATAGAGTCTTTTTATGAATATTGACCAAAGAATTATGAAATCAGAGATAGAAGGTCAGGGATGAAAAACTTTTTTAAAATGACAGTGATAAGCGGTTAAAAAAAGTCAATAAAGAAGAAAAAATTATTTACCTCTTCCTTCTCCGGTAAAAGGATTCACTGTTCTAACATTGGCAAAAGAGAGACTCATTTTTTTGTGCGTCAATGGTGTTTCGACAGAAGGAGGGTTTGTGTTTTTTCTCGAAAGGGAATGATTGCTTTCTTGATTATTTGGTTTTTGATTTGTTTTGGGTTGTTTGATAGTTTTTCACCATGGTTAGTGGTAGTTTCTTAGTATTTTACTGTAGTTAGTATACCATGGGTTAACTTTTACATTTTTGATTTTTTTTTCTTTGAATTCTCATTGGTGGAATTCAAATTTGTATTACCTGCATTTAATGTAGTTGGTTGAAGATTATTCACCTATTTTGTTGATGATTTGGGCGGGATTTTTGTTATATAGAAATTTAAATTTTGTTTTATTTATGGTTAATATATTTTGATTGTTATTTTAATTTTCCAATTATATAATTATCTTATTAATGATTTGGTTGAGATGTGATTAGGTCGGGGCTGATTTTAAGGGATTTTCAAAATTTAAATTTCTATGGTAATATTTAGATTGTCTTTTGCATTTTTTTAAACCAATAATGTTTCCTTAATCATACAATTTGTAATTAGTGAAATTATTCAATAATTCATTATTTATTTTCAATAATTCATTATTTATTTAGTCAAATTATTAATAGTTTTTCTTCTTAATAAATGATTCTGTTCAAATATGAATATAATATTATTATAAATTAAATAATATATATATTTATTCGTACATATACTTTTCAATTGAGTAAAAATGTATTTACTTCAAAAAATATATTTATCATTTCTACTTGTTATCTTATTTTAGTTAAATCAATTATTCAATGATTTATTACTTAATTAGTGAAATTATTAATAGTTTTTCATTGTAACGAATTATTCTTTTATCTTTTATCTTAGTAATATTATTCATTTAATTAAATTTTATTGGCTTGATGCCGTATTTTGTTTGCTTAATATGGTTAAGCACACTCTGCATGTAATTACTTCTGTTACCTTTATGAAGTAGAGTTCACCAGCTCACTAAAATTTCATATTTAATATGTGCTGATATAAAAAATCGTAATATTTATCTTTTATTTCTGAAAATCATGCTCACTATCAAACTGGAGTTTCAGTTTTGTCCATTTAATCCTTGAAGTTTTGGTTTTGTTAATTTGAGTTCATTTTAATTCTTAATTGCTTATGTGAAAATGGAAAGATATGACCTTCATGCGACTTTGTTTTCCAAAAGTATATCATAATATATGGTCACTTTAAATAATTAGACATATAAAACTTACACCGTCGATATAAAATAAAAATAGCTATAATTTTAATAGATTCAAAGATATTCTTATAACTAATCATGTTTTCCCGAGGTTTAGAAAATTGATGCCGTTAATGGTTGTCTTCGTTTCACATAATGCGGAAGAATGTGTCTTTTACGAAGTGCTTTTTTTTTTTAATTTACAGTTTCTGGTAACATAAAATTGGATATATAACTCTTTGTATTTAAGAGTCTTCTATAAAACGCTGTCTAATTTTCATTAATGGAAATATTCATAGATGATTCAGCTCAAATCTCCGTCAAAGTTAATACCATTTTTAATCAACAAATTCTTAAGAAAAATGATAGAAAGTATGGCAAATTGATAAAGCTTTTAGAAGCTTTGTCCCAAAAATTTAGAAGGGCTTTATTGAAGAATAATGAAACCTTGGGTGGTAACGTGGTATTTATAGAGATTCTTAAAACATAAATAAAAAACTAGTAGAAAAATGTGCATAATGGTGTGGAAAACAAATTGTGGTAACAAATACAATGATCTCATGTAACTTCCAATCAACTTCGTGAAACTCTTTTATCTTCTACTTAAATATTCTCATATAATTTTCCTATTTTGTCTTTACATACTTTTAAATTTTTTTATTGGCCTTTCATTTTCATGTCTTTTTTTCACCAATTATCTCAAAAGAATCAAGTAGTATTGATGAACAATTCCAAATATGAAAACAATAACAATATTATTAAACTTATTAAATATTTATTCGCAATCAAAGAATATTTTTCTCAAAATTCTCACTTTTAGGTATAATATGATATCATAGATATAAAATTAACATTTAATGACAGATGGGGTCAATTGTTAATGAACAGGTAAAAAATATGCACTGTCACATGGACTGTGTATGGCCAACCAAAGAGCTCGCGAAAAATGGCAGAAAAGTGAAAATGAGAGAGAAGACTGATGTCGCGAGACACCCATAAACAAATGAAGAATGATCGAGAACGAGAAAGAGCACCAGAATGAGAAAAGCTGTCTGGCCAACAGGAAAAGACTGACGAAGGACCCACGCCTGTGGAACGAGAAAAGAAACCTTAGACTCGGAGAACTACCCTGAACGGGCAAGGCACTCGCTGAACTATGTAAGAACGGGAAGAGAAGGATAATAAGAAGAAAGAGAACGGACGAAAGGGATCTGAAATAACAATCAAGTGACAATGATTGATTAGATAATTGAGAGAAGGATGGCAGGCCACCAAGTGGCTACGACTGAGTGGCTCGAATCACAAGAAATCACCAAGTGACTGTGACTGATTGGCGGCTGAATGAGACATATATAAATGATAAGTAAGGAAGGGAAAAAGGGCCATACCTGACAGAAAGATCCCCACAAATGAGTGTGATCTCTAGGCATAATGAGTGCATCCGAGACCATAAGGGGAAGATAATAATTCTCCTCACTTTTGTTATTATTATTCTAATCAATTCATATAAATTATGAAACTTATATGAGATCACTGTATTTAATGAAACATAGGCATTCAATACAACTCAGAGCATTTACTGCTTACACACACACACACACTATCTCTCTCATTAATACTCATATAAGTCAACCATTATCAACGCTTTCCCCTTTGATCCCTGATTAGTGAAAAAATATTTTATATTTTGGTGCTTTCACTGAGCTGAGAGAAAAGCTCAAGACGTCCACCCTATAACACCATAAAGAAGCCTAGAACCTAGTCCAACACAACCCTAAATGAGGGAAACGAAACCAGAAATGGAGATGACCATGTAGATCAACCAACCCCACCAACGAAAATGCTGTAAACGATCCTGAATGAGATGCATGAGATAGAACGGTGGAACGTTAAATAATATGTAACGCATGGTAGAATGTGCAAGATCAGATCAATACACTACAAACATGAAATTGCAAAAACACGAGCAGAGGTCAGTCAACAGGTGAATGATGATGAACGAGAAAATAACAATGAATAGGAAGCCCACTCTAGGGGCAACCGACCAGATAGAAGATAATGAGACTATGAGAACAATAGAAACACGCGACAGGAAGAGGAAGTCCAGTCGTAGAACCTCATGAATGAAGCTACGGGAGAGGCTCGGTAATCCCGAGTAATGTCAAAGGAAGCAGTAGAAGAATTGTTGGAACACAAGAAGATGGAAAAAATGAGGAATCGTGGGAGTACAGGAAAATCAACCTTGAATCTCTTATCCGAACACCATTAAGCCCAGAAGTCCTAACGGCGCCCGTACCTAAAAAATTCGTTGCTCCCAGATTCAATGCTACGAAGGAAAAACTGACCCCGTAGACCATCTTCGATAATTCAGACAAGACATGACACTATACCAACATGATGAAGTTGATGTGAAGAATGTTCCCCATTAGAGCAATACTCTACTTACCGTACGGTCATGGAAGACTCGTAACACCTGATGACAATCTCTGCTAAGGAAGGTTAGTCCCTGAAGGAGTACACTCATCAATTCAAAGACGAGATGACCAAGGTCGAGAAATGTGACTACCAATTCGCTAGATTGGCATTCCGACGAGGTCTAGACCCAAAATCACAAATTTTCGAGGATATGTTCAAAGTGAAATCCCTTTCTATGGAGGAATTTTTCCAAGGAGCGCAAACATACATCACTCTAGAGGAAGAAAAGAAGAGTATGCAGAGAACGACTGAACAAAAGAATGAGGAATCACGAAAAAGAGAAAGATGTGTAAGACCGAAAGAAGGAAGCACAACAGAATGGGAAGAGAAGATGGGAAGAATATCATGCAAGAAAGAATCACGTACCCAAGATGGGATCTTGACAAAGTCCACCCAAGGGATAAATTCTACACACCAATGACCATTGCGATCAACCTGATATTAGAGGCTATCAAAGACAAACCTTGGCTAAAAATACCAGCCCCGCTCACCAAGGAACCAAGTCACAGGGATAAAGACAAGTACAACTCCTACCACAGGAGCAACGATCATTGCACACGCAACTGTTTTCAGCTTAAAGATTATATTGAACAACTGTTCAAGGAAAGGTACCTTAGTCAATCCATAAAGAAAGATGAACAAAAGTAGGAGGCTGAGAAAGATGGTCATGTGGAAGATAAGCGAGATAAGGGGAAGCAGCCACTCTGCATCGTTGACATGGTTGTAAACGAACAAGAAGGAACAACGAAAAAGGAAAGGAAGATATACTACAAGTCGTCAATGTTAGAAATACATTGACAAAAACCCTCAGACGTCAATGAGAATCTGTTGCTGGTTGAGGAGACCACCATAAAGATGCCCTAGTCGTCTCAATACAAGTTGGAAACTGCATGTTGAGGTGAGTCCTGGTAGATGACGGGAGCGTAGTGAACATCCTATACCGAGAAACTGTGGAGAAGATGTCCATGGGAGATCAAACTTGCAAGGGACTACGCAGTCATTGATTGGTTACAACGGAGCCATCAACTACTTGGAAGGAACTCTGACTCTCTTGGTGAATGTGAATTTGTTTAACTAAATGATCGAGTTCATGATGTTGGAAATGAGGTCCCCATACAACGCGATCCTAGGGAGGACTTGGCTACATAAGATGAAGCTGTACCCACAACGTTCTACCAAGTGTTGAAGTACCAGTCACCAGAGGGAGTGAAAATAATAAGAGGCGACCAAGCCACGACTCGCATATATTCAGTGACCGCTTTAGATTCTGCTAAGAAAACGACTACGGAGAAGGATGAAGGAAAAAGACCCGTGGAATTCTTACAATCACAGGAAAACGAGAAAGACGGCCCGATATATGAGTCAGGAGAGGAAACAAAGCTCATATGTTTGAAAGAAGGGACCTAGAAGATGACCAACATTGGCGCTCGTCTCGAGAAAAATGAGAAGAGGAAGTTGGTGAAATTTATGAAGGAAAACATAGATGTATTTGCAGTAACAGCACAAGAGATTCCTGACATTCCAGAAGAGATCATCTTCCATAGATTAAACACAGATCCCGCCGTAAAACCTATAAAATAAAAGAAGAGAAGCTTTAACCTTGAACGAAATCAAACGATCAAAGAGGAGGTCGAGAAGCTCTTAACAGTGGATTTTATCAGGGAAGTAAACTACCCCAAATGGCTAGCTAATGTGGTAATGGTGTGGAAGAAAAATGAGAAATGGAGGATCTGTGTGGACTTCAATAACCTAAACAAGGCATGCCCTAAAGATGAATACTCTCTGCCAAGGATAAATCAAATGGTAGACTCCATTTCAAATCACGAACTATTCAGCTTCATGGATGCTTACTCAGGCAACAATCATGTGAAAATGTTCTAACCTGATCAGGAAAAAACTTCTTTCATTATTGAGTACGATGTCAATTATTATAAAGTCATGCCCTTTGGTGTAAAGAATGCATATGTGTGTAAGTCATCAAAGACTGGTGAACAAAGTCTTCCGCAAGCAGATCGAGAAGAATATGAAAGTCTATGTTGATGACATGTTGGTCAAAAGTAAGAAGTGGGAAGACCACATTCATGACCTTTTAGAAGCCTTTTATGTTCTAAGGAGAAATTCCATGAAGCTGAACCGAGAGAAGTGCACTTTTAGAGTAGCGGCATGATAGTTTCTTAGGCACTTAGTTTCACAATGGGGAATTGAAGTAAACCTAGACCAGATAAATGCAATCATAGAAATGAAGTCCCAGGTCAACGGACAGATGCAAACCTTTCTTTGAGAGGCCATTGTAACAGTAGCACCTAATTTAAGGCCTTATTTCCAGGCCCACAACATCAAGGTGTTGATGAATTCACCTTCTAAAAGCCTTCTGCACTCAACGGAGGCAAGCGGGAGAATAACAAAGTGGTTAATTGAGTTGAGCTAGTACGACATCAGTTATGAAACCCGAACTTCAATAAAGGGGCAAGTATTAGAAGAGTTCAGGGCAGACTTCACTGAAGGGAAATTCGAAAAGGAACCTCATCAAATGGAGGAAGAAGGAACATGAAAACTCCTTGTTGATGGTGCATCAAATAATAGGGGAGCAGGAGCGGGAGTAATAATACAAACACCTTTCGGGAAAACATTGGAGCACTCAATCTCCTTCAGATTCAAGGCTTCAAATAATGAAGCAGAATATGAAGTACTAATTGTGGGAGTATGTTTGTTGTGGTAATATGAGGTAACCAATGTAAAAATATTTTGTGATTCCATGCTAATTGTGAAACAGGTCAAAGGGGAATACATAGCCAAAGATGAATGGATGATGAACTATTTACAACGAGCAAAAGATCTCCTCGGTACGCTAAAAATTATGAGATCCAATAGATCTCGAGGATAGAAAACGGCCACCCAGATACATTGATAAATTTAAGATCTTCACCACACTTCCCCTACAAAAGGAATGTCCCCGTGGAAATTCTAAAGATCTCTTGCTAGTTGGAAATTCTGATGTAGAAGTTGAAGGAGAACCCAATTAGCAGGATGAAATAATCCACTTCCTTGAAGAAGGAACGCTTCCTAAAGATAAACTACTTACCAAGAAGGTGCAACAACTGGGTGCCAGGTACATGATAATTAATTGGGGCATTATATAAGAAAATATTTGCAAGACCGTACCTGAAGTGTCTACGGGAAAATGAGGCCAGCAGAAATTCATGAGGGCATATGCGGGAACTACACTAGAGGCAGATAACTAGCCCATAAAGTTATGAATGAAGGATACTACTAGCCCCGAATACATCAGGATGCCAAACAGTATGCAAAAAGGTGCGACAGGTGTTAGCGTTTCGCGCTCGTAGTAAAAATGGCCCCTGGAGAGCTCACAACTGTGGCTAGTCCTTGAACATTCATGTAGTGGGCCTTGGAAATTGTTGGGCCATGACCCATGACACCTGCCCAGAAGCATTTTTTATATTAGCAATGAATTATTTTACTAAGTCAATCGTTGCTGAAGCTTTTGCCAGAATTCCTGAGGGAGAAGTAAGGGGGGTTCCTATGGAAAAACTTGGTGTGAAGGTATGAGATCCCCCAGATCTTGGTATCTGACAACAGACTTCAGTTCAGCGGGAACTTAGTAAGAACATTTTGTCAAGATCTAAAGATCACAAACCACTTCTCCACGCCTTACTACCCACATGGGATCGGGCATGCAGAAAGATCAAACTGGGTCATACTTGATAACTTGAAGAAACGCTTTGAGTTCACTAAAGGGAAATGTATGAAAGAGCTACCCTTCATTTTATGGGCCCACAGAACAACTCCTTGAGAGATAACGGGCGAAACCTTATTCGCGCTAGCATACCAAGAAAAATCAGTCATTCCCGTCGAAATTGGAAGCCCCACCATTAGATTCGAGCTAAATGAATAACTGAACAATGAGCTCCTAAGGAACAGCCTTGATGAACTAGAAGAAAGATGGGAAGCGGCCCTGATCGAAATGGCCAATTAATTAGAAAAGAGATTTTATTTCTAGAAGAAACTAAGGACGCAGGAATTCGAGACGGGAGATTTGATCCTCAGAAAAATAGACGGAAGGGAAGTGCGGGCCAACATGGTTATGACCATAAATCATCTGCAAAATAGGAGGAAACGGCTATTACCACCTAAAATGGGAGAAGGAATGGAATTGCAGAAACCATGAAGCGCTGTTCATCTGAAGAAATATTTTGTATAAGGAATGTAAAAGCTCATTATAGTGAAACACCTTTCCCGTGATTTTTTCCTGCAAGGGTTTTCCATGTAAAAACATTGGTGCCAATCTTCTCTCCTCGGCTGAATCATTACTACACATAAATAATGGCCGAAAGGTCCTTAGTAGGGGCAGTTTATAAGTCCTATTTTCAAAAGAAATTAAGGGCATAAAAAGTCATTGAGAGGGGTAATTCATAAGTCCTACTCTCAGAAGAAACTAGGGGCATGAAAAGTCATTGAGAGGGGCATCCCATAAGTCCTACTCTCAAAAGTAAAAATAACTAAAAGAGGAAAAACCATGGAAACAGACGACTTAAACAGGCTCGCTTCATCACAACAGGATAAAGAAATTGCAACAAACGAAAGAATGAACCCATTACATTGTAAATGTGGGAGGGAGTTCCAGCCTCAACGGATTGAAAGTAGAATCGGCCAAAACGAGTAAGCATATTCTTACCTGAGCACTCCTTTAAAAAATTTCTAAGTAATTAAGAAAATGGAAACTAGTTACGAGAGAAAACTTCTAAAGGCAAAAAGGGCACAAAGAAAAAGTGAAACCAGAAAAACCCTTTATACATTCTAAAGTGTCTTTTGGTCTAAAGTATCGCTTCTCGAAATTTTCGTTGTGTTAGAGAAAAGGAAATCTTGGAGAAAAGAAAATTTTCGTTAACTGTTCGAGAAAAGGAAATTATCTTTCAAGAGTTTTTGTTAGGGAAATCTATTCCCGTAGTTGGGAATGATTGGAAAATTTACTGCTATTGAGAATAAAAGGAAAAAGACAGAACTTGCTGCAAAAAGGTCATTTCATTTAAAATGTGGAAAATTACAAAAGAACCTAGTCAAAGAAAAAGAAAAATACAAGAAAATGAAAAATGCAAGGAAAAGAAAAATTATGAAAAACATGAAAAAACTAAGTCTCCACCTCCCCCTCCGGAGTGGCATTAGCAAGCGCCTCAGAAGAAGTAGCGGAATAACCTTGGAAGATGGGTCATCGTTTGAAGCGGGAAGCTCGGTCACAGGGTCAGCAAGCTCCTCAAGAAGTGAGACAAGCGACATGCGGGGATGCTTGTAAGCTTTAGCGTCATAGCAGCCTGCCGTGTAAGCCATCTGTTCGTATTCATCGACCATGGCCTGGTACTCGACCTCGAGTCCAACCTCCAGTTCGCGTGACTTAGCCATAACTTCCTCAGCCTTATACAACTTTGACTCGATAAGGCTCAAGTTCTCCCCGCTTATCTCAGAAATCTTCTCTGCCTCCTTTAGAGACTCCTCGAGCTTTTCCTGTTTAGTCGTGGTAACAAATAGCTCAGTATTCAAACAGATAACAACTCATTAAAGATCGACTTCCACCTTCTTAAGGTCATCCCGTTTTACGGCAACACCGCCATGACCCTTGGTGGTCTCTATTACCTTCCTTTTCCAACCACCCATATCTTCTTCAGCGAAGCGAATGTCCTCCTAAAGCTCGTTGTGATAGGTCACAGCCTGTTCAAAAAATGTTAGTAAACAAATTGATAAGGAAGTTCATATAAAAGCTAAGGATATAAAGAAACGAAAGGAAACAGAAGTACCTGCATCAAAGTGTGACTCAGGTTGATGACCTTATCGTAGATGGACATCTGACGAAGTGCAGGAGCGTCCACATCAGACATGATCCCCTTCACGACCACATGTGAAGAACGGGGGTCCTTCAGGAAGATGACATCGATGGGAACTAGTGGATCCATAGGGTATCACCGCCACCTCCAGACACCCATCTCCCTAGATAGATGCTTGGAACTCGAGGAAGGAGGGGTTGGCATTTTAACAGGTAGGGGATGGATGTGACAGTCCTCTCTCTAACATGAGAAGCCATAGTAATGGGGGCTGGGAGATCGATCGTGATAGGGGTAACATTGGAAGCGAGAACGGGGGAAGTGATATCACCTGAGACGCCGCCTGACAAACTGACAGGCCCTATTTTCTGGCGTTTGTTCTTGCCAGCGTCCCCCACAAGTTTCTTTGTAGGCGCTTTGACATTTTGAGCTCTTCCTAGGAAAAGTGGAACAAGGCTTCCTCCTCAGCCTTTCTTCGCCTCACTTCTCGTTCTCTCTCCTCCTCATCCTCTTCCTCCCGTTCAGATTCTTAGGCGTTGGAGGAACTAGAGAGTTTGCCAAGACAGAAGGAGTGAACGACAATAGGAATGGCCTGAGAGATGTCTTGAACTGATTACGAGGGAACCCTGGTCTCCGCTTCAAGAACCAAGGTGACAACAACTTGAATCTCCCTCCTCGGATCAAGTAAATCCTTCAAATCCCATTTTGGCAACTGTAAGCGGAACAAAGTCGTGCGGCTACATATTTCAAAATGAAGAACCTCTTGTTCAAATTCTTGTCTGCACAAAGCAAAAGAACAAACATGTTAATATTAAAAAAATAACAACAAATGACAAAGTAAAATAGAAGCGGAAGAAGAAATAAAGGAAAGGGAGCTCCGACCACTTACAAAAGTCTCCTCAAATCTAGGGAACGGTCTAGCAGCCATCACTGCCCCAGTTGCCGCCTATGAGGAGTGTACCCTATTCCCAACCTTTATCCTCGCTAGAGAGGTCAATAGCTAGCCCTCCCCGCTTCTCACTTGTACGGGGAGCGAAATAATAGGAAGTTTCACATTTTTTCACTATGTACACAACACAGATCTCATCTACACCCATATTCAAATTGTGGCTTCTATTGAAAGCTTCAATCCCAAGATAACCCTATAAGTGCGAGGGGTGTATTGGGAAGGGGCATGGTTGAAGATACTAAAGAACTCGTGAAAGAGAGGAGAGAAATGGAGTTTTAACCCAAAGGCTATGTACATGAGGGCTAGAGAAATCTGGTATGGGGGGTTACATGGGAAAGACTTAAGGATTCCTTCCTCGAAGCCACAAACTACGTCTGGCGGGAATACATCCTGATGAAGGGATGGAAAGAGATTAAATTCATACCTATTTCAAACTAGAGGAATGTAACCTTAAATGGTCGTTCTTCCATCACTGCCTAAGGAAGAAAAATAGAAGTAGAGAAGAAAGAAGAAGAGAAATGCAGAAGATGAGGGACTTACAGAAAATGGAAGCGTGCGTAAGAGAAAGATTGAAGAAGACAAAAACTCATATCGGTTGCGAACATGAGAGAAAGGTTCAATTGCACTAATGGATTTGAATAAAAAAAGGTTCACAATTAATTATGAGAATATATAAAGGCAGCAAGTGCGTGGAAAAATGCTGCCAAATACCAACCGTCGCATACAACGGGCGAGTGGCGCGGCGACAACTGGAGAAAAAGAAACTAATGGCCTGAAAATACACACTAAACAATTAACAGGTAGATGAAACGATGCGCGTGAGGAATGAAAGAAGAGTCCTGCACGCGCTCGTGTAGAGACAATATCTTACCATATGAAGATAAGACGACACAAATAAACGACATAATGAAATTTTTGAGGAGCGTGCCAACAACCGCAGAAACGAGGCAATGATGGTATGCCATTTTATATTTAAAAATGATAACTTTTTTGTGCAACAATTAATGTTTTGCAGGATAAAAGAAGTAATGAACATGTGAAAATGAACTAAGGTTAACCACTCCCTAAAATTGGACACGTGCTGAATGAGGGGCAAATGAACAGGTAAAAAATACTCACTGTCATGTGGACAAGGATGGCCAACTAAAGGGCTCATGAAAATTGGCAGAAAAGAAGAAACGAGAGAGAAGACTTACGTTGCGAGATACCCGTAAACAAACGAAGAGTGACCGGGCGCATATCGAGAACATGAAAGAGCACAAGAACGAGAAAAGCTGTTTGGCCAACGGGAAAAGACTGACGAAGAACCCACGCCTCTAGAACGGAAAAATGAACCTAAGACTCAGAGAACTACCCTGTACGGGCAAGGCACTCGCTGAACTGTGTAAGACTGGGAAGAGAAGGATAAGAAGAAGAACGAGAACAGATGAAAGGGAACCAAAATGACAGTCTGGTGGCAATGATTGATTAGGTAGTTGAATGACTTGGACGAGACATGATGACAGGCCACCAAGTGGCTCCGACTGACTGGGTGAAACCTTCAAAATTATCAAATGACTGTGACTAATTGACGGCTGAATGAGACATATGAAAATTAGAAGTAAAGATGGGAAGGAGGGTCATGCCTGGCAGAAAGATCCCCACGAATGGGTGTGATCTCTAGGCATAATGTGTGCCTCCGAGACCAAATGGGGATTATAATCATTCCCTTCCCTTATATTATTATTCTAATCAACTCATGTAAATTAAGAAGCCTATATAAGGCTAGTATATTAAATGAAACACATGCATTAAATGTAACTCAAACAAATATAACTCAGAGCATTTACTCCTTACACACACACCTCCCTTGCCTTGCTCCATTTTCCTTTTCTAAAGCAAGGCACTCCACTACTAGTGCGGAGGCCAGAGAGAAGGCTTTTTATCCAAGCCAGCGAGCGGATCCATTGTTTATGCGGCAATGGAATGCAGATGAAACAGGTCAGCTCCAATTTTTTTTAGTAAGGTATAGGTTGAGGAAAACTCCAAAACTAAGGTTCCAAAAAGATGACCTTAGATTATATATCCGTTTTCGAAAGGGGCACCCCCTAAACTACAAGCTAGCACAAGAAGGGTCTGAGGCCCCCGACAAATATGTAAATCTCAGGAGTATGCCGCAACAAAAGGATGGTCCCCTATGCATTTCATTCTTTCCAGAAGGAAAAAGAAAAGTACCCCCATCATGGTGATTCCTCCTCTCTATGAGATATGGGATCAACCCCGTGAGCCTTTCCTCTTTCTACATCCTTTTGGAAGAGAAGGCATGCTGATCCATCTTTTATCCAGCCTTTGCTCCACTATCAACCACCGGAATGGTTATTTTGCTTGAATCCCATTGAATTTGGGCTAGAGGGAGGCTGTGAGTCACCTGGTTCGAAGAATCTCGATAGTAGTGCCGTGAACTAAGTCAACTTTTATCAATGCATTTTCCTTTGATTCGTGATTAGCGAAAAAAATCCCACGAATCAAATCCTTTGCAGTTAACACTATGTGAGTTTTTCAAATTGGAAAAAAAATATTAAAATTTAATTGTTTAATCAATCTTTTTCCTTTATGTTATACTTGTAGGAAAAATTCCTATCTTATCTTTGTAAAGAAAATAATACCAAAAGACAAAAAAAATACCTATCTTAGATTTAATTATAGTTTTTGAGTAGTTATAAATTGACTAAGTTATAAAATTTTTTTAACTGACCAAATTATATGTCAATTAATTTTAAGTTGATACTTTATCCTTCATTAAAGAAATTGTCATTTATAAATTAACTAGCAAATGGATAATTAATACATCACTTTGATCAATTATAATTTGGTATAATTCTTGTTCATCATAAAATGACTCATCTTTATTTTTTCTTATAATTAGAGTATACAAAAAGAGTTACATGAATTGTATCATTAGAGTATAAAAAGTGAATGAGTATATATATGTGTGTGTCAATAAAAATCCGTTGAGGAAATTGCGAACTATTGTTTTTCTTACGATGGCCTACAAAAAAAAGTGCAGATACCATGATCAAACAATCATGGATTCTTGTAGTAATTCTATACACTAACCAAGATTCTTGTTGGCTAAATTTAGAATTAAGCACTAACTTATATAAATCATTTTTCATTATTCTTCATTTAAACATTGCTTAGCCAACATGAACCACCCGTGGACTATAATTTAATACAAGAATTAATGAGTCTAATCTAATTAAATATTCGACTTGTCAAGAGCCTTACATAAATAAACACGTAAATTTTAGCTTTTAGTTATATCTTAATCTTAAACAATAAAAAATTGAGTTGCTTCTTCTTTATTACGCGTGCATCATACAAGAGTGAGAGAGATAATGAACAAGAGAGAAAAAAATTTCTCTCCCATTATTTATTTCTCTCTCATAATATGCTATGGGTACTTTTATATCAAAATAGATTGCAAACTAAATTTTATTTAATCAAAAGATGTGTCAGTAATCTATATTTTTATGGGTTGATATTTTATCATTCATTAAAATTTGATAAATTAACATATGAATAATTCACACAACATTTAAAATTATTTGTTATGTCATCACTACAGTAACATAGAATTTTATTAAAAAAAAGTTATAACATGAAAGCTACTGCTTCTAAGTAATAGAAAAACATAAATGCTGTTAAGTGGAATTTCTTAGCTTATGTCAACAACCAATTTGCAGATCTCTTTTTTGACAATATAATCTATGTATCGATTTATGGTATAGATTATAGTAAATAGTAAGCTCTACAACACGTAAATAAGCTTAAGCCACGAAGACATAAATCAATACCGTGGACATAGCCTGTAATTAATTATTCAATTTAGCTGTGACACAAGTTTTAATTAATTAACTTCCATAATCAATAATTCAATATATTGTTTAACATATATTTCAAGAACCGAAAACAAGAACACAATTAATACTAAGAACTTATTGGAGAAAATTTTCAATTATTGAACGATAAGCCAAAACAAACACGATAATTCAAATTAAAAACACAAAAACACTTAGTCCCGATTTAAAATAAATACATAAATAAATATTCATTAAAACATGACTTTGAGCTCAACTAGTACTGGATACGTAGTCCAATATAGCTTTGTCTCTAAAGCAGTACATAATTTACATCCCTTTTACCATGCTGGACGTTACAAATTTCTCACTTGATGGACATTAATTACTAGCTAATTAATATAGCTAGCAACAAGAGAAAAAAAGAAGAAGGTATTACTTCACATGAACATGAAGTTCACACCACCAATATTTATTTCTGTCCGGGAGGTAACATATATAGAGCCGTTTATTGCAAGCTGAAACAGTTCTTCTCTAGTTTTATTGACACACTAATATGTTGTTTTCATATCAGTGATGCATAGGATCAGGTCCTCCCGGTACGATTTGTGAAGCATCGATGAGCGATCTATTCTTCCGCTGCCTAAAACCGGAGCTAATTTCAAAACTTAAATCACGAACAAGTTGCAATTGGCTACTTCCTTTTTTATGCGTTGTGTGGTGATGATGAAGAATCCGTGCCTCCGCCAAATTCAGATATAGCACAAAGAAAAAGAAAATCATAGTTACTCGTGAAATAGTCGTATTGGCCATAGATATTTTGAATACAAACAAGGGTTTGAAGCAAAAGGGAATTGTAATGAAATGTAATCAGCTTAATATAGATACTAAGTGGGAATAATGATATGATTGAATGAAGTACGTTTTCTCAAGTCATTTGTATTGCTATATAAAGGAGCATGCAGGCAAAGCAAATTATTAAAGAAAAAAATTGAAGAATTTGGTAGTGGAAAGAAAATGTGGACCGACAAATGTCCTTCAACGGCTATTGTCGTCTTCTCCATACGATGGAGATTTTTGTTTTTATTGCATCTTTCTTTCTTTTTGTGAAAGTTTTAATTGCATCTTTTACTTAAGGCCTTTAGTATCAAATATAATAATCCTTATTAATATGATTTGATATTGTTTAATTATTGCCTATTTGGTGATCAGTCACTGAGAATTTTATCAAGCAGAAGTTTTGTTATCATGGGTAGTTCTTTTATCAAACAGAAGTTTTGTTATCATGGGTAGTTCCCTAAGTCTCTCGGATGCTCCAACCTCCAAGAACTCTTTGAGGCCGAGTCACAGTCACATTTAGGATACTTAGACTAACCTCTAAGAAAATGAACACTAATACAAGATCAAGAGATTGATATCTTTTATGCAATCAATTGATCAGGTCTGCTTTTCGGTAGTGCTTAGGCTTTACTTCTTCCTTTAGCCGAGCCACTACTTGCCTGTGTGTAATTCAAAACAGTTTTTGCTATGGACTTATTCTCTTTCTTGGATCTGATTATAGTAGAGAGTGGTAAGTTAGTGTTGTTCTAAGTGGTAATTGTTCCATAATATAACGAATGTGGGTTGGGGTTTAGGAGGTATTTTGAGCGCAAGTTGTTGTTTTAATAGAGAAATGGCTTTGCAAGCATAGGCTCGTGCACAAATTTATGTTCAACAAGCCTAGGGGTTTTCACATCGACACGTCTTAGCTCGTGATCTCTTAGAACCCCTCTTCCATCAATAGACACTCCAACGCGTCGACCACACACCCAAGTATAGCCTTTCCTGCAGGAACATCCACAATAGATCTAGGGCGCTCGACAAGATCTCTATCTTCAATACCAATATCAATACTAAAAGAAAAAAATCCCTACATTCTCATTCTCAAGATTTAAGGATGTTCCTTTTACACCGCTGGTAAACTCAACAATTTCCTCATTTTGAATCTCCTTCAAGCCATAATTAAGCACATGTAATCCCATCTCCAACTGAGACCACTCAATCGATATCTCATCCGCTTGAAAATTCATGCAATATTTGGTAGTTCTACTTTCTAATAAAGTCGTTAGTACCACAACTCTGGGAGATAAATCAATGATTAAAAGATCTGAGAGAGTCAAACGAGAATGCCACTGCTGATAGATCCCATCCATATCAATAGGAGGCTTTTTTTAGAAACAAGTAAGTGAAAGTAGGAGCTATTGCGGCCCTCATTCTCAAGACTGTTCAGGATAGCATTGAGCCTACTCAATGAGAAGTCGTTGCCATTTTAAGCCTTGATAACTCAAGCACCGTCCAATACCAGCCCCTACTAGGATCAAGCCCATCCGTCTTTAATATGATTCTTATTTTACTCTCAAAGATGCTTCTTTTACTCTCAAAGATAGAGTAAGCTTTCTAGAAGAAGAAATTTGAAACTCATGTAATTCTCTTTTGATGAACCCGATAAAAATAGGATAGATCTATCGTCAATCTCACTAAATTAGTTTAGATATGTAAACTTTTAATTTGAAAATGGAATACCAAAAGAATTTACTTTTGAGCCGTATAAGGTAAGAAACTCTCAAGTATAGCTAAGGGAAGGAATTTACCCATCTATTCCTACCAGGGAGAAATGGCCATTCGACAGGGAGATTCTAAAATTGCAGAGAATTCGTTCAATCAAGTCGCTGGGTATTGGAAACAAGTTATAACACTTACTCCCAGTAATTCTATTGAAGAAAATAAATGGTTGAAGATCACAAGACGTTTTGAAAAAGAAATTTTGTTTTTATATTATATTTGTTATATTACTTAAATTTATTATATCATTATGATATAGTATTATGCTGAAATAGTAGACACACGTGTAATGAATAAAATATACTAAGGGTTCGAGACAAAGAATTTTTTAATTCTGACCCAATGTACTTATTAGATCTAATAGATTTAGTTTGTTCTATTTAGATTAATACAAATATAACATATTTCATGAATAAAATGTGACAAACTAACCAACCAACACAGTATTTGTTACAAAATAACATCTTGTTAATGCATCACATAGGAAAATGTTGACTAACATTGAACTTGGTAAAATGAAATGGTTGAATAATTGAAAAATGAGATTAATTAACAATACACATCGAATGCTAAGATTATGCATTGAGTTTCTGGTAGTTGATCTAAAATTAAACAAGTGTGTGATTGTTTCAGAAGAAATAAAATAAAAGACAACCGTAGAGCTAGGACTGATATTGTATGAGGTCTATCAAATGCTAGAGGTAGGCGTATAATAGATCCATAGGAAAAATCATGAGTTGTCTCGTAATAAAACATGTTGTTACTACTACTTTCTTCTCAGTTTCATCTTCCATAACCCGAGCTCGGAGCCTGTTAGGAAGAAAAAGTGCGCTACTCAACAATGATTTCAAGTATATCTCAAAAGAAACGCGAGGGTCTAGATGATAAAAGAAGGTATCCATATAGAGGGGAATTGTGGCTAGCTTCTTTCCAATTTAGATTGGTTTTCCAGTTTGTTCAAAAACATTTTCAATGTGCTTTGGAGCACAGTAAATACCGCTTAGTATTGAATTTCATTCATGTAGCTTTCTCCTTAGTCTCTGGATCTTTTATCGGCAATCAAGGCCCGGTAGCAAAGCTATTGTAGAGGCTTCATTACACGTTTCTAAGGTAAAATTTAGAAAAAATTGTGGGTAAAATTTAGAAAATGAGAGAACATACTATTATTGGCTGAAATTGTTGACCCTCATATGGTAGATAAGGCGATCTTCGAGTGGAATTTCACCCTTTAACCACAACTCATTTGCTGATTCTTTAATATCAGTTAGTTTGAACCTCCACTTAGTTTCACGAAGCTTCATCTTGGTCATGGATAGATCACCAATGTCTGAGTCTATAAGAAGTTACAATTTTCCTATAAAGACTCACTTTCACTACAGCTTCAGTCGGTTCCCTTAATCAAGCCACTCCCGATAAGTCATCGGCTCATATCAAGCATGTTGTCAGAATCCCGATGAGGGATTGTTTTCACTCTCCCTCACGGTACTACTTCATAATCGATAAACTATGAATATTTAGCCTTATAAGGTGGTCCTTGCTGATTCACACGCGATTCTAGTTGCCCTATGCTACTTGGGTCAGAAGTAGGCTAGTGATTCTTTCAGGTACTTGACTCTCGTCATCGGGTGTATTGCCCTCCCGCAATCCCATTTTCATGATTTAGGCTGCTCCTATTTCACTTACCGCTACTACAAGAATCACTTTTGATTTATTTTCCTCTGGCCACTAAGGTGTTTAAGCTCGCCAGGTTGTCTGTTGCCTTCCCGTGGACGCAGTAGCAGTTTGAAAGGTTGGCCTATTCGAGAATCTATGAATCTAAGCTTATTTTCAAATTTTCAAATTATTTTGTCACTTACTACGTTGGGAAGGTCTTTCATTCTTGTTCTGTTTTCGTCACGAGAAAAACACACAAAAGTGGTATTCCCAGTACATGAAAGATCCATTGAGAGTTTATATTGTCTCGTTAAGGAAATGTATGACCCTTTATTGTATTGAATCAATGAAAAAGTAGGTAAGTGCTAAACCATCTATTGTTTGATCGAACACTGACCAAAGACGAGCCTTGACTAGCATATGTCCTTAGTTTGAAAACCCCCAACAATCCTTACTTTTAAATAAAGCGAAGCGAGGCTAATTTCTCATATACTTGCTCATTATGACCCCCTTTTCGTCGAGTGCCTCTACGGGTTCACTAGGCTATTGTCCTGCCAAGCATTTGCTCGTTGCTCTTGTTACCTGCTTGGCGCACATAGCGCTCGTTGTCCTTATTGTTCTCTTTGTTGGGGCACCACCCATTACTGATCCCATAAGCTCTAGCAGCAACAACTATTAACAACAACGGCCTACTTTGCGAGGCCAGAATGGGCTAATGAGTCAGTGTTGGAAATTGAGGCATGCGCAACAGAGGCGTTTAGTTTAAAATCTTTTATCGATCGAAAAACAATTGTGACGCTACAGGTTTCAAGAAATAATTTTTAATGAAAAACAAATTTTCTTATCGGATCCATTATCTGTATATACATTAAATCATAGACATATAAAGAAATGAATTATATCTCTTGCAGTCTATCAAGCATCCTCGCTAATAACGAACTTGAGATTTGAGGAACAACAGACTATGTGATCTACACCAAGATCTTCTGAACCAATCCTCGAACATACTAGGACGTATATGGGTACGTAAAATAATTCAAGAACAATTTTTGTCTCTAGATGTACTCAACACATGGGATCTAGATATTTGGAGAAAGACTTTTTGAGACAGAGTTCTGAGAAAGAATTGGAGAATTCACAAAGCCTTTGATTAACAGTTAATCACACAGATTGCTTCAATGAGACCAATAGAATTATATATATATATTCTAGGTTAATGTTCATTAGGCTTTATGGTTTATATAAAATAATAAATTATTTATAAATGTGTCAGCAGTCTGGGCCACACTGCAATGTCATGTGGCACTGCAGTGTGCCGTAACATTACCGCACTACTGTAGTGTTGTGAGGCACTATAGTGTGACATGTCAATCCCTGATTCAAAAATTAATGATTGACATGTGGCAGTCCGACATGTCACGTGACAATTTTTCTAAATTTATTATTTATTTTAATCAGATAAATATCTAGAGATCATTCAATTAAAATTTAACTTATCTGATCACTTATATCAACTAACTTATCTGTTTATACAAAAATAACATATTAGTTAAGTCAAATTCAAATTATTATCTTATAATAATTTAATATTATTTAATTTCATAAATCAAATATACTGTCTCACTTATTGATTAATACAAAACTAATCGATATAATTATTTTATTGCAATTTTCAAAAATTACAATAAATAATTTATTTATTTAATTTTAATTAATTAATTTTACATAATTATCTCATAATTATATACTTACCCTAGAAATTTAATTCCTTTTGCAAGCTAATTCTTTTCTTATGTCCTGAAACATTCAGACCTTAAACTATGTAGTACAGATGTGGCTCAGAAACTATGGACCCATAATTCTAAGCTCTAATAATCTAGATTATTAATTAAACTCTTTAATTAAATAATCTTATTTGTTAATTTCATTATTACTCCATTATAAATATGAAATTAAACTCTTAGTAATTACATAATATATTTATAGAATAATCTTGTGCAGTCCATTGATATAATCATTTCATATAGTTATGCCCTCAAATTATTAGTTCATAAATTATAACTGGTCAAAATTATAATTTACCCTTTTAATTACCTATTGATCCTTAAGGACCATAATTTACTAGCGAATGATCAATTTATAATCGTTTTATAAAATTGACCTCAATAACCATTCATTCCAGAATTAACACTTAAGGAAACTAATATACGATCCGGTAGAAAAACTTGGATTCTAAATCTTGTAAGTTCATATTCTCAGTCATTCATATTACTGAATCTCTAAAATAAAAGTCACTAGTCTGTTTTACAAACAAACATTAATGAGTGAATCAAAAGATCAAGTAGACATGTATAATAGTTCATGACTACTCAGGATTTAGACTGGTCTACATATGATCAACAGATTGATGTGTATTAAATCTTTATGATAAATGATAAGTTAATAAATATATTAATTCAATAAGTCATGTTCTATATAATCTAATTATATAAAGTACATTCACTAAGATGTCTATTCACATCAACGATACGTATCGTGATCACTTGCATTCAAAATGCTTAGCGAACCATACTAGCAACCATTCATTACAAATTTCATACTTTAATATATTACGGACTATTTTATTCATTATATATGATATTATTCATTTCGTACTAATACAAGATCATAGTCTGATTAATCAATATAAAATTTTCAGATATTTATACAAATTATTCAATAATAATTCAGAAAAGACAATTATAAAAAAATGTATTTTTATTCATTTCAAATTAAAATATCTTTACGGATTGTTTGATGGCACCATGCCCAACAGTCAGGTCATCCCCAATTCGAATTAAGTTAGAAGGTCTTTCACTTTTACCAGATCTAGAGAAATACTACGAGCCCTCTGCCTCATATTCTGTTGCTACGACCATATGGTTCATTGCTACTACAAAAATGTCTCACGTTTATGTTATCATTTTTATGGTTTTATTATCTTGGACCGCGAAGAACCAAGTCGTGCTTTTGGTCTCCATCATCATATTGATGATAAATATCCTTATGCTTAACGATAATAACTTGGAGTCTGTATCATGGTGAAGGTAAGGTAACGTTGCGATTATTGCTAAAAAAATAGATTGAAGGCTTTGGAGTTATTGGCTCGTCCAACATGACAACATTCATGATTCGCTCGTTCAAATGTCCCTCAAATACACGATCGAGAAGTATCATGCATGGTTGTCACCTACCCTTCTTTCACTTGGTTTGACCCAGTAAGATACGACTTAACCAGTTAACATGAGAACCCCGGTGCATGCCTGATTTTCTTAGTAAAGTCAAGCTTTGGTTGCGTAAAGACTAAAGAAATGAATAAAAAAGTGGTTTCTGTAACAGGCTATGCCACCCAAGTAAATTGAGGGAAATTGCATCCATCCCATGGAAAGCACCTACAATGTCATGATCGCATTAGTTTACTAAAACAAGAAGATTCAACTCTGAAGGAAAATTGGTATAATTAGCCTTGGACAGGTTATTTGTGAACATGTGTGTGTAGCAAAAAATATACCATACCTAAAATTAGGTTAAATGATAATTGTTCAAGTTGATTCTATAGTAATAAGATCAACTAAGTCATATATGACCACTTTAAGAGCAACTATTCATGGCCATTAGGGAAAAATCCATTGTGAAGAAGTTAGTTTCATTTATATATGGAAGAATATGATGTGGTAATATAACACAAGGTCTTCCTAAAGTGGAACAAGTACTAAAATTCCATTCGATTGATTTAATATTGATGAGCTTAAGGAGAGTGTAGAGGGTTGGAATGAGTGTATAAAAATAATTCTCAGAATTCCTTGGGGATATTATGTTGCACTACAAGAAAAACAGTCTATACCGATGGTTTTTGAACTCTATCCCTGTGGTTAAAACCGCCGGCAAAAAAAACTCTAGTGGTTATAGATATGCCGTTTATCTCTCCGTCGGAAAGGCTTTATGCCAGTGAATTATTAACCGCCGGAGTTTTTTTGCCAGTAACCGTCGGAAATGAGCAACAAGTTGCTGGTAAAGAAGGTTGGGACAACCTTTACCGATGGATTAGAACCGTCGGTATAGACTCATAATAATGTAAATTATGAATCTTAACTCAAGTAAAGTGATAAGTAAATAAAAAGGTAGACTTAGTTATGTACCTTGGTTATCAAGTAAGCGGATTATTGACATCATGTTATCAGCTACACGATTGGGTGTTACCATATTCATATTAGCGTCCTTAAGGTTCAGATAAATTGTGACATCATGTTTCAGGACACCCAATCCGACATGTTCACGTTCATATTACAAGTTCAAGTGTGAAAAAATTCTGGTTAGGTTGCTGATCGGAGAACATGTCTAGTCAAATTATGATCAAGAAAGTACAAGTATCAGCAAGAATAAGTACAAGTTCAAGTTATATCTTAACCACGATGGATGAATATGTTGCAGGTGATGGAGAGTAGCAGGAGTGAGGGACTGCCACAGTCAGCGAAAATATAAGATTTTCACTAACTATAATTTTATGACATCAGAAACCAATTTCAGTTTAATTACAATTGATTGAGGAGTTTATGAATTTTCATGTTTTAGTCTTCGATAATATATTTGACTTTCATGTTTTATGGATTTTTGTAATCGAATTTATTATAGATTAATGAATAATTTATTACAGTTTATTGAGTAGATATTCTCTTAAAATAATTTTATGCTCCAACTAGTTAATGTTAAAATTGGGGTAAAATTAAGGTTTTCAATTTGAGAATTTTCTCCAATTAGGGTTTCAATTGAATTAAATTTTTTTGAATAAGTGAAATTTTTACATGTTTAACCTTCGAGAATCGGGACATTTCACCCTGAAATTCTCATTATATATTTCGTATCCATAAATTCTAATTGTAAAATCCTTGTCTAGTGTCTGCAATAAGATCCAATGGAGCAAAATCTTAGTTTTGAAGGCCGCATAATCTTAGTTTGAATTATAAGTTTATAACTTCATCAACTAGAAGAATGAATTGAATATGATTTTTGTGAAGCGATGAGGATTCGGGTCTGCTCTAATGGCAGACCTCGCGCGGGTTAAGGGTAAAATAACCCCTAGCCTAAACAACGTCGTTTGCCTTCTATGTTGAAGGAAAAATGACGTCGTTTAAAATAAAAAGTTGGAAGCTATACCGGTAGTTTTAAAACTACTAGAATAGATCGTAAAAACCACTGCTAATTTCTGGCGGATTTTAAATCGTTGATAAAAGTTCAAAAGTTGAAAACCTTTTTTGGTGGTTCCTATTCCGCCGGAAAATAACCGCTGAGAAAAGGTCATTTTCTGGTAGTGTTTGTGCTGAACTACTATAGTGCTAAGCCGTATTTCTTTGGTTTATAAGATCCAAAAATTTTATCGATCCTGGGAGTGGAGATCCATAATAGACATATGGATATTATTGTACGTCAAATAACATCAAAAGTGTATCAGCCACACTATGACTGAGACATGACCAAGACTCCTATGGAGGCAATAATGGGGAATTTTTTACAATGGCTGAAACCTAAACGGAGCAATGTTGCATTGAGGTAGAAGGACTACAAGTCGTGAACTTCATTTCTTGGAGAAGAAGAAATGACGTTTTACGTCCAGCTACTGGCATAAAGTTAACCAATGATTATTTCCCAAATATTGTCATTGCTCCTTCTCGAGAAAAGAAGTTGATGACCCGTAGATTTTCTACCTCCACACAGCATTGCTTCCCCGAACGTGCTCATTCTGATAGAGACTGACATATTTTTTAGACATGCATCACACACCTAATATGGATTTAACTTCCAATAGCGTAAAATACGTTATGAGAGATGTTGAAAGGGGCTTGTTGCTCCATTATGCATGCTAATGTGGCAAGTATGTTTTTCATTATGGACGTGGCCTTAGTGACGCCACGTAGGAAATCATCTTTTGCAAAGATGATTTCCTAAATGTGTAAATCATCTTTGCAAAGATGACTTCAACTTTAACTAATTGTGTCCTCATTTAAAATCGCACTTCACAATTTCACATGAAGACAGAACCAAAAACGAGTATTTTTCACTTCTCCCTTCCTCTTTCAACGATCGAACCATTACCTTCCCCCCACCACCCTTCGCCGCCGATTTCACTAGAGTTGACTGCCATTTCACTGGCATTAACCATCCTCACTCTTATCTCACACTCATTCACATAAAAACTCACAAGCAAAAACTCCTCAAATCCTATGTATATTTCTAACTCATTTAAAAATTTAGATGGATTTTTTTTCAATTATGTGTTGACTAAACCTTTTAATTTGTAAAATTGTATTTATGAATGTGTTGATATGTTATGGAATTCTAGTTATCAACTTTGAATTTGTAGATTTATTGTTGAATTCTAGATCTAGTTATGAAATTATTGTGTATTAGTTAGTAGGTTGACAAATGGGGGAAAGACTTATGGTAGTTTTATGTTACATGAATGATAAGGTCTTCTTACTCTTGATGTTAGGCCATTCAACTATGTGGAATTTCCAGTACAGAATAATAACGATGCACAGTGATGTTTACTATTGTGCTTCAATTTCCTCTGCCAAGTACAATTGAGTTATATTTAGCAAAAAATACTAGAGATGTAGGAGATCCTAGCATAAACTTGTATGTGACAATATGTGTGGACTTGAGGCACATGATAATGTACCCATTTCTTCATTCCATGACAATGAAACATATCCTACATTCCAAGAAAATGTACCTAGTAGTTCTTTGCCACATGAAGAGGCACATGCTCATGTCGTCCATGTGAATCCATCTAGCCCTCCACGGAGCTTATTCTTGACAGAGTTTGAAGAGATAGAAACTTGTAATGTTGACATTGATGAAGATGATCAGGTTGAAGAGGATGATGATGTTGTGAACCCCTCAGCTGAAATACTCAAGCATGAGCCCTCTTCACCTTTCCTTACTCACTTGGATTGGGATGTCGTTAATGCAAAGCTAGATCAGATACTCATCCAACGTAACAATATATGGAATGAAACAGATGAATAATATAAAAGTTTACATTTTTAGAGCAAGGCAGACATTAAGTATGCTTTTAAAAGATACTCGATATTTAGACATCAATATTTTGGTGTGGTAGAGTCATTGCCAAACCTTTGGGGTTATAAAATACAAGAAGTATGACGAAGGTTGCCAATGGAGAGTTTGTGCGTGTCATCGAAAAGCACATAATATGTTTGAGATATCCTAGTACATAAGACCTCACACATGTGTTTATGCCAGATTATCACATTATAATTCACAGTTGGGCTCAACATTGATTGCACGGGAGTTGCAGGGTGTCATGAAACGAGATCTAACTATTGGTCGTCGTATTGCACGCGCGACGAAAGAGTTTTCAAAAGGATTTTGTAAATCAAATCTTTTAATAAAAATAAAATTGTGCATCGCCACGATAACAATTTTTTTAATACTTTATTATGTTGCTGATAATTTTATTCATTATCTATGATATTAATACTCTCGTACTAATAATTATAAGAATAATTATAAGAACAATGTAGTCTTCATTAAATTTTATATACAATGTCAATACACATGCTTTGAGGACATAAACCCCATCACTAACTACAGCTGTTGTAGCACTTCATCAGATGGTGAAAGATAAATTTAGATATGATGTGCATTACAGAAATGTCTGGGAAGCTAAACGAAAAGCAGTTGTTAAAGTATTTGGTGATTAGGATCAATGTTACCAGCAACAATCAATATTGTTAAATATGCTTGTGAAATCGAATCCTTGGATTGTAGTTCAATGGAAAACATATAACATCGGTGAACTAGGTAATGTGATATTCAGATATGTGTTCTGGTTCTTTGGTGCTGCTATAGTGGGTTTCAAATATTGTAGACCCATCATTCAAATTGATGGCACATATTTATATGGCAAGTATAAGCATAAGTTGTTGATTGCCACATCAGTTGATTCAAATGGATGTATCTTTCCAATTTCTTATGTTATAATTGATGAGGAAACCATAAATAGTTGGTCGTGGTTTTTGTATTGCTTGAGACGTTACATTATGCAGAGGGAAGGATTGGTATTAATTTCTAACTGACATGCTGGTATAAAATTTATAGTACATAATCAACTACTTGGGTTGTCAGAACCATTAGCCCTTTATCGATATTGTTTAAGGCATGTTACAAGTAACTTTAATGACGTATACAAGAACAAGTCTCTGAAAAAAATTATTCTTTATAGTGAATTTTATGGAGTTACGAGGGTCGGGTTTATCACCCTCGACTGGCACTTGATCACATTTTTTGTGGAGAGATGGCGTCATGAAACACATACATTTCATATGACACATGGTGAGTCTATCATTACTCTACAAGATGTGCAAATATAATTAGGATTTCCAGTTGATGGATGACAGTCACATGTATTGCACATCTAGAGTGGACAAGAATATGTGAAGATTTGTTAGGTTTTCGACCAGGCCCACGTGATTTACAAGGATCACGTTTAAATATGTAATGTTTGACTGCATATTTCCCCCTTTTGTTGATGATGATGATGAGCTTTATGTGCAACGTTATGTACGTGCATATATTCTACCATTCATTGGAGGTACCTTTTTTGTGATAAGTCAAACACAAAAGTGCATTTGATATTCTTGCCTTGAAAACTTTATGAGGCTGGTCAATATAGTAAGGGCAGTGCATTTCTTGCATGGTTGTATAAGGAGATGTGCATAGCCAACCATAAGGATGCTTCTGATATTGCTAGCTCACTAGTATTACTACAAGTATGGGCATGTGACGTTTCCACATTTGACACCAATGATGTTACAACAGGTGAGACACGATAATGTCGGGGAAGATGGACTTCCAGTAACATCTCCTCTATTGGGCATACGGTAAGTCAGCTCATTTGATTACTATATGTATGTTATCATTTACATGTATTTAATTGTGCAATTTATCTCGTAGATAGAGAGATGTTTTCATTCTCATAGAGATATCTACACATGTTCTTGAAGTGTGTCAATTTACGTTAGACAGACAAACTCCAGATCTAGTAATACTATGCTTTTGATTTATAATTTCTTTTTATAGGTAACACTCAGATTTTGTCATATTATTTATAATATATTTTTAATAGGTTATATGAAAACCTTATAATGATATTATTCATACACTTTCTGAATACTACATCATGCACAAAGATATATGGTGGACTGTCTCTCCCCTCATTTACTTTCATATAGTGGAATGGCATCGATCGTATCGTGCTCTAAGATAATTTGATATGATTCAACGTGTGACTGAGCTATGTGATATCGAAAGAAAGTTGCATGACATTGACTTGAGGGGGAGAAGTGAACTACAGTTGGGCGTCCAACATCAGGCATACATTCAGAGATGGGCTGAGCGTGGGACACACATTGTTGAGGGGGACGATGAGGATGGATATGACAACTCATATAATTTTGGTATCAGAGAATCACAAGACGATATATAAATCAACATGGAGTGTTATATGATTTAATGGTAACTTTTCATTAATTTATGCAATTAATAGGCTTATGGTTATTTAAAAAGTAATTTATATAACACTTTTTTATCTATGCATACAGTCAGTTTAGATAATATTAACAACTTGACACTAGATGATGTTGAGATATCTTGGATAATACATCAGATTCGTAATGTGTGTGAGACAATAGTACATGCAATAAAACAAGCGAATACGGCTTATTAAGCTCCTTTGTCCCGAAGGCATGGAGTGCACAACTTATCTCAAATAAGTCAACAAGATCCACATATAACTCAACACGAATCATATATGTCTCAGCAAGAGTCATACACGATGTCCATCTTTTATACATTTGGAGGTGAGTCAGTGACTCAACTTGGTTTCACTTCTAAACCATTTCATCAACCTCAACGCCATTGGGGAGGATGGGCTGTAGTTCCCGGAGGAGGAGGTAGAAGGCGTGCCTGAAACTTACTTACTGTGGAGGATGCTCCTGTTGTCGAGGAAGACACACCTATTATGGAGGAAGACCCGCCTATTGTATAGGAAAATACACCTAGTGTGGAGGAATGTTGTCACAAGTAACTCAATTATAAGCATATGAACAACGTGCAAGAATAAAAAGACGACGACCACCGTGTGAAACATGATGGACTTATTTGTATTATGTAACAAACTTTTTCAGAATAATCATATGAATTTATAATGATGTTATTAAACATATTGGAGTTGTAATGATCTTTAGAGTAATATATTTGTTCTATATATTTTATGATTTGTTAAAAATGTAGGCTGTTTATTGAATGTATTGGAATATGTAGGTGCTTGTTAAAAATGTAGGTTGTTTATTAAATATACTGAATGTTCTGTTGGATAATTTTCGTGTGCAGGTTTTTATTACTATACAGGTTTATAATTGGGTGAAGTTTGAGGGGGAGATAAAAAGTACTGAAATCATCTTTTACAAAGACGATTTCCAACTTGTCCAAAACTACCTTAGTTTGGAATATTTTAAAAACCACCGCATTACATGAATTTTTTTTAAAACAACGTTACTTGTATGAAAAACCCATTTTTCACAAGGTACTTTTGATCGACAAGTCAATCTGATTTATCTCGTTCCTTTTGCTCAATGAAAAAATGGGTCGGATTCTACAGGATCAAACATATGAGACTTAAGAAATGATGGCAGGGAAATAGAAAAAAAAGAGGGAATGGTGTCATAGGCCTGCCAGTATACCCACAGTCCACCCAACCAATTTCCATCAGAATTTCATATAACACCATCAATACATGTCTGCTCTGAGTTACCTTAAGCATCGTTAGTATTTAGTTTAACTCATCCTGGAGATGGAGAATTTCGTTTAACGAGTCGAGAACCGTACTTGTTGATATCTAGATGGAGAGAATTTGAAATTAGAAAAATGCATTTAAAATCTATAAATAAAATCACATTAAACTCCTCTCTAGTTTGCCTTATATAAACACACACCCTTCTAGTTTCAAACCTCATACGAACACCCTTCTAGTTTCATTTCTCTCCGGAAAATGTATACATTTTTTTTTTTCAGAATGCTCTCACATCTTGCAAACTTTAATAAGAAATTTATACTGATAAGTCATTATATTTATCAATTTGATTAGCCTATACATGATAACATGCATAAATATTACTTGAGAACATGATTATCTTATAAAAAAATGTACAAGCTGTGAGTGCATTTTAGAGAAGAAAATTTGAATGAACTTAGCACTAGATAAAATGAAACTAGAAGGGATATACATATAGAGTTTGAAACTAGATAATGTGTTTGTGTAATTAAATCAAGAGATTGGTGTAATTTATCAAAATATGTGTGTTAAACTCTTGGCCTAATGCTAGTACTAGCCGACACCGAGTGTGTATCACCACTAAGTAGCTCACGTCCATCACATCACATTACATGAGAGTTAGCTAATAGTGGGTACACCTCGGACGTTGATAATATATAACAAAATCTACAACTTACGCACTAATCATTAAGTTGTATATTTGTTGAATAGAGACTTGTTCGAGTCTTAAGAGTGGGATGTTTGGTGACTTCAAATTGACGTGGTTAATCAAAGATTATGAAAAACAAAATGAGTATTGTCATGAGAGTTTTGCTAGAGTCTTTTGTTTGGACCCACATTCATAATCTTCTTTTGTTATTTATCATGCTTGAGGTCGAGAATCTAATACATAGGTGAACAAAGTGAAGAAACCTTTAACCATATCTCCCTCATAAAATATTTATTTTGGACCACCATCACTAATTTTAATTTATTTCTCACTTTCTCACAAATTTTAACTTTAACCTTGTTATTCAAAGCTTACTGTAGTTATCTTATCCCAAATATGTTGGAGCTGTAAATTTAGATTTTACTTGGAATATTTTTTTATAAGTGGAGTCAATATGGGATTGACTATATATATATAAGACCGTGACAATTATTCCACATATATATAAGATCGTGCAATCATAATATTAATGGAAATCAATTATCAGGAAAGCACAAAATTGTTGATTGTACGAAGAATCCTAATGGAAATCCGATGCCAAACATCACCTTGAGAAAAGCAGATTCAAATAACAAACAAACAGTTGGATGGACCAAAAGCAGCAAACCTTTTGTAATTATATATTTCTTTTGTCTTTATTGTATAAGTCAGAGTTATATTTCCAGCAGTATTTTTGTCACCAATTACTTTACTTTAATTATTTAATTATATTTCTTTGATTCCAAAGCAAAAATTAAAAGAATATATAAGAGCTCCCACTTTAAAAGCCTAAACTAGTAAAACCCATTATTCCTCATGGGTCAAGATTCAAGAATATTAGTTTGACCTCCTTTGGCTCACACCTATGTGTGAGAATTTAATTAATAAAGTGCCTCATTTTTGTGCACACGTGTAGCTAAGTACATAAAAAATACTGAATTTTCATGAAGTATTTTCAGCAACAAAAATAGGATGGGGAATGTTTACAGCAATAAAATAGGATGTCTAATCCGTCGTAACTCAGTATTCAAGACAACATAAAATTTTGATGGTCATATAAATATAGAAAAGATAACAATTTTCACTCGGGATTAAAAGTATTAGTGCATGCATTATTGTTGTTTCTTTGAATATTCAACTTCAAATTACAGTTGCGGGCTCCTTATGTGTTTCTTTAACGATAGAAGAGGACGCGTATCAATTTTCGATACTATTATAAGAATCAAAGGAAACATCTTTTCCCTACATGTGCAATATGCTTTGAATCTATTGGAATCTAAATATCCAATCAGTGACGTTATTTTTTGGCTGTGTTTTGAGAGAAGAGCACCGAATTTGAATCTTATCTTTTAAGATTCTCTGTTAGAAATCCATTAATCAAATACCTAACACTGTCATAAATGAGGTATAGTATTGGTCTATCTCAATTTCAAATAGCAATGTACTTTTTCCCATAATATACAATTGAAACGATGATAAGATGTGTGTTTGTTTATCTACTTATAATTGATATATGAGTTAATTAATGTCTAATTGCTTAAATCATATTTCAGCAAACTTTGTTAATTAACGAAAATGGAGCAAAGGAAGAAACAGAAGGAAGGGAAAATGGGAAATTGTATGGTCATATATGTTGGGAAGATGCACAAATTTCAAGCTTAAATTAATTAGCCAAGTGTCGTCGAGAAAATGTTCATAATAGATTCAATTTGACAGAAATGAAGAAACTAACAAAAATGCATATATTAGATGTTGGAATATTAATGGGAAACGCTAAAATTGAATTAATTATTTCTAATTGTGAAATTATAAACATATATAAATGGCAATTTTATAGAGTCTAAGTCTACCCCACGTGAGACTTACGAAATAATTATTCATTTTAGCTTAATGAAGATATTGTTAAATAAATAGTCATAACTTCAATTCTCATTATCTCATAATGTAAATGAAATAATTATATGTACGACTATATAATCTCGTTTACTAAGATCGACCCTTCTTGATAGACAACCATTAATTGTCGTCTATTAATCTACAATATCACTAATTAAGGTAATTTCTGAAGTATAAATTGCCTCCAAAAATTATTTAAATTAAGTTTGACGTTCATCCTTAATATTTGTACAAGTCTCCACAAAAATGATGTGATTGGTTGCTTAATGCTTTGCATATGTTCTATTCTTTACTGCCCCACTTCTAATGGTATCTGAAATCCCAATTAAAAATAAAATTTAATGACCAAGAAAAACAAAGAGATACAATAAATTATTATCAAATTTGAATGTTTGTCACAGTTTTCTAAGCTTAAAGGCATGGACAATATGCTTATTGCTGTCCAGGGTGGGAAATGGGATTAGATGATACATATATTGTATTAGTTTTTAATTAAACATAATTTGTGATAGGCACGAATGTTTATTTACCCTCGTGTGGTGTTGGATTACACTTGGTTTTAAAAAAGATTTGTTAAAAAATATGAGATCTTTTATAATGCCTTGAAAAAATTCAAGGCATGCATGCTGAGTTATTGTACCATTTAGATTATATTTAGAGTAATGTGGGCCACATAAAGTCCAGTAAGTATCAAGTTTTAGTTACTTTTTTGTTTAAGTTTTTTTTGTTTATCAAATACATACTAGGGTTCATCAAATACGTAGTGATGTCCACCAATTACGTAATGGGGTTCACCAAATACGTACAAAAGAATAACTCTTAGAGAGATTCACTAATTATGTACTGGGGTTCACCAATTACGTAGTGAGGTTCACCAAATACGTACAAAAGAATAATTCTTGGAGAGATTCACAAATTACGTACTGGAGTTCATCAATTAAATAGTGAGGTTCACCAATTACGTAAGGGAGTTCATCAATTGCGTAGTGAAGTTCACCAAATACGTACAAAAGAATAATTCTTGGAGGGGTTCATCAATTACGTACCGGGGTTCACCAACTACGTAGTGAGGTTCATAAAAAACGTAAAAGAATAATTCTTGGATGGGTTTACCAATTACGTAATGGGGTTCACCGATTATGTACTAAGGTTCACCAATCTATCACGGCGGTTTCTCTAACCAATACTAGCGGTTTTGGGGGTTCTTTTTCCACTTTTTGAGTGGTTTTGTTATTGGCGATTTTGCATCAATACAATGGTTTTTAGGACTTTTTTTTATGATGATTAAGAATGTATTTTTGATTATGTTGTTGTCATTTTACAACAAGTATCGAGTAAAATAATATTTCCACATTACATTTTAGAAGAACACCTCGAAAAATGATTGATTTTGTACGTGAAATATTTTGGTGAACTCTTCGAAGAATGATTAATTTTGTACGTGAAATATTTTGGTGAACCCCTCGAAAAATAATTAATTTTGTACGTGAAATATTTTGGTGAACTCTTTGAAGAATGATTGATTTTGTACGTGAAATATTTTGGTGAACCCCTCGAAGAAAGATTGATTTTGTACGTGAAATATTTTGGTGAACTTTTCGAAGAATGGTTGATTTTGTATGAGAAATTTTTATGTGAACCCCTCCAAGAATTATTAATTTTATACATGAAATTTTTTGGTAAACCCCTCAAGATACCCTTTGTACCCCACTGTGTAGTGGAGTTCACTAAATATGTACAAATTAATAATTCATAGAGGGGTTCATCAATTACGTACTAGGGTTCACCTGCGTAGTGGGGTCCAGCAAATATATAATGAAGTTCACCAAATACGTTCAAAAGAATAATTCTTGGAGGGGTTCACCAATTACATAGTGCGGTTCACCAATTACATAGTGGAGTTCACCAAACGTACAAAAGAATAATTCTTGGAGGGGTCCACCAATTATGTATTGGAGTTCACCAATTACGTAGTGGATCTCACCAATTACGTAGTATGTTCACCAAATACGTACAAAAGAATAATTCTTGGAGGGGTTCACCAAATACGTACAAAATAATAAATCTTAGAGGAGTTCACCAATTACGTACCGGGGTTCACCAATTACGTACCGGGGTTCACCAATTACGTAGTGGGGTTCACTAAATATGTACAAATTAATAATTTTTGGAGGGGTTCATAAAATATGTACTGTGGTTCACCAATTACATATTGGGGTTCACCAAATACGTACAAAATAATAATTTTTGGGAGGGTTCACCAAATACGTACAACTTAATCGCCATACCTAATAGGTGAATCACCTATTTTTAGTCTCTAAACGTCATCCTGAAGGTGCTAATCACATCGCCAAACCCAAGTGCTAGTTTTAGGTCTCTAATCGCATGTTTCAGTCCCCAAACGCCATGTACAAATAGGCGATCACCATTCTCCCTCCTAATCGCCACTTTTTGGCTCCTATTCACCATTTATATGGCTTTAATTGTCATTCTTCATAATTTTCCTTAAAATTGATATTTTTATAATTATTTACCATACACCGGGAAGATTATCGATAAACATAGGAAAAAAACTTGTTATTTCAATGCAAACATTCATGATACTCACTCATTATGTGAAATTAGATAAGATTAATTAAAGATTATCGATACAATTGAACACTTATCGATAAACTCGTTAAAAGTTGTCATTGATAATGTTGTTGTGCTTTTGTGACAAGTATCGAGCGATATGAGTTTTCACCATATATAATTAGAGGTTTTGATATTATGATGGCCGGTAAACCCTATTTATCGGTTTGATGAACACTTATAAACTTTAAGGTCAGATTCTATCTATAAATCTAACATATCCGTTAAAAGTTTGAAAGTGAATATTGAAATTTAAAATTTTAACTTTTTATTTTATAAATTATAACCCCATAAAATTTGAAAAAAAACATATTTACATTTTAATTTATAAGCATATAAATACTCTAAAAATTAAAAGAGATGGAAATTACGAAAAGCCTAAAATTAAGACCGAAACAGCTTTTGGGCTTCTGAAAGTACTTAAAACAGTATGTTTTAGACCCGAAACTAGGCTTTGAAGGGCTACATATATGGATATCTGAATAAGCTTTGATTTGATATCTTACGGCTCACGTGGTTTAACCCGAGTCAAAAGTTACGTCCTCCGGAAGTTGACATGCACGTGCCACGATCCGATAGGGAGTATTGTGCGTTTGAGGCCCAAACACCACCAGCAAGCCCCAAACGCTAGTCATCGTAGGGGATTCTCCATCCATGGCTGGCGTTTGGGGCCTGCTGGTGGTGTTTGGGCCCCAAACGCCAGACATATTGACTTTTGGCCCGTGTTACTGGTATACGAGCCAAATGCTTTTTGCCATGGCGTTTTGGGCCCAAACGCCATCAGCAAGCCCCAAATGCCAGTCATAGTAGGCGATTCACCATCCATGACTGGCGTTTGGGGCCTTCTTGTGACGTTTGGGCCACAAACACCAGACACGCTGGCGTTTGGCCTGTGTCACTGGTACACGAGCCAAATGATTGTTGCCATGACATTTGGGGCCCAAACACCAGTCTTGAATGACGACTCGTCATGTAGAGATGGCGTTTAAGTCCTCATTGTGGTGTTCGACCGTATTTGTTTTGATACACTTATTTATTCTCAAACACTTAGTCATATTTTTACTCTTAGTCATACATATTAATTTAACATAATTATGCATTTCTTGTACTTGTAAATTCTAGATCTCTCTCTCATAAAATTATGCCTTGCATTTATCTATTTGACACACTCAATAAATTCATCAACACATAAAAAATTTAATTCCAATTTTCTTTATAAAAAATCTCATTCATTAGTAAAATTTTCTTTTTATTTTTCAATGACTATTTTCAGTTGCATCATTTTTACCCTCAAGATCAAGTTGTAATGTATTTCTCATTTCCAATGTACTCTTCATAGAGGCCATTCCATTTCTCCAACTCTCTCTGATAATATATATATTGTCAATCACCATTGCTATAAAATATATCATATTAATAAAGTCATTTCCATTTCTTAGTCATTTTCAGACATTTAACGATTATACACACTTAGTAATTTTTATACATAGCCACTTTTACACACTTATTAATTTTCACACAGTTATTTATTTTCAAACACTTAGTTATTTTTACACATTTAACCATTTTCATATTCTTAATCATTTTTACACACCTGGCCATTTTCATGTACTTAGTCATTTTTACAACGTAGCCCTTTTTGCAACTTAGTCATTTCACACACTTGGTCATTTCATATAGTTTGTCGTTTTTATACACTTAACTATTTTCACACCCTTACTCATTTTCACACACTCGGTCATTTTCTTACACTTAGACATTTCATGTACTTGATCATTTTTATGCACTTCGTCATTTTCACTCACTTAATAATTCTTATATACTTAATATTTCATACTTAGTCTTTTTTCACACCTTAACCATTTTTACGCAATTTATATTTTTATGCACTTGATCATTTTTATCTTGCAATTGTAACCATGTCACAATCTCTCTTGTGTGTGAGAAACACTCAATTTTAATAAGAGTTCTTCCATTAAAGATCTGAAATCAGTATGTAAAAGAAAATTGCTTAAAAAATAGCTTAAAATTACAACTAGTAACTAGCTGCTCATACCAATGTATAAGACACAAGACGCGAAAAATATGATTTTTCATACATGATTAACAAAATTAAGATGTGTTAAATGCAATATTGAGCAACAAAACATATATAAAGAACATGGAGAAAAGTGAGAAGAATTATCGGCTTGTGTCCAAGTGCAAGTTATACTCACAAATCCACCAAATTTATTCGCTATTATTTACATAAGCAAACTACTTATCACATTAGTGGTAAAAGCATTTACAGTGTTTCAAAACAAGTAAGTTTCTTCGGTAGTAATTTACATTTTCAGAAACACACATGGCACATCAAATTTGACAAGTAAAGGAATGAACAAAGAGGCACTTAGCAAGATTTGCAAGCCTTTACCAAAGAGGCACTTAGCAAGATTTGCAAGCCTTTACCAAAGAAGCACTCATAAGCTTCGATTGTTCTGCAACATTGTCAATATCTCTGTCATATTATAAGCTGGTGGTTCCAGGAAATTAGAACACATAAGAGGAGAGGGATCAAGAAAGATGCACAATATGTAAAACCATAATATTTGAATTTCGATTCAATTTATGAAACTCAAACAAACATAATTCAACACTCTAAATGCTATTAAAAGACAACGTTCTAAAATATCTTACATATGAGTAATGTCTATCCTCTTTGACTTTCTGAGATAAAATTTCTACTTTTATCTCTACCATGGTTGCATTAGAAACAGGTGTTCCAGATTTATTCACCACCTTCCCATCTAATACTTTGCCTGCACCAACAGATGACCAATGCATTATAAAGAAGACTTTAATGTAAAGCAATCCACAATTATCATTTAGCTTATTGGACCGGATGTGCATAAATACGCATTCATCTATAGTTCTATACAGGTTTCCATTTAATAACCATAACTGTATAAATGTTCGGTTGTACTGCTAGAACCTTTCGAGACATATCTCGCTCAACCTTCTTTTCCTGGTAATATAAAATTAAAAATAGATTTACAGAGATTTACATAAACAAAAATCAAAGTAAAACATACAAAGACAAAGCAGAGCCTAAAAATTAAAGTAAACATACAAAAAACAAAGCAAACAAGACACAAATAAAAAATTAGAAGAGTACCCATTCCAGATCTGGTTCCTCCTTCGAGCAAATGATAAACCTAAAAACTTACAAACCAAAACCACATCATAAAGATTACACAATCAGAGAAGGCAATCTAAACTTCGGTAGAGTAATTTTAACAAATACCTTATAGGCAATCATAATTTTCTACCTTTTTTCAAACTACATCGAGCATGGAATCAATAAGCTCATCACCTTGGGTGTAATGCCCATTAGCCCAGTTGTTTCCGACAACAGACTGGCCAAAAATGAAATTATCATGCCTAAAGATCTGACCATTAGGACCAGATCTAAGACTATCCATGGTACCAGGTTCAAGATTCATGAGAACATCGAGGAACAAACCTCTCACCACTTGTTTCATTGTAGTAAACATTAATCCTGTCAAGCTGTAGATCAGAATCAACAGAAGTACCTTGGTAATTTTTCAGATCGAAGGCTCTGGCTTTGGTTCCACAAATTGCTTCACCTGGACCACCACCACGACCATCATTAACGGTGAAACCCATGCCTATTGGAGCTGATGAAGGCACAACAGAAGTATGAATTACTGTTGGGAAAAGGAGATGAACAACCATAGCAGAGAGAGAGAGAGACCACCGACGATGAAACCTCTCAAATTTCTCCTAGAAGAGGAAGAAGTTGGTCGTTTGTTGGAGGAGAGATTGATTTTTGTGTGCCCTAGGTTTGGTCGAATGCGAAGGGGAAGAGAAAAGTGAAGAAAATGAAGAATATGAGAACCTATTCTATCAATTTCAAAGGAGGTTAAACTTAAAAGTCATCTAATGACTGAGATTAATTTGATCATATCCTAGTGTTAAAATTAATCCTAACATCAACCAGGGATTCTAAAAATATACAAAGATCAACATATAGCGTGCAGCTAGCATCTATTATAAAATTAACACTATTTGGTTGCTTATCTGCCCTATGTGGGAGAATCTATTAGACTTTAAAAAAAGTGTTTATAGCCTTAATCATTTCTGATTCTAGTCAAAATCCAGTACATGGACCACAATTATCAAATCATGTAATTAATTAATTAAGTCCTTGATCGTTGAATTTTTTCTTTCTCTTCTTAATCATCATTGAAATAAAAGAACGCATTCTTTAGTGCACTCACGTACAGTTATCACATTATATATGTAACAAATTCATACGTCATTAACCATCATCAGTTTTTACTCTTAATTAACTAGTGAGCGTTGATTCTTATCCATCATACGTTCTTCATCATCACCATCTCTTTGATATCTTGATATAACTATTAATTCTTATCATCAATAATTTTATATTTCAAAAAAGTAGTGAGTACATGTAATGTAATACAAATTATTCAAGGATTGTGATTTCTTAAGGAAAAGTTATGAATACAATGAAGCTTCACTATACAGCAAAGCATCTCACATATAATTTTAAACAGGGTAAATTAAGAAGGTGTAGAACTGGTATAAGACAAGAATTATGAATCAAAATGTGTGTTAAAAAAAAGGTTGGCCGCCAAGTGCATTATATATTATACATATAGGATATGACATAGAAAAACATAGTTGGCTTAAATTTATATTAATTGGCATGCAACCTAGTATGATAGTGGCATATATAGCTCCATTAAATATTAATTAAGCTTTTTGAAAAGAGATTCAAGCTTTCCATAAGGAGAGCCTCTCATTTCCCTTTTACGCAGTGGCTAGTACTACATCTTTTTTTTTAATTTAGAAGTTTATATGACTAAACCATCCTCTACGCTTTAAATGTTTTGCAATTACACCCGTACTAAATTTTGCTAAATCAGTCTCTACATATTTTTTTGCAACTAAATACATTATAGGATAAATTTCTGCTAGTTAGAACTTCTCTAGGATCACAATTTGCAGGGTTTCTATGTTCAACTCGTTTCTCAACTTTTAATAAATTATTCATGTATTAAAATTAACATAGCACTTTATATATATATATTAAGTTTTGATTTCATCAAATTATTAATTTTCTCTCGATTTATTGTATAAAATCACGCATTCAAGTTTTTTTCCGAATGATTTTGTGTTAAATGTCTTGGGGAAGGAAAATAAACATTCTTTTAAAAGCTTCAAAATTAGCGAATATTATATAATATGTTATTTATTTGCAATTTTTTAACTGTGTACTAAATGAGTAAAAAATATATAAAATATGATTGCAAATGGTCGGGGATGGATGTTATGCATTTTAGCCTATAAAATACTCTTCTTTTATTTTAAAAAATACTGTCTTTCTCTTTATTTATCATATCACAACTTCGAAAACACTAATGAGATTCTGAGTGGATATATATCATTTGACTTTCACTCAAAAAAGAGTCACGACCCACGTGCATTAAGGTACTACTTTGCGGCTAAACGATGCCAAAAGAATCCAATAATCTTAAAAGAAAAACTATACTGTAAGTAAAAGGGAATTTTGAAATAAATACACTAAAATTGTACTAATATTCCCTTTTTATGATCATTTTTAATTCTCTATTATTTTCACTAAAAGCATACCATGAAAAATAATCTGACTTCTTCCTTTCTGTTTCATTTCTTTACTTCCATAGATTGAAAGGATTGGAGCAAGCTCTAACTACATTTCAGTTAAATCTATCAAAAAGAAAAATAAATTAGGGATGATGGTGTATGTTATTGATTATACCGAGGGGTGGAACCAGGACTTTTTCTTGAGAGTATCAAAATTCAATACTATCGTGTTCAGTTAAAAATTAAGCAGCAAAATATAACCGGAAGATATACAATTTTATTGCTAAACTATGATGGGACTTTTTCTTGAGAGTATCAAAATTCAATACTACCGCGTTCAGTTAAAAATTAAGCAGCAAAATATAACCGGAAGATACACAATTTTATTGCTAAACTATGATGTATGCCATGTAACCTACGTTGCTCCCCATTATAGTTTTAGCCGCTGTTTAGTTCGTATATTTTAAAATGATTATCATAATTGAATAGTTGATAATTTAATTGATATTAATTGATCAATTGATGATAAAATATGATCGTCATATTTGATTGTGTATAGCAATATATAAAATGATGAATGTCAATTTAAAATTGTTATATTTAATAAGGTTAATTTTTTTATAAATTTGTCTGAATAACAGTAACCTAAGAAATGCTCTTTCATTTATATTATGCAAAAAATATTTTGATTTGCAATTTTAACATACATTTTAAATATGTTTAACTGATTTTTAGTTAAATTAATAATATTAGACTAAACTTTGATATTGCTCACACTGTTCCCTACAATACAGTTGCTTCAACCGGTTATAAATAAAGATTGCATGTACATTAAGATTGCATCTCAATATAAATATTATTCTAAACAAACATGGTAATTTAATTATAAGAGAATTGTAATAAATGGGAAATTGGTGAATTAAAATTAGGATCAATTATAACAACTTCATTTTATACTGTTTTCCTTAATTACACGTACAGCCAATCTAGTTTCACGAACACCTCCTATTGTTTCGTGTGCTCTATAAATAATTCTACATCTTTTTACATGAGCACCTCATGTAACTTCGTGTGATTAATAAATAATTCTACAATTTTTTTTAAAATACCTTCGTAGTTTGCACTTCTTTTTAAGGATCATACTGATTTGTCATTATTATTTATCTTATTTCTAATTTTTTACTTACATAATATAACTTGTATAACTCGTGCTTGAAGTTATATGAATATTTTACAAATATCCAAGACATGGTGGTTGTTTTGGTCGAAAATTTCAACTGTATAGATGTCAACCTTTTTTGTTAAATGTGGTCGTGCCGTACGAGATCTTTCCTTTCTGTTGAGCGTCCTCCTCACCCTGGATGGATTTCCTCGCTGTTAAAATTATGTCCAATAATATATGGTGTAATAATTATTTATTAGTATTTAATTATTTCTTAAAAATTTTGTATTACTGAATTTTTGAATGAATGAACGGTTTTCTATTAATTAAAGTGTGTTTATAATTTACTCAAATCCTGAAATTATTGTCAACGTAAGAAGAGTAAAGACAGATGGGTCTTTCAAACAAACTCTTCTGAAATAGTTTAGAACGTTATTCGCAGTGTTAGGAGCGATTGAGCAATCAAGTCTGATTATGAATGTTAGGTTGAACCAAAAGATGAAGGTCTCGGGGTATGGGAGTGGAGACTAATAGTTGACCTAAATATGTTATGGAATATGTTGAATAGACTAGTAACAAATTAGTTAAAAACAAAACTGTTTATCTAGCTCTAAATCTAAATGTTACATCTTAAGGGTATTTTCATAATTACTTTAATTCTGAGGGGAATACGAAGTTTGATCTAGTTAGTTACGATCTTTGATATACCAAAGGAGTGGGCTCGAATTGCCAAAAAATTCCTCGGCTATTAGGATCATGATTCAACTATATTGGAGTTGTGTGATTCACAGACATGAAAATTCATGGCGGATTACAAATGCAACAATATCACATTATGCTTTATTGATGGGTGTGTGAATAAATTAACTTGACCAAGTATTCGATGAAATGAATCACTGAATAAGACATGATGAACTGTACGAGACAATTCACTGTTATGTCTTTCTTATTCACAGTCAATAAAAGAGTTAAAGAAATAATAACTATAGGGGTAAAATAGTAATTTTATACTACACTCATGTTACCGATATTCACGAAGGGTAATATGTTAAAATATTTTGTGGACCGTAAAATAAAAGAGTTTATTTGCACCAACAGAAAATGTAGCGCCCATGAATCGAGAGTTGATTTGGTATCAGACCTATAGTGAAGTCATATGATGTCAGAATTAAATAGGTCGAGAATTTATGGAAATAAATTCATTGAATATTTGAATCATATAGATTTATTTATGTGGGTTCATTCGGTCTCAGGAGTAGCTCATAAGGATATGAATGAAAAACAACACCACTTTGACCAAAAATGTCTTTTGGACATAAATATATTTTCCGAACTCATATGTAATGGGCGTTGTCACTTAATAAGTGAAGATCAAGTAACTATTGTTCAAATTAATTAATTGATTATTTTCTAACTAGTAAATAAAATAAATTAATTAATTAATTGATGGAGATCAATTTAATTTATCAATTGAAATTGTTGAATTTGGACACAACATTAACTCTAGAAAGATATGCAATTTTTGGCAATAGCAAATATTAGGGGGTGAATTTTTTTATATTTTAACATATAGGGGTCTATGTGCAAATTTCATAATATTATATAAGGGATGGAATTAAGGTTGCCTTTCTAAGTGTATTGACACAAACCCTGAACATAGAGTGTGATTACATCGAGCTGAAAAAAGAGTTTCTCTCTATCCCCCATAGTTGTCACTGAAATACACCAGAGGAAGAGAAATATTTTTTTCTTCATTAGTTGTTTTGAAAACCTACACTCAGTTTCTAACGGCATCCTTACGAGATATACTTCTGAATTTAACGAGTGCTTGTTGGTGTGAAAACTGATTCGAGTTCCACCAAGTCAGAAATTCTCCGATACAACATAAGGGATAAATTGTTTCTACCTCTATTGAATATGTTTAACTAAGTATGTATGATAATAAGTATGATTTTAATATTTAATATGATTAAATTGGTTTTAGAAAAAAATTTGATATTCCGTCCACGAACCATTCGTAGTTAAATGATTTTTATTTAAATTTAAAAACCCGATCAAACACTCGTGACCTCAACATCTGCAAAACACAGACAAAGAACCCTAAAGGTGAAAAACAGGGGGGTGATTTCCCCACCTAAGGGTTTCTGATGGCTAAGTCATTAGATGGTCGATCTCCCGACATAAAGTCCTTTAGGGGAGAATTGGCGTACCTCATTTGGTGATTAGGGGAAGTACTTACACCTGAGTCTTCGGGGTCGTTGGTAGTGTGTCGAAAAAGCATTGTGGGTCCACAAGATCTGTCTTGCCTAGCACTGATTGGATGGAAATGATGCACCTTTGACGTAAAGCTGGCATATATTAAATATTGATGTGCCTATGACATTACCAAATAGGGGCTATTCAGTCATTCTACCATGGTGATTAGACCTGTTGGGCGTAATTTTTGACAGATAATGATGACATTACCAGACAGGGTTTAGTGCATCCTGAGCTCTATAAGAATTGACCAGTCGAGGTCGGTTTCACTCCTTTCTTGGAGTAGGAAGTTTTCTACTATGGTGCGGCATGTGTCGTTGTGTCGTTGGAGGTTGGAAACATCCATAACAGTTATCCCCAGTCGAGGAGTGTCATGGCTTCACTCTCCTAGGTCCGAAGACTTCATTATCTAAGCTACCTTAGTGTAGTGATTAGATTTCATTTCCTTTATCATGACTTGTACATACCTCATGTCGTATTTTATGATATTTAAGGTCATTAATCTCTTTGGGAGTGGAGGCATTAAAGGTGCGTAGGTGCGCGTAATGGAGGGTGAAGGTCATCAGTAAGGAAGCATGACTTTATGATGTGTCACCTCATTCATGGCGCATCTATGCATCCTTGCAGTTGATTAGGTGACGTTTGGTCTTTCAAAATCCTTTCATCGTTCCACGAAATGGACGCTCGTTGATTGTAACCTCTTTAATGTCTATTAAATGTGATGTTTTTCCTTTACGCATATAAATAGGAAGCTTTTCTTATTACTTCATCCCTGCATCCTAGATGGATTTGAAACTCTAAATCGTTGATCTTCGTCCACGCCTTTGGTTTCTCCTTTTGGAGGAAGAGTAATCCTTGTGATCCTCTGTCTTCGAGTGTTTCCTTTCAATATCCCCTTTTCCTTATTATAACTGTCATTCCCTTAATGTCTCATCTCAAAGTTATCATCATTCCATCTGTGGCGATTTTCCTATTGTCGATAGGTTGGCTACCTTCCCCCGGTTGTAGAGACGTTACCCTTGGCACGGGTGTGTAATGCAGCGTGTAGCCTTATCCTTTACTTCATAATGGAACACATTGACCAGCCACAACCTATCTCCATCCTTTCGTGCCGTCATCCCTTCCGTTCTTTCATCAACTTACCTCATCGCCCGTTGGAGTGGGTTGATGCACTAAAGGTAGGCCCAGCGCAGCCCTCGCAATAGCATCCTCCAGGAGTGTTCTAGGCATAAAGACGGGGTTTCCCTCTTTCTTCTAGAGAGATTGAGTCCCCAATATCAGGGCAACTGGATTCCTTGAGATCTCAGACGAGCCAAAGGAGCTGCAGAGATTTACCCCAGATGGGGGGATTATTTTCCTTCTTCCCAAAGAGGGGCCTTATAGTTAACCTAGGGGGATCATGACATTAATCAAGGAGACTTTTGTACCCTTATTTGTACTTATAGTCCCATGTTTATTAATGAAAACAACCTTTCTTTACTTCTCGTTTTTTCTCTGTTTTTGTTTTTACCTTTCTCTTGTTGAGAGCTTGCCTGGAGTAATTCTTTTTTCGGTAGTCGATCCTTAATTTGATCTATATGAGGCTTTAATCATGAGCTGTGTAGTTGTTTTGACTTATTATGCCGAGCGTTGCCTCCTAACTAACTTTCATTGACTAGAGTTGTGGTCCAGGTTGGAGTGTGCCTTTACGGGCCTTGATCCATTTAGGCGGACTTGATCTATCCAACGAGATTCTCCCTCTGCAATTTAGGGGTCGTACAAACTTGTCACAACCTTTAAGCCTTTCGTGCCCTTATATGTTGTCGACATACATCTGTTGTCGATGTATAGCCAGGCATGACTGCTCTGGCTAGATCCTTGATCCCGTCTGCGAGCATGAGTTCTCGAAAGACATCTCTTATCGATAACTAGTCAGGCATGCCTGCTTTGGAAAAATCCTTGATCCCTTCTGTGAGCATGAATGTTTCACGAACATCTCTTTTTATTTATTCTGACTACCGAGCTAGAGTCAAGAGCAGATAAGCTTTTATACTTCAACTAACTTGGTTAAGCGAGTAGCTTCAGATAAGCTTTTTCAGATCTTTGTTTATCATGATTGCCGAGCTAGAGTGCTCGCCAGACATCACTTTTTGTTTATCCCGACTGCCGAGCTAGAGTGTTCGCCAACAATTACTTTTTGTTTATCCCAACTACCGAGCTAGAGTGCTAGCCAATCATCATTTTTTATTTATCCCGACTTCTGAGATAGAGTTCTCACCAGTCATAACTTTTTGTTTATCCCAACTACCGAGCTAAAGTGCTCCCTAATCATCATTTTTTGTTTATACTGATTGTCGAGCTAGTGTGCTCGCCAGTCATCACTTTTTTTATCCCGACCGTCGAGCTAGAGTGCTCGCTAGTCATCACTTTTTATTTATCCCAATTGTCGAGCTAGAGTGCTCGTCACTAATCACTTTTTGTTTATCCCGACCGCTGAGCTAGAGTGCTCGCTAGTCATTACTTTTTATTTATCCAGACTACCGAGCTAGAGTAATCGCCAGTCATCATTTTTTCTTTATCCCGACTGCTGAGCTGGAGTGCTGGGCAGTCATCACTTTTTATTTTTCGTCACGTGTCGTAGAAGAGTCGGTCCTTGAAGGCTTGTAGAATAACTAGGAAATCTTAAACAAATATAACATGTTCTATCTTTTCATTAAAGTAGATTCATATATATCTATATATAAAAGAACTTATAAGAAGTTATTCCTAAGTGAGAAGAAAAATGGGCCTCTTATATGAAAAACCATTGATGAGTAAATGATCTCTGTTGTCTTTTTCTCTGAGGAAGGGGGGGGGATCCCTCTCTGAACTTCACCTCCGAACTTCACCTCCAAACTTCACCTTTGCTTCAGCTGTAAGAAACTTCTAGTCTTGTGCTCTACTCGGGGGTGAGCGTTGAATTGTCCTGAATTGTTTTCCCCCGACGTGTATGGTGGGAGTACGTCCAGCTTCCTAGCCCATCGAATTAACTTTCGAGGGCTTCCCCCTGGTTAGTGCGCTGGCCACAAACTCCATATCCTTGCGGTTCCAATCACCTTGTACGTGGGCCTGAGGGGAACATACCCGTGTAGGGGTCTCGTGAAATTCCTGACTTCATCAGAAGCATGTGTAAGTGGGTTGGTGATCTCTATTGCCCCTCATCGGGGCTTTCGTGACCTGAGGTAACGTGTGAGCTTGTGCTCTAATTTTGACATGATCCTCGTCCCTCCATTTTTCCCGCTGTGGGATGCTGGGCCTGGGGCCACGTGGTAGGGGCTTACATTTCAACTAGGGAGGAAAGCCAAATGCCAAAAACCCAGACGGTGGGTGACCCACTCTATCTCCGCAGTTGCCTGTATATTATCCCATGGGGTTCTTCAGAGATCTTTTCCTTCGCCTTTCAGGGGTGACCCCAGCAAGAGCCTCATAAGAGAGGAGTCCAACCCTTCACACCCTTGGTTTATCTTGGTTATGGTTTCTTAGAGAGGAGACATTCTCCTTTAGTTGGTGTTGGAAAGTGGGCTAGCATCCTGCCATGTGGCGGAGGCCTGGTAGAGACAAGTCACAGTCAAAACTTACTTAAGATGTTTGAACTAAATAAAAGAAATAAAGTTACGTCTTAACTACCAGCTATAGCTTTTAGTTCAATGGTAACAGCTTGAACCTACAATTGGTATAAGAGCCTGGTAGTCAGGGGTTCTACTCTGAAGGAAAGCATTGTGCTTGCGAGCAGGTGCTCATGGGGGATTGTTGGTAGGTGGGCTAGCTTCCTGTCACATGACAGAGGCCTGATGGGGCCAAGTCACTATCGAAACTTGAGCGCATGTGTTTGAACTAAATGAAAAAAATAAACTTATGCCTTAACTACTAGCTATAGCTTTTAGTTTAATGGTACGCGTTTGATCCTACAGTTAGGACGTCGTCCCGCCTTTCCCTGGGTAGTTTCCCCCAGAGCTTCAGGAGTGCGTGGTAACTTTGCCAGAGATCTCTTGAGTTTTAGGAAAGGATCATTCCCGTGCAAAAACCCTTGTGACTTGCATAGGATCTGGTACATATTTACTTTCCTCTCGGGTTGTCTCAGAGATTACAACCACCATGTCTTTCTTCCCTTGTTGGATAATCCTGAGAAAGGTACGAGGTTCCTTCCTTAGTGGAGAGATGGGCTGGTCTACCTCTTTGTCTCGAGTTTCACCGGCATAGGACGTTGGGCCTAACTTCTCTTTGCTGGAAGAGGGAGAGCTCATAATGCTTCGACGGGGACAACTTCATAATCGTTCCCACAGAAGGTGTTAATTGTTTTGGCTGAAAACTTCAACAGTACAAATGTCTTTCTTTCTTGTTAAATGTGGTGGTGTTGTACGAGATCTTTCCTTTCTGTTGAGTGTCCTCCTCGGCGTCTGTAAAACATAGACAAAAACCCTAAAGGCAAGGAACCGGGGGTGGTTGCCCCGCCTAAAGGCCTTCAATGGTTAAGTCAGTAGATGATCAATCTTCCAGCATATATTAACTTGAACTCATTCATTTGAAGGATATGTCGAAGGATTAACTATTAGACCAAACTCATTTGTCGATGTGTAATAAGAAATTGAATCGATACGTTAGTGTCTCGAACATTCTTGTTTCTTTTCACAATTTCACCCATAGGTACTTCCTAAGAATACAAATTATTTATAAAGAATCTGAACAAAGCTTAACGAATCAATGCTTTTATCCCTCTATGTTAGAGAAAATACACAGAAGTGTGAATTTTTGAATTTTCACTAGTCAAAGCTTGGATCAGATCCCTCATGTTTATGAAAAATAAAGGAAAATATTTTATCCTCTATTTTTTTTGAAGAAAAATGTAGCATTTCAATAAGAGTAGAGTTACAAACACATCAAGATCTGAAGCAAAACTATTATAAATGCCAGAAAAGACAATATGCACATACTTACGTGTAGGGAGGAAATCATGTGCATAAACAATACATAAAAGTAGAGCTCAAGCGGATCGTTACAAATGTCATCCACTATTCAAACTTGGTTCAACCATCTAGCACTAAAAAGGCATATTTTCATGATGATAGGCATAATCTTGAACAGATCTGGAAAACTCAGGTTGTGTCATTTACAAATCATGCCCAAAAAACTCCACAAAGACCAGATCCAAAGAGAAAAATCACCAAGGATCAAAGATCTGGTGGAAACAAAAACCATCCAAAGCAAAAGGAGAAAATTTGCAAAGATGCTAAAACGACCGAGAAAGAGGAAGGAAGGAGAAGAGATGGAGAAACAGAGGAGAGAGATAGAGAAAAAGGAAATTACTAAAGGAGATGGAGAAAGAGAATAGAGAAAGAAAAGAGGAACATGAGAGATGGATGAAGGGAGAAAAAAGGAGAAAGGGTCATAGGGAGAGCTAAAGAGCTCTCCCCATGGTGGAGGCGCTGTAAGAGGGGGGGAGATTGGGGTTTGGGTTCGAGAGAGAGAGAGGAGAGAGAGAGAGGCTGAGTGTTTTTCAGATTTCTTTTATTTTGTGTTATATTTAAATGTATGGATCATGTACTTAAGTTGTCCATTCTTAAAATGGAAGGACTAGATCTGTTTTAAGATAAGAACAAAAAAAAAGAAAAAAATTAAAAAATTGCCAGGAGTCTTTTCACTTCAATGTTTGCATGGTATAATGTATAATATTATATATTTATATTTTGTTTAAAATGGTATAATGTTATATTAAAAGGCACACACACGCACATATTATATTAAAAGACACAATCAATAGAGAATTTTTTTAGACCTTTTTATCCAAATATTTAAGGTTAAATTATAATACTACCCTTATCTTTATATAATCTAGATATTTAATTATTAATTGACAATAATTATTGTTAGGTGAGTTTTCGTGATCACCGGTGACACGATGACGCGTAGCAGAGGAACTTCTGAAAGAAAAGAATAAACCCCATCTGATCGGACACTGTGGAGCTCAAGTTACACACACCTAAGCACAAAAAAGAGCAAGCAAATTACCAAGAGGAGCTTAGGAAACTAGGAGTGCTCCGCAGGTCCAACCGTCATGATGACAAAGTGTTAAGATAGCCTCTACACAGTCATTTCGACATTAAAAGTCTATTACTTTATGTCAAATCGCCTCCCTTTCGTCCAATCGATGACCAACAACGACAGGCTTCATGCCTCGTGAAGATTCTCCAACACGCTTCCGAGAGCCTTTCTCAACATGCTTCCGAGAGCCTTTCTCGACACGCTTCCACTAACACGAGGACTCAAGTATAAACTCCTTGGCCAATCGACATAAAATGTACACTTATTCTCCCCCAAGAAAAAGAGGACTCCAGGAGATTGATCGTTGACTAACTTAAGCATCGAAGGCTCCTAGATGAGGAAACCACCCCCAGTTCTCCTCGTCTTGGAGTTCTTTGTTTGTATTCTTTGCAGACTCGAAGGACACAAGGAATCCCATCTATGAGAGGAGTGCATAAAGATCACTATTATGGTCTTCGATCAAAACCGTTAGTCAAAGAGGAACATTGCCTCAAGGGGAGATTAAAGGAAAATCATTATGGTAATTTTGGGGCTGAAACTGTTGGCGCCGTTTAGATCCACTTTTCTTCCACAATGAGAAAAATGGGTCATGTATCCCGGGATGATGAAATCCGGGCCGAAAGAAAAGACTTACCCTTCCTCCCAATAGAAGAAGAGTCTTCTATCGCTGTAAAGACTACCCAACAAAGAAAGAAGGCCACAACGAGTATAACCACCAAGGCCACTAGGAAAATGAGGAAGAGCGCACGAAACACCATTCCGGTCATAACAGTCTCTTGCACGGAAATTGTCTTCCCTATAACCCAAAGGCCTACTGGTAAGAGTGGCCCCCTGTCGAGGAAGATGTGATTAGAAGGGAACTAGACCATAGATGGCTAGCCTCCTTGATAGTAGGGTCTTGGCTGGGGTCATCCTCGTTGGACGAGGGCCGAAGCCAGAGTCGTCGAAGAGCAAAGGTGGGCACAACTCTCTTGGGAATCTTCTAGGGATGATATGTGTACAACTGGCAAATGTGGAGGTAAGTATCGACTGGTCTCCCTCTACCCCATTCATTAATGCCTCCTATTTGGCCACCAACAATTTTGCAAAGCTCAGGGCCAGGTAGAGAGCTGAGGTGAGCAAATAAGAAGTCTGGGATCACCCCAGCTGAAATATAGTGACCCATTCCAAATTCCTGTGGTAGGCTCACCACGACCAAATAACGGACGGGTGTCCAGACATTCCCACAAACCCGCCGAGGTGATTGGAACCACATAAATAGAGGGCCTGTGGTCAGAGAGCTTCCCGAAGAATGGCCCTAACGAAGATATGAAGAACTGAAAGGACCTGACATTCCCCACTAAGGCGATGAGAGGAGCATCATAAGAGAAGGTCATGACAACATCGCTATGTAGTAGAACCAACAGGAAAGGGGCCCATGACTGGCGTGATCCCTCTTAGAAGAAGCTTGAAGATCTAGAATGGTTGATCGTACTCCCACCAGAACTATCAGAGATGAGAAGATCAGGACAATCCCACATTTACTCACGAGTAGAGTGTGGAGATAGCGGGTCCCACCATTGACATAAGGACGAAGCTCGGACAAGTGGACACTCTCACAAAAAAGGGAGGGCCTAAAGCTTAGAAAATAGAAGCTCAACTATCCCCGGCCTCTTACCTCGGTATAACAGATGACGAGGGTCAGGTACTTATCAACAGTCTTCGGATAAGAGGTATCTTTCTCTCCTCCTCTAGGATTAACATCTATAGGAACCTTTTTGAGCAAATTTATCTCTACAAAAAAATTGAAAGTGTCGTAGAAATATCTACCAATGATTTTTTGAATGTTCTACAAGCCTCTGAGGACCGGCTCTCCCATGACACGCGACGAAGGCAAAAAAGTGATGACTGGCGAGCACTCTAGCTCGGTAGTCGGGATAAACAAAAAATGATAACTAACGAGCACTCTAGCTCAACAGTCAGGATAAAAGAAGTGATAACTGGCGAGCACTCTAGCTCTGCAGTTGGGATAAACAAAAAGTGATGACTAGCGAGCATTTGAGCTCGACAGTTGGGATAAACAAAAAAATGATGACTAGTAAAGGCCCTCGAGCCGACCAATCGTGATTCGTGAAGTGACAGCCGGTGAAGTTCTTGAGCCCCCAGGATTAATTGATGAAGATATGTTTGTCGAGCACCTCAGCTTGCAGACGAGATCTACCAAGGCCCAATCAAAGCCTGACCAGATATCGACAGAGGAGATGTCAGCCAAACACCTCAGCTATCGACAAAATAGATGGCCAGATATCGACTGAATAGATGTTTGCTGAGCACCTCAGCTCACAGATGGGATCTACCCAAGCCCAATTAAAGCTTGGCTAGATATCAACAAAGAGATGTTTGCCGAGCACCCCAGCTCGAAAAAAAGATCAAGGATCTAGCCATAGCAGGAAAGTCTGGCTAGATATTAACAAGGAGATATTTGTCAAGCACCCCAACTCACAAACGGGATCAAGGATCTAGCTAAAATAGGCAAGTCTGGCTAGATATCAATAAGGAGATGTTTATCGAGCATGCTAACTCGTAGACAGGATCAAGGATCTAGCAAGAGCAAGTAAACTTGGCTAGATATTAACAAATAGATGTTTGCTGAATACCCCAACTCACAGACGTGATCAACGATCGAACCAGAGCAGGAAAGCCTGGTTAGGTATCAATAAAAGTTGATTGCCAAATGCCTCAGCTCACAGACGGGATAAGGATCTAGCCAAAGCAAGATAGCCTGACTAGACATATAGAGGACACTTACTATCAAATCAAAATGAATCGTCCAGGGCATGAGCACTTGAATAAAAGATAAAGGAATGTCCACTGGCCGAAGAAGCCAAGGAGCTCAACTTGTCCTCTAAATTAGAAAACTAGGAAAAAGCTCAACTAAAAAAGAACCACTCAAGGCATGCACACGACAAGGGAAAGGTAAAAACAGAAATAAATAAAGGGCCTAAAGTAAAGGAAGTTTATTTTCATTAATAAACGGAATACAAGTATAAGAAAAATACAAAAATCTTCTTAGTTAAGGGGACAACCCCCCTGGGCTAATTTAAAGCAATATCTTCGGGAAGAAGGAAAAAACCCCCTCATCTAGGCCAGGATTTCCACAGCTTCCTTGAACTCATCGAGGATCTTGAGGGCCCCAGTGACTATGCTCGAGAGGATAGGACTTAAACAGCGGGCAAAAACCGATCTTCAAGCTGAGGTTAAATGAGGCTTCCATCTCTCCCACTTAAGGAGAGAGAAGAAGGCGGTATCTGCCCTTGCATTTGAGGTGACCCCGAAGAGAGTGATCACAGGAGGTGCACTTCACCCATTCCAAAGGGACCCTACAACGAGCAGTCGGTGGCTCGAAAAGTCCAAAGGCGGTAGAAGGAGGGAAGCGGTGATGAGGAAAAAAGTGGGATGTGGTTGAGGAAGCTGCCTCATTATAAGTCTGAGAATAAGACTCCCGACTGGACTACGAATCACCACCGAAGGCTAGGTCTTGTAAAAGAAGGAACCGTGTGACTTCGAACCAGCAACCTTCGGAGGCAAAAGACCCACTAGATAAGTTCATTGACGGAAGGAGAATCATTGTAGATGACACACTAGTGATCCCAAGAGACGACATCTAAAGGACGATAGAGGGGAACAAAAACTCACGAAGAGCCAGGAAGACCAGAAAATGAGGCCCTCGAAACTCAAGGAGAAAGAATTGCAAGTTTTACAAAGGAGAAGAAATTGAACAAGAATGAAGGTCTTACTTTTGAGTTACAGAAAAGAAAAGAGAGGGGAAACCACCTATTTATAGGGGTACTTAAATCGGCCATCGAACTGTCAGTAATAAGCCATTTCACCGATCAACGAAAAACTCTCAGAAAGCCAAATGACATCTTTTAAGCGATATGGATAAAACAATACGTCTGGGTGAAGCAACATGTCCCGAAGTCAGGCCCCATTTTACACCTGCTCACGCACCATTAGTGTCCCTACTCCCAAGGGAATGAAAATCTTGAAGCATGGAGGAAGGGGAACAATATGCATGTAACATAAATATTTGGATCACCAATTCCATTCAGTGTAACCTCTGTTAGAAAGCAGAAGCAGCTCAGACTATGAAGTCTTCAAACTCGGGTGTAAAGCCACTCAAGCCCTCGACTGGGGGCAACTGTTATGTGAGTTCTCCCAATCACCAGTGATGTGACGACGCGTAGTAGAGGAACTTCCAAAGGAAAAGAACTGACATCATCTGGTCGGACACTATGGAGCCCAGGTTAGACATACCTGAGCACAAGAAAGAGCAAGTAGATTACCAATAAAAGCTCAGGCGACTCCAAGCAAGAAGTCATCATTACTCACTGAAAGCAGCACCCTACAGTCAAATCGCCATGACAAAGTATCAGGATAGTCTCTGCACAATCATTTCGGCATTAAAATCCTCTCACTTTATGTCAAATCACATCTCTTTCGTCCAATTGATGACCGATAACGACATGCCTCATGTCTCGTGAAGCTTCTCCAACACGGTTCTAAGAGCCTTCTTCGACACGCTTCCACCAATTCGAGGACTCAGGTATAAACTCCTCGTTCAATCAACATAAAAGGTACCCTTATTCTCCCCCAAGAAAAAGAGGACTCCAAGAGATCGAACATCGACTAAATTAAGCATCAGAGGCTCCTCGACGAGGAAACCACCCCTGGTTCTCCTCGCCTTGGAGTTTTTTTTGTGTTCTTTGCAGACTCGAAGGACACAAGGGATCCCATCTGGGGGAGGATTGCATAAAGATCACTGTAATGGTCTTCGATCAAAACTGTTAATCGGAAAGGAACATCGCCTCAGGGGGATTAAGGCGAGGAACATTTTTTGGGAAATTTTACCCCATTATTATCCTTACGAAACTCAAAATGGCCTATAATTAATAATAATAATCACAAATACAAAAATCTTAACACATTTTTCAGACACCATTGCCCTTGTGTTTTTTGTTCCTACATAACATAATGGAAAATAATATGCATCTATCACCAATCGTTTATCAATTCCTATGATGCCTCTTAAAAGTCATGCGAGAAGTTCTATGAAGTACAAGAAGTTGCTTGATTAATGTTAGTGATAAATATTTTCTTAAGGGTACAATCATGAAAAAACTTTTAATTGGACACATTTTATCCATTTATTATTTTTACAAACTCAAAAGTACCCTTCACTTATACATATGATTGTTGTTTTTGACTGATACTTTAAATTTGTCAAACCGAAAATTGTGTTTCTTCCATTTAACAAATAAAATTCTTTAGAAATGAAATAACAAAAGTCAATAAAAACAGTATTTCTTGCTAATGTTATCTCTATACCAATCATTTTTAAAATTCAAATTTCATGTTCGATGTTATAAGATATAGCGTGGAAATGCCTATTCTACTAATTATATTATTTTTGGAAAAATTACACTTTTATATCTCAAACTATCCCCTTTAAACCCTGAACTATAAAATATTATATTTTAAACCCTAAACTATCTAAAGCTAACAAAAAAATCCTAACCCTAAGTCTATCAACTTATCATTTAAATTAATCAAAATGACATGGTTTTGAGTATGTATGATACACTATACCATGAACCCAACACCTTGAAGAAAATACCTAAACAACCCACGTTTTGACTGAACCACACTTCCCCAACTCCATTCTTAAGGGTACAATCATGAAATCGTAGCTCTAACTGAAAGTGTAGATCTCGAGCTCGAAGTGAAACTCATCCAAACTCGAGTTAAATGGAGCTCGAGCTCTGCTTTGTTGACGATGGAGATCGAGATCTAAAGCTCGTGCAAGGTTGAAGCCCAATCTGGAGTTCGTTGACGATGGAGCTCGTGCAAGGCAAGGGTCCATCTCTCCATTCTAATAAACGGTAAACGTGAGAGAAGGGTATGTTTGCAAAAATTAAAAAGTGCAGGGGTGTTTCTTACATTTTTTATTATGATTTTCATAAGTCTTGTGCACTACATTTCTCCAATTAAGTTTATTATGTTAGAAAAGCAAATGTGAACATTCTAGGATACATTTTTTTAGTTTGATATTTTTAGAATATTATTATTTTTATTTTTATGTGACAAATGAATAATAAAAACATTCAAATTAGGACAAAAAAGTAAAAGCTCCATCAAGACATCACCATCATAATAAATATGAAAAAGAAAAATAGTAATAATATGTACCATTAATAAAACCAAATGCTAATATGAAAATTGCAAAACAAAGAATCGATAAAATAATGTTATTTCTCATCTCACTTTTAAATATCTAATATACATGTATACATATACATAGCCATTAAATAATTTTTAGTTTTATTTTATTTAGAAACCGGTAGAGTAATTTGTCACCTCCTCCTTCATCTCTCCACCTTTCCCTTTCCCCTTCTTCAACTACAATCAAAATTTAGGACACTCAAAATCGACAAGCACAATTTCTCCTCCAATCTCCACTACGAACGATGAAAGCAAGCACGATTCCTTCTCCTTCTTATTGACCAAACTCAGGCTCTCACCTCTCAACTCATATCTACATTTCTTCATCTTCCTCGCCTATCTCGGTTTCAGGTTCACATTTATATGATCAGGTGAGCTCGGTCCTATTTTCACGATTTGGTTATAGATCTGAAATTTTTTGTGATTTTACTTAAATATTTTTTCCTGATTTTTTGGATTTGCTAAGATAAGAAAATAGAGACGATTATTTTAAACTTTACCCCCTATCACGATTTCTTAGGGTTTTGTAAATATGGTTTATTTTTCATTTGATTTTGCAGGTTTCGTTCGATTGCAGATTTCAATCTTTGTTCGATACCTTTTTCCGTTCAATAGAGGGTTTGATTCGAGATAAACTCAACAATCACTCATAGATTTTGAAAAAGCTTGATCAAATTGATTTGATGATGTTGTTCAGTTAAAGGGAAGGGCAGCCTGCTTGTTACTGAACTAATGTTTAATGGTAATGGTATTGTTCAGATTGGAAAAGCATTTTGAATAGTTGGACTGTCTTTTTTGGCATTTTCTTTGCTTTTCCTTTATTTATTTTGATGCTTTATTTTACTGATTATGTGTCTTGTTATGTAGTTGTAAACTTGCAATAGGACATTGTTGTGTTGGTAAATTTTTTAGCTTTACTCATGTATGAACATAAGTACTTAACCGCGCCAGTCCTTGTTCACTTCACGTCTATAGTTGAATAATGATTTGATGGATCTTTATGCTAAAAATGGTGATATAGATGAAGTTAAATTAGTTTTTGAGGGCATATAATACCTTCTGTCTATATGTTTATCCGTTCGCAATAATTTCATTTCCTTGCAATTTTGGTTATATTAGTTGTATTTGAGAATTGAGCGTGTTAATCTTGACCGGAAACATATTAGTTGTGTCCGATATTTTAACAATTATACTAGCTGTTCGAGTAGCTTATTCAAAGAAAGATCAAAGAATTACAAATAAACTAGAATTTTAGGTTCGCTTTGGTGCTTATCTATTCAGTGATTCTTTTTAGCTTTTTGCAGGATGAATAATCTCTTACATGCTTTATGATTCTAGTTTTAGTCGAATTTTATGTTTTTTGTCAATGGATTTCGACATAGTTCTTCGTTATAGTCTTAATATTTTCACATGCTTTACAATTGATAGGCTATACAAAGGATGTTATGCATATAGTCTTAATGATTGGATGTTATACACATGCTTTCAAATGTCACTTTGTTTTTTTTTAATTTGTTATATAACTCTATTTAATATATCAACAAATCAACATGTAAGTGTTATCATATGATCTTACTGGTTGGGATGGTTAGTCCTATTTCATCCTTATTTTGTTATCTATTTTTGTGATATTTGGCTTCAGGTTTCTTTTGAATCACGCCTGTTTATTTATGATATTTGGCTTCAGGTTCTAATCACAGCTTCCTATTGTGGACCCTGATGGAGAGAGGTGGTTGCTATATCCTCACACGTTGCAACTTGATCCCAATGGTAAAATGGTGCAGCTGAAATAGTCATTAAAAAGTATCAGGATTTGGATATTGTTCTGCTACTTTCTAGTGTTATATTTGTGTAGTTATGTATATACATAGGTTTGAGGGTTTCCAATTTAAAGTTCTTTTCTTGAATCTGTTTGTGGGGTTATTATAAATTTGTGATATCTACTATTATATGTCTGCGTAGAATATTGTTAAAATGCAGCTTTCTAATTAAGAGGCCAAACTGAATGGCCACTATTTGGAGACATTTGATGTGGATCATTTCGTTACCAATGACCAACCTTTGGAGATATGCATATTCCTAAAACAATCAACTTCTTTTTTAAAATTATAGTGATTTAAAGAAATGAAAATGGTTAAGTGTGTGAAAATAAGCAAGTTTATGAAAATGAATAAGTAGTTGAAAATGACTAAGTATGTGAAATCGGTTAAGTATGTGAAAACGGTCAATATCACTAAGTCTTTGATAAAGAGGGAGAGAAAGACCAAGTGTGTGAATATAAGTGTGAAAATTGCGTAAGTGTGTGAAAAGTTACTAAGTGTGAAAATTACCCAAGTGTATGAAAATATGCCCAAGTATATGAAAATATGGTTAAGTGTATATATGTGGCTAAGTGTGTAAAAATGACTAAGTATGTAATAGCCCGACCTTTCGTAAATGGGTATTTTCATAAAATTGATTCAAAAGATAATGTAATTTTAAAATTTGATTTTAAAGATGGATTATTTGTATTTTTTGTAAAACTATTTTTAATTATTATTCAAATTTTGATTTTTTTAAATTTTAAAAGTGTTTTAGTATATAATTTTAAAACTCACTCACACCATATGTTTATGTATACTCTAGTATTACCCTAACCCTATTTCTTATCTTTGATTCGGCATTTTCACCCCTCCAATTGAAACCCACTCACACCTATATGATATACACACTAACCTAGCCCTAACCTAATTTTTATATATTTCTCCTTCTCCTTCTCTCCCCTTGGCAGCCCCAGCGAAAGCCTCATGTCGCCTTTCCTTCTGGTAAGCTTCTTCTTCTCTTCTTTCTCTGTCTTTTCTCTCTCCCTCTGTTTCTCTCTCCCTTTCTCATTTGTCCCTCCCACTCTTTGTTTTTTTGCTCCGTCTCTTTGATTTTCTCTATCTGATTCTCTCTCTAACTCACTTTCTATTTCTTTTCTTTTGTCCGTTGTTTTCTCTCTCTCTCGCTGTGTGTGTGTGTCTCGCTTCCCCTCTATTTATCTCTCTCCCATCTGTCCCTCCTACTCTTTGTTTCTTTCTCTCCCTCTCTTTGATTTTCTCTATCTCTGTCTCTCTCTGCTTCTCTCTATATCCCTCTCTCTCTCTTCCCCTCTCAGATTCCCTCATTATTTTTCTTCCCCTCTTTGTTTCTTTCTTCTTCTCATTTTCTCTCCCCCCTATTTTCTCACTTTCTCGTTGTTCCCCCTAATTGTTTTCCTCACGTTTTCTTGTTCTTCAGCTGGGTCTTGCACCTAGTTGGTTGTGTCCTGAACCGGTTCAACCCGAACCGAACCGATTCAGTTCAACCAGACCAGTCTGAACTGATCTAGCTGATAAAACTGAACCGGTCTGGTCTGAGGCAGCCCGATCTGAACCGTTTGACCCAAAACCTTATCATTTGACTTATGGACCCGATATATTATTTTCTGACCTCGCTCAGACCCATTTGCACCGTTTTAATTAAAATTTTATTTATATGATATTAAATTGATTTATTTCAAAATAATTTAGTGGTTATATATATTTTTGGATTTCAGGTCATTCTTCTGCTTCAGGTAAGTGAGCTTACATGATGATGTGACTCTCGTTGTTATAAATGTATATTCTTTGTGTAAGTGGATTTATATTGTAATGTGACCCGTGTGTGATAAATATATATGCTTCGTGTAAGTGGGCTTACATGATGGTGTGATCTCTTGTTGTTATAAATGTATATGCTTTGTGTAAGTGAACTTATATTGAAATATGATCCATGTGTGATAAATGTATATGCTTTGGGTAAGTGAATTTACATTGTAATGTGACCCACATGTGATAAATAATATGTGTTCTTCTCATCAGCTTTAATTGTTTTTAAGCATGTTATGTTCATTTATATGTTTGTGTAAATTGACTTATATAACGATGTGACTCTGATCTAATAATTGTCTCATGTATTTATTATCTGTTTAACCATTTTTCAATAATTATTATATTTCGTTAACACTTTGATAATTGAATATTTGTTCAGTTATTGATGTGATTATCATGAGATAAATATTTGGATATGACTGATTTTACGTTAGTATGTTATTATGTTTTATTCTGTTACATGTATCAGTATGAATTATATGATTAATTATTATCATACGTTGGATTCTGTAAGTTACGAAGTTAATTCAGTCAAGTGGTAATTAAGCAAGATATGAACTTAAGCACGACCCTTAGTTAACAAGAAATCAGGATTGTTCACGTTTTGTTCTCTTAAACAAATGGGGTGTCATCTGTTTCTGCTTTCCTCACACATAGGGTGTCATCTATTCATGTTTTGGTCATACATTGGGTGTCATCTGTAAATATTTTTCGTCACTCATGAGGTGCCATCTTTTCACGTTTTCCATCACCTATGAGTGCCACATGTTCTGTCCCCTAATGCGTGTCATCTATTTCATCGTCCGATGTGTGCCATCTGTTTCGTCACCCAATTCGTCATGATGTGTTTCAGTTAACGTGTGATCAGTTCTGATTAGATTGTTAACTAGGGGATATGCCAAGACACGATATGATTAAGATTGCTATATGATTCTGTTTGAGACACGTGTTATCTGCGTGCTATGTTAAGCCATGCCATGATCAAGTACGTTACTTTATTTCATTTATGATATATGTTAAGTTCAGTTATGTTATGTTATGATTAGATTTATGACATGTGGATGCATGTTATTATGTGAGTTTGCTTACTAAGTATTTTAAAATACTCATTCTTCCACAGTTGTTGTAGGTGGTGATGGCGAGCAGCATGAGTGGGAGACTGCCATAACCAGTTAGATCAGAGGAATTTATGTTTTTAGTTTATTATTTGATTTAAAACTTAGGAAAATGTTTTCTGTTAAACTTGGTCATTTAAGTAGTTTATTTTACGTTATGATTTTCTACGAAATTATGATGAGTGAAAGTTTCATAAATTATGGATTTCAAGTTTTGATTTTATTTCAGAATTTTATTCAGTTTTTCGAAGTTTTATTAATTATGCATTTAAGACACTTTATCACTTCCGCTATTTAATGATTAAGATTCTGATCATGGATAAGTTTAATGCTTCCGCTATTTAAGGTCAAGGTTTTTCTATCATGGGTAACTTAAGAATTTCAATTTGGAAATTTTCTCAAAATTATGGTTGTTTCGAATTGGAGATTTCAAAATTATGAAATTACACGTATGTTTAACCCTCGGGGATCGGGGTGTTACAAAGTATTTCATAACAACTACATGAAAATGGCAAAAATATGAAAATATGTGAAAATGATCAAGTGTGTGAATGTAGTTAAGTTCATGAAAATGACCAAGTGTATGAATGTAGTTAAGTGTGTGAAATGACCAAGTTTGTAAATATATAAATTGCTATCCTAGTTAAATGTGCAAAAAATAACCAAGTGTATGAAAATGGTTAAGTGTAAAAATAAGAAAGTTTGCGTGGGGTTCATCAAAATCGACTTTGTATTTTGGTGTTCACCAATTTCGTAGTGGGGTACAAAGAGAATCTTGAAGGGTTCACCAAAATATTTTACGTATAAAATTAATAATTCATGAAGAAGTTCACCAAAATATTTCATGTACAACAAATGTTTGAGGTGTTCACCAAAATTTAAAAAAAATTCTTAGATGTGATCTTCTAATAATTCTTAGAGGGGTTCGCCAAAATACACTTTGTCATTTTCATACACTTAGTGTGGTAAATGATTAAGTTGTAAAACGGGTTAAGTTGTGAAAATGGCTAAGTGTTTGAAAATGACTAAGTGTGTGAAAATAAGTAAATTTATGAAAATGACTAAGTGTAAGAAAATTGTTAAGTGTGTAAAATATCCAAGTGTGTGAATATAGTTAAGTGTGTATGAAAATTGTTAAGAGTCAAACACTACAATGGGGACCTAAACGCCATCACTACATTACGAGTCGCCATTCAAGACTGGCATTTGGGCCCCAAACGCCAATCAAGGCTCGTGATTCGCCTACCATGATTGGCGTTTCGGCCCCAAACACCATGGTAACAGATGTTTGGCTTGTGTCCCAGTGACATGGGCCAAACGCCTATGTGTCTAGCCTTTTGGGGCCCAAAAACCACCAGCAGGCCCTAAACGCCAGTCATGGCTGCCGAATCGCCTACCATGACTGGCGTTTGATTTTTAGTCTCTACTTTGTCTTTATCTGTTTTGCTTTGATTTTTGTTTATGTAAATCTCTGTAAATCTATTTTTAATTTTATATTACCTGAAAGAGGAGGTTGGACAAGATATGTCTCGAAAGGTTCCAGTAATACAGCCGAACCTTTATACATTCATGATTATTACAAGGTAACATATATAGAACTATAGATGAATGAGTATTTGTGCACATCCGTCCCAATGAGCTAAATTATAATTGTGGATTGCTTTACGTTAAAGTCTTCTTTATAATGCATTAGTCATCTGTCGGTGCATGTAAAGTATTCATAGATGGGAAGGTGGTGAATAAATCTGGAACACATGTTTCTAATGCAACCATGGTAGAGATAAAAGCAGAAAATTTTATCTCAGAAAGCCAAAGAGGATAGACATTACTCATATATAAGATATTTTAGAAATCTGTCTTTTAACGGCATTTAGAGTGCTGAATTATGCTTGTTTGAGTTTTATAAATTGAATCGAAGTTCAAATATTATGGTTTTACATATTGTGCATCTTTCTTGATCCCTCTCCTCTTATCTGTTATAACTGCCCAGAACCACCAGCTTATAATATGACTGAGATGTTATCAAAGTTGTAGAACAACCGGAGCTCATGAGTGCCTCTTTGGTAAAGGCTTGTAAATCTTGCTAAGTGCCTCTTTGTTCATTGTTTTACTTGTCAAATTAGATGTACCATATGTGTTTATGAAAATGCAAATTACTACTGAAGAAACTTACTTGTTTTGAAACACTGTAAATGCTTTTACCACTAATGTGTCAAGTAGTTTGCTTATGTAAATAATGGAGAATGAATTTTGTGGATTTCTGAGTATAACTTGCAGTTGGACCCAAGCCGATAATTCTTCTCTCTATTTTCCATGTTATTTATATATGTTGTGTTGCTCAATATTGCATTTAACACATCTTAATTTTGTTAACCATCTATGCAAAATCATATTTTTCTTGTCTTGTGTCATATAGTACATTGATATGCATCTAGTTATTAGTTGCAATTTTAAGCTATTTTTAAGCAAGTTTCATTTACATACTGATTTCAGATCTTTAATAGAAGAACTCTTATTAAAATTGAATGTTTCTCACACACAAGAGAGATTGCGACATGGTTGCAATTGCAAGATACTTGAATGTCACACTTATTATCCCTGAAATTCTCAGCCAATATTAGTGGGTGACCTTTCTTCTTTGTTTTCTTTGTCTTCTTGTTTTTCATCTGCAAGTGATGTAGAGCCATTGGAGGCTAATTATTATGACTATGGGCTTGGAACTTCTAAGAGATCTAAGACATGAGACATGTCTAGAGGAGAAACTCTCATTTTTTAATAGAAGAGATTATAAATGAGAAACGCATCTTAACTTGATATTGAGGGTAAAACCATGCAAGTGAACCAATTACTAAAAACATTGTAGCAATGTTGTATCATACCCTGTGCGATGTAAAATATTTTGAATATTCTATTTCACTCATGAATGAGATGTTTTTTTTCTAAATGAGAATCTTTTTATTTTGGCTAAGTGTATGAAAATGATCAAGTGCATAAAAGTACAAATTGCGTAAAAATGGTTAAGGTGTGAAAAAAGACTAAGTGTGAAATTATTAAATATATGAAAATGATTAAATCAGTGAAAATGATTAAGTACATAAAAATGATCAAGTACATAGAATGTCTAAGTGTAAGAAAATGACCGAGTGTGTGAAAATGAGAAAGGGTGTGAAAATGGTTAAGTGTATAAAAACGACAAACTATATGAAATGACCAAGTGTGTGAAACGACAAAGTTGCAAAAAGGGCTATATTGTAAAAATGACTAAGTACATGAAAATGACCAGGTGTGTGAACATGGTTAAGGATATGAAATGGTTAAATGTGTAAAAATAACTAAGTGTTTGAAAATAGATAAGTGTGTGAAAATGACCAGGTGTGTGAAAATTAATAAGTGTGTGAAAATGACTATGTATAAAAAATTACTAAGTGTGTATAATCGTTATATGTCTCAAAATGACTAAGAAATGGAAGAGCTTTTATAAATATGGTATATTTTGTAGCAATGGTGAGTGACAAGATATATATTATCGCAGAGAGCTTGAAGAAATTGAAGGGCCTCTATGAAGAGTACATCAGAGATGAGGAATGCATTGCAACTTGATCTTGAGGGTACAAATGATGCAGCCGGAAATAGTCATTGAAAAATAGCAAGAAAGTTTTACTAATGAATGAGATTTTTTTTTAAAGAGAATTGGAATTAAATTTTTTATGCGTTGATGAATTTATTAAGTGTGTAAAATAGATAAATGCAAGGCATAATTTTATAAAAGGGAGAGAGATCTAGGATTTACAAGTACATGAAAAACACAATTATGTTAAATTAATATGTATGCCTAAGAGTGAAAATATGGCTAAGTATTTGAGAATATATAAGTGTCTCAAAACAAGTAGGGTCAAACATCACAATGGGGATTTAAACGACATCACTACATGGCGAGTCGTTATTCAAGACTGACGTTTGGGGCCCAAATGCCACCAGCAGGCCCGAAACAACAGTCATGGATGGCGAATCTCCTACCATGACGTGGCGTTTGGGGATTGCAAGTGGTGTTTAGGCCCCAAACGCCATGGTAACAAGCGTTTGGCTCGTGTACCAGTGACACGGGCCAAACACCAGTGTGTCTGACGTTTGGGGCCTAAACGCCACCAGCAAGCCCCAAACGCCTGGCATGGATGTCGAATCGCCTACCATGATTGGCGTTTGGGGTTACTGGTGGCATTTGGGCCCCAAATGCCATGGTAATAGGCGTTTGGCTCGTGTACCAGTGACATAAGCCAACAGTCTGTCTGGCGTAACTTTTGACTCGGGTGGAACCACATCGACCATAAGATATCACATTGAAGCTTATTCATAGATCTATATGTGCACCCCGTCGTAATCCATTTTGGGTAAAAAAACATACTGTTTTAAGTACTTTCAGAGACTCGGAAGCTGTTTCGATCTTAATTTTGGGATTTTCATAATTCTCATCTCTTTTAATTTTTTGGATTTTTTATATGCTTATAAATTAAAATGTAAATAGGTTGTTTTTCAAATTTTATGGCGCTATAATTTATAAAATAAAATGTTAAAATTTCAAATTTCAAACTTTTAACAGATGTGTTTGATTTGTAGATAGAATCTTATCTTGAGAGTTATACGTGTTTGTCAAACTGATAAATAAGATTTACCAACCATCATAACATCATGAACTACAATGATATGATGAAAAATCATCTCGCTCGATATTTGTCACAAAAACACAACAACATTATCAATGACAACTTTTAACCAGTTTATGAATAAGTGTTCAATTGTATCGAGAATTCTTAATTTATCGATGATTTCCACGGTGTAGGTAAATAATTACAAAAATATCAATTTTAAGGAAAATTGTGAAGAATGGCGATTATGAGCAAAAAAGTGGTGATTGGGAGGGAGACTGGCGATCACCTATTTGTACATGGCGTTTGGGGACTGAAACAGACGATTGGTGGAAAAAAACTAGTGCTTGGTTTTGACGATGCGATTAGCATCTTCAGGACGACGTTTAGGGGCTAAAAATAGATGATTCACCTATTAGGTATGACGATTAGGTTGTATGTATTTGGTGAACTCCACCCAATAATTATTATTTTGTACATATTTGGTGAACCCCAGTACGTATTTGATGAACCCCTCCAAGAATTATCAATTTGTACGTATTTAGTGAACCCCACTATGTAGTGGGGTACAAAGGAAATCTTGAGGGGTTCACCAAAAAAATCATGTACAAAATTAATAATTCTTGGAGGAGTTCACCAAACAAATTTACGTACAAAATTAATCATTATTCGAGGGGTTCACAAAAATATTTCATGTACAAAATCAATCATTCTTCGAGGGATCACCAAAATATCTCATGTACAAAATCAATCATTCTTTGAGGAGTTCGCCAAAATATTTCACGTATAAAATCAATCATTATTCGAGGTGTTCTTCTAAAATGTAGTGGGGAAAGATTATTTCAGTTGATACTTGTTGTAGAATGACAAAAACATAATCAAGAATACATTCTTAACTATCATAAAAATGTCCTAAAAACCATTGTACTGATGTAAAATTGCCGAAAAAATAACAAAACCGCCAAAAAAGGAAAAAAATGCTAGTATTGGGCCCATTCTCGGTAGCCCGTCGGGATAAATTGGTGAACCCTTGTACGTAATTGGTGAACCTCAGTGCGTATTTGTTGAACCCCTTCAAAAATTATTTTTTTACGTATTTGATGAACCTCACTACGTAATTGGTGAACCCCTCCAAGAATTATTATTTTGTACATATTTGGTGAACCCCACCATGTAATTGATGAAACTCAGTATGTAATTGGTGCACCCCAATTCGTAATTGATGAACCACTCTAAGAATTATTCTTTTGTACGTATTTGGTGAACCTCACTATGTAATTGGTGAACATCACTAAGTCATTGGTGAACCCCTTCAAGAATTATTCTTTTGTATGTATTTGGTGAACCTCACTACTTAATTGGTGAACCCCTCCAAGAATTATTCTTTTGTATGTATTTGGTGAACCATACTATGTAATTGTGGAACCTCATTACGCAATTAATGAACCTCAGTACGTAATGGGAAAACATCAACAAGTATTTCAAACGGGCTACCGAGAATGGAAATAAGCATGGTTCTAATGGTAGATGTCCTTACTTTCATGAATTAGATATTCTGTATAGAAATGGAAGTATGAGTCCTGAGAATACATTAGACAACACAAACAATGAAGCCATTCCAAAGGATGAAGTAAAGGGGAAATATCAAGGCCAAAAGGAAGTGAAAGTGGAAGAGATCTTAATGAGCCTTCTCAACAAAGATTAAAAGGTATCCCTTAATGAGCCTGTATTTTTTCTCTCATCTTGGGTTAAATTAACTTTGTAGAGAAGCTTTCTTGAGAATGTTATTGAACTCTGTAGATGACCAAATAATATGTCTTGAATTGGCTTTGTTGGAAAATATAAGTGTTGAACTTTAGGGGTTTCACTGACTCATTCCTTGTTTCTTGCTGCACATGGGGTTTTTGCCATTCTTGTTGAGTTTGAATAATTTGGTGGGAAAGATCTCAACTAACTTTTAGAATGTTTGGTGAACCCTAGTACGTAATTGGTGAATCTCTGCAAGAATTATTCTTTTGGTACGTATTTGGTGAACTTCACCACGTAATTGGTGAACTTCACCACGTAATTGGTGAACTTCACCAGGTGAACTTCACCACGTAATTGGTGAACTTCACCACGTAATTGGTGAACTTCACCACGTAATTGGTGAACTCCACCACGTAATTGGTGAACTCCAATATGTAATTGGTGAATCCCTTCAAGAATTATTCTTTTGTACATATTTAGTGAACTCCACTACGCAATTGGTGAACTCCATTACGTATTTGACGAAACCCATTACGTATTTGGTGAACAAAATAAAAAACTGAAACCTGTTACATGTTGAGTTTTATGTGGCACAAATTGCTTCCATGCCGTGAATTCAGGGCATGATAAAACTTTCCATATGAACACATATATGTAATATGTACATGTATATATGGATGTAAATTCTAAGACCACGATCACCTCCTCATTTTGGCAATAATTAGGATTTGTGGCAGATTATATAAGCAGAAAGTTGGGTAATGATTAGTAGAAAACAAAAAAATTGTTCATTAATTCGGATTAGTTACTCATAATTTAAGAAGAAATTCGTGCTTTTCTCTTGATGATTTATTTCTAAAGTTATTACTCAATTGCCGTCTGATTAATTATAGCATATTGGAATGTCTTAGACGAAGAAGATCGAATACAAACACTACAGCTAACGAAATAGACGACAAATTGGCATGGCCACTGGACTTTTTGTCGGTCCACATATTCTATATCAACTAACACATTAATTATTTAAAGATTGATATGTCACATTATACATTGATAACACAAATCTTAATTTATACACGATAAATAAATAAATAAAAACATAGATTGTAAATTATGAAGTCTGAATAATTTCATTATATATGTGCTGTAAATTATGAGGTCCGGATAATTCCATTATTTATGTGCGTTTCCAAATATACAGTAGCAATGTCAAGTACTAAAAAAAGCATTGCATAAACTCTTTCTTTATGGTCCTCCTTAGGTTGAATCTTCTATATATTTTTCTTATATTTTATATAATATATATAAAGCATATTAAATATTGGATTATTCTATTTATTTAAATATATATTTTTAATGTCCAAACCACTGGGTTATCTAATATATATAACAGGAAGAACCTTCTCTCATTTTGTAAATCTACACAGTTTTTCTAAGTATCTGAAGTTGATAAGAAGCAAATAAGTAGAGCACTTTGAGATCTTTTCATCAATATCAACATATTTTATGGCTATTATTGTTACTGTTGGTCGAATGTCTACATTTTTCCTTATCTTCTTCACTGTATTACTTCTCTTGATTCCTCAAGGGCGTGGACGAGTTCTCAATCAGTACAGATCAATGCTGGAAAATGTAGACAGCCAACATCTTTTTCATGAATTGGGTTTTCATTTGGTTACTAAGATTGTTGAGGTCTCTCAAAGGAGGTCCCTTATTGAGTCTCAAAGAGTCGTACCTGGAGGACCAGATCCTGTGCATCACTAGAGTTTAACGAGTTTTAGACCAAATTTATTTGATCGAATAAATACAGTTCTTTGACGTACGCATCAATTGATCATTGATTTAATTCTTATTTTTCAACCACTTTTGAGGTTTAAATGGACGTTTCTCTGGTCAAATAATCAGACTCGATCTAAAACTGGTTCAATATCACTCTTTTTGTTTTCGAGATGTAATGGCTTGCGATTTGATTTTCTTTTCATGTTTTAGGGATCTAAAGCAAAGTGAAGAGGGAGAATGTTTAATAAGCTTTCTTTAGATGAATTCCTGTACAATTAACAAGGTGTGTACGTACGTATACAATACAAATAAGAAAGAGAGATTCTTTTTTATTCTCTCTTTCATGTATTATTATTATGATGATTCGGAGTCGCATCACCGTCACTATAAAACTCGTATACTAACTTTTTAACGATAGTTGGTACAACCGTCACAATAAAATCATTGCAATACTGCGGGCGATCATCTTGTAGTGCAGTAACATATATAATCTTAAACTCCAGATTCACTAGATGTTTGCATCATGTATACGACTTCATGAGTTATATCCCTTTTTGTTTGAAACTTTTAATTGTTCCCATCTAATTTCCTTTTCTCTAACAACCTTTTCAACTCTAATTCTTTTGGGTAGAGAAACCCGTTTTGACAAAAGTTCGTCGGACCAATATCATTATTTTTTCCTACTTTATAAATCATTATCTTAGCTAGAGACAACCTTTTACATATCACGTTACTCTTTTATTTGATCTTTTGGATGAATTATTTTGACTAGGGACAACCTTTTACACATCATTGACACGTTAATGTATTTATTGTAGTATTTAAATCAAAGACAATATGTAGTTTGTCTAACTCATAACTTTCTGTCTAATGGAGTTATCCCTCTAAAAAGTACTTTGCATGATGTATTCTAAAATAGAGTAAATTTGAATATGTATACACATCTGCACAATCCGAATTATATTTTTGAAACATATTTTAGGATCGGAGAACTAACACTACTATAAAATGGGGCTTAGATGACTGTGAAAATCTGTAATCAAAAGTACCGCAAAAACACCTTTAATGACGGGGATTTCCCTTCATTATAGGTGCCACCAAAATACCTTAAATGAAGGAGATTGCCTGTCATTATATGTACCACCAAAACACCTTTAATGACGGGGATTCATCATTATAGTCGGCGCCTATATGAACGGGATTGTCTGTCATTATAGGCGCCGCAAAAACACCTTTAATGACGGGTATTGACACTTTGTTTTTGTCCTACCTTTTGCTTCTCTTTATTAGGAGAAAACTGTAACATTATACTAGAAATTTTATTATGAACATATTTATGATAGTAATTTACACAAATTCTTCTCATTGAATGATTCGATGAATGAAAGAAATCCATTCACGTACACACCATGGCCTTCTTCAGGAAGAAATCCAAGAGCACGCACAGCTGGATGAGAATCTTGAACAATGCACCCGCACCAATTTATTGTACAAGTTGTGCCATTCCCATCTCTAACATCAGTGCCCACAAACAGATCAATTTCTACCCCCTGGAATATGATTAATATCACATAATAATTTTCTTTACATCTCCTTCTATTTTAGAGAAGCTGGATGATAACCAAACAACTTTGCGCCACATAATATATTTTGAAGACTACTTCAAATCCCAAGAACAAAAATAAATAGAAAAAATATAAATAGGAAATAGAAAATTACAATAGTTTAGCTATCGAAAAATAGTCATTTAAGCGTTCCATCATTATTATTGTGTTTGTCTAATTCCTAGCAAGCATCTTCAATAGATTGAAAACATGTAATCGATTGTTTATTAATGGCCAGGACCATATCTCCTTGTTCCAATAGATTATCGGCCTTTGATCCAGCAAAATCACTTTTCACTCGTAAAACTTATCGTCTGATTGAATCTTTCTTTACAAGCACCTACAATAAATCTTAAGAGATGATAAGTTCCATGAACCGTGATTCTGAGAAATTCTAAATATATTTAAATAAGTCATCTTGGACAACAATTTCAAAAAGTAACGAATAAACTCAAGATTAATTAAACAATATTCATAGAACAGATGCTGAGTAAAGAGTATTTAAAGAATAGTTCGGGACAGTTAAATCTGGAAACTACAAGAGAAGAAATAAAAGAAAGTATTTTTTGATAAACTATTGATAGTCAAAGGAAGATAAAATGTCACCCCATCTATCAAGTCAAACATAACTTTAACGAAGGAGTAAAAAACATGAAACATGTAATAGTAAATAATTTTATTGCTCTCATATTAAATAACAGCAAGATACCATCATTATTTGACATGGCTGGTGTATATGTATATTCCCCACCCATATTATCTTATATACTTCTCCAATCAAAACCCAACATAACTCCATAGGCTGGAAAAAGAAAATGAACTCACTTAAAGATCATAGATAAGCAAATACCAGTATATAGTGTACAAAATAAAAAGTAAATGCTAGCATGAAGCAACAAGCACTTACAGAAAAAGTAAGCCACTAGAAAGATGTGTTATTTGATATCATATACTAATATCTTAAACCAGAAGCCAGAAAAGTCTCATTATATCATTTGAGAACTTAATAGTTGTTGGAAAACTTCTCAAAATAATGTTCAAAAATTGAATATCATGATTAAAAGTCTTGGCGTAGATCTGTAAATGAGTCTGATGTGAACAAAATAACATAATATTTTAGTCATTGGACTACACATTGATGAGAAGAATCCATAATTTAAAGAAATTGAAAATTAGAACTACTAACGGCGACTGTATATTAGATTATTCACACATAACAAATAAGAAACTAGAAAGACTATGTATGCTGAAACCTGCCAATTCAATTATTTTGTAAATATAACTGACTTTTGCATATTTGCTAATACTACTTTAAAAAGACTTGGATGATCTTTCATGTTCCTCTCGGAGTCTAGATGCCTTCTTCAATTATAACAAGCCTATTAGCTCCATCATGTGGAATTATAAAATCATCATGATGAAATTTCCTTTTGAATTCGCCAAGCTATTAATAAGACCAAGGCACATGAGAAAATGAATGAAACATACAAATTTCTCTCCATGAATGGAACAAATGGTTTAACAAGCAAAATCCATACTAGAGGTAAAAAGAATGAAATAGATAAGACGAAAGGTATACCTGGATCCAATCGTCAATTAGTCCAAAACTTCGGACCTTTGAAAGTAATCTTGGATAAAGTTCAACTTCCAAATTTCTAAGAAATGGCATTGACATTTTGACTCTATTTATCAATAGAGTTGGTCCATTTGCACCAGAAATGATTTTGTCAAGGGGTTGGCTAACCTTATATATAAGGATACATCTTACAAACTATTGTTGTTGATCCTCTTTCTTTCTACTACAGCTCAAGATCAGAATCTCAACATATGCCACAGAAATGAATATAGATATATTGTGTATTTTTAAACCAATTAATCAACAGGTAGAGAATATATTATTGAACAAAGGGCACATTCAACTTCAACCATTAGAATAAATTTATGACATTTAACTTTTAAACTTTGTCAACTAAAGAATGAGATATAATAAAGTTAAAAAAAATAAATAAGAATGATAGCTACTACTATCATGTATTCCCCATCATTTTTTGGTTCAAATATATTTATTCATTTACTTTGGATGTCAATAATAAATGGACAATAAAGTAGAAGCAAAAAAGAATTCAAATAACAATGAAGGAATTCATATTCAGTTATTTTCCAATAAGGTCTATAACCAAATTATTAATCAAGTATGAAAGTTTTGAATCAATCGCAAATGTGCAACCCACCATGAAGCAATTCGGCAACATGAACCAATTTGGCACCAACAACTCCCAGAGCAGAAGGATCATAAGCAACTAGGGAAAAAGTTATGAACACGATGAAGGAAAACAACCATAAAGGAAGATAGATTACTTGAGTGGAATATATAGTCCATAGTTTCTGATCATTGATGACATAAAAAACATTTACCTCCCTGGGAATCTCAATTGGAAATGTAGCAAATGATAGCATCATATCAGATGTAGATATTGCAACAGTATTCTTGTCTACAACAATTAGTCCCATGCTTTCAGAGTGATATATGATGACACCAGTCCCAAAAAATGCTGTGAATGAACACCATCAAGCATGGAAGATGGTGGCACATGAACCTGCATGTGTAAAGAACTACTGTCTTCAACAAAGAGTTATATAACTAACCACCCACTACTACATATCTAATGTATCCATGAAAGAAATAGCTTGTCATTAATTCATAAAATGATGATTAGCATGGGAGTTAAGAACCCAATTGGAAGCAAAAAGGAGGTTCCAGACTGCACATATCAAATGATTTCACATTTAATACTTTAATCTCAACTCAGATTACGAAAACAAAAAAAAACATGTTGATAAAGAGAAGCTTCCTAAAGGAAATATCAGAATCAACCTCACAATAAGATTCAGAAGTTTAGAGATATAGACATCAACATCACGTATAAAAAATAATGAGGAAGTTGACCAAATGTTAAGATGCAACATTGTCATTGCCATAGATAGTATCTAAAGATACTTACTTAAAACTTGTAATACTCAAACACATTTTTAATTCAAACCACCAAAAATAACAATAATAATTATAATAACAATAAAAACTAACAAAGTTAGAGAAACCACAAATGGAAATACTAAGAAAGTAGACTGAAGATATTAATAACATAAGAACTCTACCAAATTATCTCAAACATTACAAGGGTGGGCTCTATAACACGTTCAGAAATTGAAGCATTCACGGCCACTGCTACTGTTTCTTCCCTTTCAGTTGTCGCACCTTGATCATCTCTTAGTACTGCATTTTATAAGGTATTTGAATCCTCAAATTTAGTCTCGTGTGTTTTGTGCAGGGAACAGTCCGCAACATTTCCAGCAACAATCAGAATGAGGAAGACCAGGACCTATGCTCGTTATATGTGAAGCACATTCAATTGTTAAGGTAAATCAATCAACAAGTTCCAAAAAAAGTAAGCAACGAAGTTGTAAAAAGACCTGAGGATCAGGAATTGGTCTTTGTTTCTCAATGTATCGATGAGGATCCAAAGCAGTGAAATCAGAGGATTTTTAGCAAAAGAAATCAGAGGTTCGAAATTAAAAACACCTGAGGATCAGGAATTGGTCTTCGTTTCCCATTGTTCTTTTCCAACTACTGGCGATTTGAATCCAATGAGAGCCATTCAGATCGACCACAAATCCTACACATAAGAAACAAAGAATCTAAAACAAATTTCTAGAATATAAGCAAGAAAACTAGAAATAAGGCAAATTTTAAATCTACCTATTAACAAATGAAACGAATATCACACAACACCAATAGTCCTAATCAAAGATATCAAAAGGATATCAATAAAAATGAAGAAAAAATGCAAAAAAAATTACCTCCTTTTAGATGCAGAAAACTGAGATTTGAAACAAAATACAGATCTACAACCAAATTGCTAACTTAGGGTTGGTTGACCTCACATGTTTTCACGGGGGGTTGCGCAAGACCAGATTTAAGAAGACGGAGAGAGAAAGAGATGGAGAGCAAGAGGAAGACCGAGGAGCGACGACACTGAGCTAGAGAGAGACGGCGATGGCATAGAGAGAGAGATAGAGTTGAAAGGTGACTCGATGGAGTTGAGAGAAGACTCGATGGAGTTGAGGGAGAAAGATTATGATTGTAACATGGAATTATTATAAATAAAGGTAATATGAGAGTGTAAAAATTAATCTAATAAAAAAAAGATTTTGCCAGATTTTAGAATTACCTATCATAATAGATGAGCATATTATGACAGTTTATTTAAAAGCTGTCATATTAGGTAAAAAAAAACCTCTTCAGCACTTGCTTTTTTATGACAGGTTTAAAGTACTTGTCATAAAAACCAATATTCTGATGTCATTAAAACCCCCTTTTGTAGTAGTGCAACTTAAACTCAAACCAATGATTTTGAGTTTCGATCCTAATGAAGGGATTGAACATAATCGAGTTGATTTTTTTTATTATGCGATTGAGGGATTACACGGAGTTTCGTATCCATTATTGACAGTGTCCTCTATATAAAAATAATCTAATTCAATGGAAATTGTAATGTGTAGTCGATATGTAACAGTGTGTTGAAGGTGTATGTATTTACTTTGATTGGGAATGTGCATTCTTTGGGGTATGTTTAATGATCAGTTCTACTCATTTTAGTTTGACTCCGAGCGTACATCAAAAGCTCAATGCATGCCTATGCACTTGACAAATCTGATACTCAAAAATTAAGGCACATGCGACACATTGGCGCAAAATTGTTAGAGACAAGAAGTCTACAATATCCTTGTAATATTATGGGACAATAAACAAAATGGAGGACCGTGCACCGCGGTGAACTTATGCGGTTGGGACATGCCCAGAAGTCACAGGCGAATCCATTCACAGTTCGTAGGACCAATACCACTCGACGGTGGTGGCCCGCCCCGCCTAGAACAGTATTTTTGATTGGCTCGAAAAAGATGTGGTCATGAAATAAGGATTAAGTGAATAAAATTGATCTGATGGTAGAGTCATGAAAACACCAGTATCTTTCATATTTTGAACATTAACTCCATAGAATAATATATACTGTTGAAATATGAAAGAATTAAAATTTTAGATCAAAACATTATGTATGGATGATATTAACCGTCTAAACAAGAATTATTGAACAACGAACAACCAGAATTATTATTCACTACATCAAAAAAAACATTAATGAAAGATGCAATTCCCTTGATTTGCTTATAATTTCAATTTTGGCACACATGATTACTTCTGTTACAACAAAGATAGTACTTAAGGGACCTTCTACAGTATAAGGCATGTACTCTAGTAAGTAGTACGGCACAAGGGTAAAGGAACCAAATGACCTTCAGATCATCCTATGTGAGGTCCAGAAGGGATGATCCACTGGTCATTTTGATCTCTTCTACGAGACAGATTCTGTACCGTAGAAAAATTCATACTTTAATTTACTTATATATATATCTTCCATTGCACATTTTTTGAAGAATTTATTTACTTCTTTGATCTTTCAACATGGGTTTATATATATAGTCAAAGCAACATATATATGATAAAAAGAAGGGAACATCTACAACCGAAAACCCAAAGAAAGAAAACTAGGGGTGCAGTGGTGAATGAGAGTGATGTTGAGAATCCGGACCTCCTGGCGCCACTCTAGTAATATCAGCTTGCAAAGCGGAGAATTTTTTAAAATTCTCCAATTTGATCTTATTATAACCTAACGTTCTCAGAAATAGATAACTACTACCGTTCTTTTCCAATAGTCGAGCGTCCGTACTCATTATCGATACAAATACGATGAAGAACGCGAAGACCCGGATAATTACGGATGCAGTAGTCATTGATAAATAGATATTATGGTTTAAGGAAGCCACTTAGACTTGATGAAACCAAGTGTAAATGTGATGTTATATTGATGTGTGTGATTCTATTTATAGAGAAAAAATAGCTTAAAAGGTTGAAGGGGTCATGTTAGTGGAGATAAATATTGGAGTTATAGAATGTGAGTCGGAGAGTACATCTTATGTTCAAGCAAATTATCTTTCTTTCCATTTGTTTTTATCTATTTATGCAAAAGTATTCATACTGATCATAATCTTCCAAGGAGAAAATAGTTTGAATTGTCACCTCCAAATTTGAGGTTTCTTCATTTGTTGACCTCACATTATTTTAGGAAACAACTTTACAATGAAATGGCAAATTCTATCTGATTTTCTCAACCATCTCTCTCTCTAAACCCACCAATAGCGTTTATTGAAGATGATGGGCGGTTGTTGCCAAAGACAATGAAGGAAAATGCACTATGAAATGTTGTTTGAAGAAAGTCTCTCCTATAAAATAAAGAACAGCTGCATTTAATTTGATGGATCTAATTTATCATATTGCTCGGTTTCAAATCACTTCAGGATTCTTTTCTATAACGAACCGCCACATCTTAAAATATGACTCATCTCTCTTATCAAAGCAGAGTCATCTTTATAAAGGGATAAAATTTGTCCATAAAGAATCGCAACTTTTCGCTTCAATTTGCCGACCATTTTTCTTTTTACATGTTAAACCTCTCTTCTTAGAGAAACTGCAATATATAAAGTGGAATGCATTACAAATACAGAGTGGGCAAATAAATCCAACAGTGTATTAGTTTAGCTTCATACAGTTAACCATTTAGAATTCGAATTTCTCAATCGGCCACCTCACAGGGAAAGGCTTTAGTATAGTGGGCAATTTGTGGACGTGGGGTGTAGGGGCCACCTTATTATTAAGTTAAATTGCCATAACCCTTCATAATTATGGGGTATGCACAAAACAAGACATTACGGTTTTTGAATATTTTTTATCTCATCACATCTAAAATGGGACAAGATTTTTTGTGTCCATTCATGTCTCGTGGGAAGGCCAAAAACCGCACGGGACAGTTCGAGGCGAGCCTCATTTGGGTTGGCTGATTTTGGCCGATTTTTTTAATTGTTTTAACATATTTATCTTGGGCTATGATCTTTATAATTTAAGATTTAAATATTAAAAAAAATTTAAATCTAGAAGGGTTAAAAGGTTAAAAATTAAAAAACTAAAGGTTAAAAATTAAAAAAACTAAAGGTTAAAACCTAAAAGATTAAAACTTTAGATTATTTATAAAATTATCAGGACGGAACATAACAAGTCAGGTTTCTAACATTTGTCCCGTCTTCTCTCACACAGGACAAGAGAAATTTATCTTATCCCGTCCCATCATGGGTGAAAAAAACCCATCCCATCCTGCTCGTTTCACGGGACGGAATGATTTTCTCATGACGATTGCATACCCCTGTCATCAACCAACTCCCAAAGGAGAAACCAGTCATAAGCTAAATAAATCCCGAACTCATGTTGCGAGTGCGGAGAGACTTCTCCATTGTGCTAATTTGTCTAGTCAACATAAATATATCTACTATGAAAGATTTCATGAATATGACACCAGAAAGAAGTTAAATTGCCAATAGTTTCCTCCAACCAACAGCAAAAGGAGAAAACAAACGTCAGTTAAGGAAATCATAACATGTTAGTTTCAACTTAGCTTGGCTCGGCTGATTACAATGGAGGACTTTTCTGGCCTTATCCCCAAGCATTTCTCTCCCTTCGTCTCTCTCTCTCATAACATTCTGCAAAGTACAAAGAGAATAGGCTAATATGGTATGTGGTTGATTAATTCTACAAAATATGGCCCATGAATTTATCATCGCTACCAGGATTCATAGAAAACGGACGGTGAATAACTAAGCCAAAGGTTGTGCCGGTCAATTCAAAGTTTTCCTCAATACTTCATCTTATAGAGTTCTTTGTCTTTTGCAGCCGTCCAGAAAACTACGCCATATTAAGGCATTAGGTGGAAAAGGCATGGCGGCAATCACTTTCCCTGCTTCAGCTACATGCCCAAGCCTAGCCAATAAATCTACTACACAATGGTAATGATCCATTTCTGGTTCAACCCCATATCTCTGTTTCATATTCCCAAACAACTTCATTCCTTCTCTAACTAACCCACCATGTCTACACGCAGTAAGCACAGCAGAGAGAGCTACACCATCGGGTTTAAACCCCATCAATTCCATTTCTCTGAACCTTTCCAATGCTTCACGTGCATAACCATTAATACCAAGCGAAGAAATCAGCGCTGTCCAAGTGATTATGTTTCGTTCCTTCACTTTCTCAAATAATTTCGCAGAACTTCCCACATTACCACATTTACCATACATGTCAATCATCACATTGCACACAAACGTGTCGCAACGTCTGAAATCAGTCTTTATGATAAGACCATGAACAGAACTTCCCAAGGCAAGATTGCATTGTCTAGCACACACACTTAGAAGGGTGACAAATGAGTAATTATCATGATGGATGGGAAGAACCGAACGCATGTGTTTGAAAAGCTCGAAAACGTCTTTAAACTCATTTTTTCTAGCACTAGCTGCCATCACTATGTTCCAAGATACAACGTCAGGTTCCTCAAGTAAACAAAGCGACTTTATTGTCTCGTCGTATTGGCCAGTTCTGTTATAAATCCCAGCCATGATGTTGGAGGGGACAACAGAAGGCCAACTATTAGAAGCACTGATGATAATAACTCTAGCATCTGATATGAGACCGTTTTTGGCATATGAGGAAGCAAGAGAGGTCAATATGTAGACACTCTCTTCGTAACCCAGTCTTATAATCAAACAATGAAGCTGTTGTATTTCCACAAACAACAATGACTTTAGGACAGCTGAAAATGTGACCTCATTAGGTGTAAAACCCAAATGAAGCATTTCTCGCACTAAATACATAGAGGTCGATGAGCAATTATTAGAATAACCCAAAACAAGAGCATTCCAAGAGACTACATTCTTCTCCATTATCTCATTAAAACAACACTGAGCCTCCTCTAGTTTATCAAATTTGGCATAAAAGTCAACCAAAGCTGTACCAACAAAAACTTTAAGTTCAAAGGCATTGAGAATTATCTTACCATGTATACATTCTCCAAATAGAGGACTCTCAAGACTACCACAAGAGTTGATAACACTCACAAATGTGGTCTGGCTAGGAAGTACTCCATCCATGGACATTCTTCTAAAGAGTTTCAATGCTTTCCCGGGTGTTTCACTTTTCGCAACTGCCCCAATGATTGTATTCCAAGATACAACGTCTCGAACAAGCACCTCGTCAAAGACCTTCTCAGCTGACCATAAGTCCGCACATTTTACATACATGTTAATTAGAGAATTCACAATCAAAACTTGGTAATCGAAGCCTTTTTTAATCACTAAACCATGAATTTGTTGCCCATACTCCAAGTGTTGTTCACAAGAAAATCCAGACAAAACACCAACAAAAGAATATTCAGACAAAGCAGCCTCACAACACAAAAGCTCACGAAACAACAACATGCATTCTTCTACAAGTTCATTATGACCAAACAAAGACAACATGACATTCCCTGTCACCAAGCTCTTCCAAGGCATTTCATCAAATACCTGAACAGCTTCTCTCACGTACCCATGCCTCCCGTATAAACCCAACAAGGAAGTACCTACAAATGCATCGGTATTAAACAGCCCACTTTTTTCTATCAACGCATGCAACTGCACGCCTTGGGTAAGATTCAACGACTCGCTTGACAATAGTCCACCAAATGTGAACTGGGTTGGCACAAACCCACGAGCCCTCATGTTAGAAATCAAATTCCAAGCATCATCTATAAACCCAGATCGACTATAACCGCCAATTATCGTACTGTAAGACACGACATTTGGTTGGGGCATTGTATCAAACATTTTACGTGCCGCGAATAACTCCCCGCACGACAAATACTGAGACATGATATTATTGTAAAAGAAGACTGAATGGGCTGGGGTAGAACCTGTTGTGACGGCGAGTGCGTGAAGAGATTTGGTTGATTTGAGGGAAGGAGCCCTTGAGCATGCACGAAGTAGCCGAAGGACATATTGATGTTTGATAAAATCTCCATGAAAGCTCATGCAATTGGAGGTTGGAGGTTGGAAGTTAGAACCTGAACTTGTTAATAGTTAATAGTCTCTTCTCTTTCCCAAATACTGTAATTTGATTGAGATTCAGTGAGAAGGTCAACTGTCAGGCGGCGCCAATAGTTAATGCAGCGTTAGCTCGAGTGAGACCAGCTTGGAAATATGTAGTCGACATGTCGAACCTGATCAAGAAGGAAAGTACAGGTGAATACACTTCGGTCAGTGGGTTAAAAAATTGAATAAACATTCTGTTGGGCTATATGTCAAATCGAACATAAAAGTCAAAATACAGTTTGATATGGTATTATTAAATAAAAAATAATTTTTAAATCATATTATTAAAAAAAGAATATAATTAAAGTTTTGTATCGGTTCAGTTAGGTTCGATTCGATATGAAATTATATATAAAAAATAAAAAATGATAATACGAATTTAATGATTCGGTTCGGTTCGGTTCAAAAACTGAACATTTTCTGAACCAAACTGCAGGGAACTAAAGAACCGACCATTTTCTGTTTGTTTCGATTTGATCGGTTCAATTTGATTTTGAACACCCCTAAAGGAAAGTTTCAAAACTGGAAAGAGCTGAATTTAGATATAGGCCCAATGGCAGCACAGCATCTAGGATGTCAAAATCACCAGAACTCGTCCCCAATGGGTTAGAGATTTTGTAGATAAATAGGTGATGGGATAGGTACGAGACATTTGTAGATAAACGTGTGTGGGTATGAGACGGAAACAGATATAGTAGTCTCCGCCCCATTTATTTTTATTCACTTTTTATTAAATTTTTAATATATTAAAATTATAACCCTAATTCCCACTTTCAAAAATCATAAATTAATACAAGCATAAGATTTAATTTTGATAATTTACCTTAAATATTTATTATTCAGCTTATTCGGAATATCTTTAAATTTATCTATATATTATTTTATTTTAAATGTTTTGATTTCTCTCTATATTTTTAATCAGAAAATTTTATCTCTATTATTGCTTAAGAAATATTAATTTAAAATTTATAAAAAAAAATTTATATACATAATTTAGGCATAAAAGCAGTTGATGGGTAACTCATTAGTAACTCACCCGTAATAGAGATTTTCCATCTCCGTCTCGTCCACCTAATTTAAATAGGGAATGGGGCAGGGATGGGTTAGAGATATTAAATTGGGGATGGGGGTGAGAAATGCCACATCGTCCCATTGACATCCTTGCTAGCATCGACTAACTTATGAGTCCAGAAATTGTAGTGAGAAATCTATTCAGGAAGGAAAAAATAAAATTAGGAACTCCGAGCTTTTTTAAACAAAGTGTGTCATTGTTCACAAAAAAAGACTAAGTTACACATGCGCTGGACCTTGATCAAAAAATTTATGCTAGACTCTGGTCTAACATTCTGACGTTAATATTAAAATTTTCTAAATCAAGATCTAACAAAATATTTTGACTAGATCATAGTCCAGCAATCACCAAGTTTACCTAGAACAACTTAATCATTTCTCCTGTAAAATGCCAAATTTCGTTAAGGAAAATCTAGGGTCTTAATTTCGTTGTTTTCTGAGGTTTTTTTAAATTGGTTTTGCTTTGTTTGCTAGCTTTTGAGATAAAAAGAAATGAGAAAATTTTCTTTACTCCTCTAGGGTCTTAACACAGATATCCATATCAAGAATGAACTAATCTATCCCTTTTACTCCAAAAAGAATTAGCATATCCGATACATCTTTTATGAAAACATAATCATGTTTATCCCATTAAGCAAAATATGATCAAATCAAAAAATGAAATCACATTCAAAAACGAAAAAAATATAAAGTCAAGACACAAATGTATATAACAAGTCAACATCCAAGAATTCAACCTCTTGAAATAACGTAGCACTTACCATTCTCCCAAAACAAAGGCTTCTTCTACCTAGCTAGTTTCTCTCTCACACGAATTTCAATTCTATAAATTAGAAAACTCCTGTTTCCACCCATATGATTCGCCATGGATGCTGATGGTCAAATATTTGAAAGGTCTCCGTCTCATGAGTTAACTGGAAGGATCATGATCGCTACAGTCATTTCATTTTCATTCATTATCATTCTTTCCTTCGTACTTCGTATTTATTCCACAAGACGTATCATATGGCACCGAGCTCATCATAGCGCGGCTGCTATACTACGACTAGAGCTAACGAGAGATGCCAATTCCAGCGAGCCTTCAAGAGCGGGCCTTGATCCGATGGTCATCGCATCATTACCAATATTTGCTTTCAATCAAGCAAAGGGTCAAGATCAAACCACGGAGTCAATAGAATGCTCAGTGTGTTTGAACATGTTAGAGGATGAAGAAATGGTGAGGCTTTTACCAAATTGTAATCACACTTTTCATGTTGATTGTATAGATAAGTGGTTTAGTTCGCGAACAACTTGCCCTATTTGTCGTGCGGAGGCCAAGCCATTACTCCGGCCAGAGCCTCGTGAGGTCCCAGTCCGTGGTGCTCCATTTGTTGGTGCGTTTTAAATCTACAATGTAATCTCCATCGTCTGAAGGCTATTGGCTCTAGCTCGAGATTGAGTTTTCCATGCATAAGGATGCTTAGTAAAAAAAATCACCAGCGAGGATTCAATACTATGGTCAAGAAGATGGCATAAAATATCTAGAGAGTGGTCAATGGGTGAAAATCATATATATGAGGTTATTTTTTATTGGAAAATCACACGTTAAAGTGTCATTTTTGTACAAAAGTTTCATTTTTGGTAAATTCGGATCCAGACATCTAAGATTGGCTAACCCGAATCCATTGCGAAAATGATCGGGGTTCATTTTCGTGATTTTCTACAGATCCGATACGTAATTCATCATTTCAATCAATTTCGTTACATAATCAAATAAGTGTAATTGACTCGATAAATTATTGCACAATATAAAAATATATAGAATAACATTCATAGTTGATACTATATATTTAAACATGAGTAAATTATGTAACCAAACAGAAGTTTAGCGAACGATAAAGGAATGACTAATAAATTGATAGCAATTTAAACTTTTGAGAGTTAAAATTAGGAAAAAAAAACTTAGAGATCAAAATAACTGGAAGTGTAAACTTCAAAGGATGAGTTATATTTTAGCCGTTTTTTGTAATTCATCTTACGGTAATATTTGTTCATAAAATATTGTACAAGTTAGCAAAATTATTGATGAAAAACAAAACAATTAAGACGTGGAAAGGGTAGTTATGTGCACAATTACAACCCACTCGACGCGCCTATCATAATTTAAAACAATTACATTTCGTCAGCAAGGGATGTTTTTGTTTTTTGTCAAAGGATGATGTTTGACATTAGAATAAATAAACACACACAAATATTATATATATATATATATATATATATATATCAACAATGAAATTTTTTGTTGTCAATTTGACGAAGTCTTGATCAGTTTTGAATTTATATAGAGAATTAAGAAGGTGTGGTGATGAACATTTGTAAAATAATATGCGCGAGAACAACCACTTCAAAATGAAAGACTAAACTCTCATCATGCGTATCTTACTCTTATAAAAGGGAGTGTGTAACTATTTGGTTAGGGTCATTTCTCTATTTTATCCCTGCAATGTGGCTTCATTTACATTTTGGGTTGTGTGACTTTTGTGGTAAAATTGGGTGGAATGAGGATTTTATGAGTCATCTTACTGTTGCTTGGATGTTCATTGTCCGTCTTGTCCTTGCAATGTGGGTTCATTTACGTTTTGGGTTGTGTGGGTTTGGTTGTAAATTTAGGCGGAATGAGGGCTATGTAGGTTTTGTTGAATAAATCTCGACCATTGGATGCCTGCGATCTAAGCCATCAGTGTGCTAAATATTTTCGAGCTGCTGAGAATGCATCTCGGCCGTCCATATAAATTTGGGTGGAGGGAGGCGTATGTCAGTCATTCAATGCAGTTAAATGTTGATGGAGCCTGGACCGTTGAATCGCTACAATCTTAACCGTCGATGTGTCATATTTTGGGGTTGATGAGAATGACTCTCGATCGTCCATGTGATGGGTAAGATTATATCTCAGCCGTCCATCTCCTTTAGATTATTGATCTCAGCCGTCGATTTACTTTTTCTTACTCATTGTGTGGCACACAGAGAGGGGAAGATTGACAGCTTCTTCAAGCTTCGGCCATGGAGAATCTCTCCAAGCCTCTCCATGATCTCGACGCCGGTTGGAGGGTCTGTTTGCCTGAGGGTACTGTTCGGCGACGACTGGAGGATCCTCCGTCCAATATCCTTCATCGTCAACGGAATCCTACATCAAACGACGCGCTTCAAACTTTGCGGCTGTCCTCGATGGGAGTAGGGGTATGGATAATCTTTATCCTTCATTTTTTGTCTTTTTTGTTATGCTTTTGCATCCTGATCTAACGCCTGTACAGGCTAGGCACCGTAGGTTCCTCTCGTGGAAGTGCTAAAGGGCTATCGGAGTTGTTCAGCTTCTGATTCCATGAGCAACCATGTGCGTTCAGATGTTGGATTCGAGTTGCTTGGCTTCGTAGCAAATGAGACTCACGTGCTTTCACGTTGGATGTAATGATGGTTACTTTGTCTTATTTGTTCAATTGTTAAAAGAGTGAGTTTGTAAATACTTGGTTATTTTTTTCTCTATTTTATCCCTGCAATGTGGCTTTATTTACATTTTGGGATGTGTGGGTTTGGTGGTAAAATTAGGTGGAATTAGGGCTTTATGGGTCATTTAGTTGTTGCTTGGATGTTCATTGCCCATCTTGTTCCAGCAATGTTGGTTCATTTATGTTTTAGGTTCTGTGGGTTTGGTTGTAAAATTGGGTGCAACGAGGGCTATATGGGTCGTTTCACTGTTGGTTATTGTTGACTAAATCTCAATTGTTGGATGTCTGCGACCTGAGCCGTCGGTGTGCTAAATATTTTAGGGTTGTTGAGAATGAATCTTGGTCGTCCGTGTAAATTTGGGTGGAAGGAGAGCTATGTCAGTCATTTCAGTGCAATTAAGTATTGATGGAGCCTGGATCGTTGGATGGCTACAATCTCAACCGTCAATGTGTTTCATATTTTGGGGTTGGTGAGAATGAATCTTGGTCGTCCATGTGATGGGTGAGATTGTATCTCAGCCGTCCACCTCTTTAGGTTATTGATCTCAGTTGTCGATTTACTTTTTCTTACTAATTTTGTGGCACAAAGAGAGGGGGAGATTGATAGCTTCTTCAAGCTTCTACCATTAAGAAGCTCTCCAAGCCTCTACATGATCTCGATACCGGTTGGAGGGTATGTCTGCCTGAGGGTACCGTCCGGAGATGATCGAAGGAACGTCCGACCAAGATCCTTCGTCATCAACAAAATCCTACATCGAACAACGTACTTCAAAGTTTACGGCTACCCTCGATGGGAGTAGGGGGTAAGGATAATATTTATCCTTCATTTTTTTGTCTTTTTTGTTATGCTTTTGCATCATGATCTTACACATGTATAGGTTAGGCATCGTAGGTTCCTGTCATGGAGGTGCTAGAGGGCTATCGAAGTTGTTCAGCTTCTAAATCAATGAGCAACCATGTGCGTTCAGATGAGTCTCGGGCATCGGTATGCTAAATATTTTATGGTTGCTAAGAATGAATCTCAGGCGTCTGTGTAAATCTGGGAGGAAGGAGGGGTATACCAGCCATTTTAGTGCAATTAAGTGTTGATGGAGCCTAGACCGGTGGATCGCTACAATCTTAACCGTCAAAGTGTTTCATATTTTGGGGTTGGTGAGAATGAATCTCCACCATCCATGTGATGGGTGAGATTGTATCTCAGCCGTCCATCTCATTTAGGTTATTAATCTCAACCATCGATTTACTTTTTCTTACTAATTGTGTGGCATAGGGTGATGGGGAGATTAACAATTTCTTCAAGCTTCAGCCATGGAAAGCTTTAACCATGGATAAGCTCTCCAAGACTCTCAATGATCTCGACGCCGACTGGAGGGTCTGTCCGCCTGACAGTACTGTCCGGCAACGACCGGAGGACCGTTCCATCCAAGATCCTTCGTCATCAATGAAATCCTACATCGAACATAGCGCTTCAAAGTTTGTGGCTGCCCTCGATGGGAGTAGGGGTAAGGATAATCTTTATCCTTCATTTTTTGTCTTTTTTGTTATGTTTTTGCATCCTAATCTAACACTTGTACAGGCTAGGCGTCGTAGGTTCCTGTCGTGGAGGTGCTAGAGGGCTATCAGAGTTGTTCAGCTTCTGAATCCACGAGCAACCATGTGCGTTTAGATGTTGGATTCGAGTTGCTTGGCTTTGCAGTAAACGGGACTCATGTGCCTTCACGTTGAAGGTAACGATGGTTACTTTATCTTATTTGTTCAATTGTTAAAAGGGTGAGTTTGTATCTACTTTGTTAGGGTCATTTCTCTATTTTATCCCTGCAATGTGGCTTCATTTACATTTTGGGCCATGTGAGTTTGGTGGTAAAATTGGGTGGAATGAGGGCTTTATGGGTCATTTAGTTATTGCTTGGATGTTCATTGTCCGTCTTGTCCCTGCAATGTGGTTTCATTTTCATTTTGGGTTGTGTGGGTTTGGTTGTAAAATTGGGTGGAATGAAGGCTATGTGGGTCATTTCACTGTTGGTTATTGTTGAATAAATCTCGATCGTTGGATGCATGTGATCTCAGTCGTCGGTGTGCTAAATATTTTGGGGTAACTGAGAATGAATCCCGGTCATTCGTGTAAATTTGGATGGAGGGAGGCGTATGTCAGTCATTTCAGTGCAATTAAGTGTTGATGGAGCATGGATCGTTGGATCGCTACAATCTTAACCGTCGATGTGTTTCATATTTTGGGTTGGTGAGAATGAATCTCAACCATCCATGTGATGGGTGAGATTGTATCTCAGCCGTCCATCTCCTTTAGATTATTGATCTCAGCCGTTGATTTACCTTTTCTTACTAATTGTGTGGCACAGAGAGAGGGGGGAGATTGATAGCTTCTTCAAGCTTCAGCCATGGAGAAGCTCTCTAAGCCTCTGCATTGTCTCGACGCCGGCTAAAGGGTCTATCCGCCTGTGGGTACTGTTCAGCGACGATCGGAGGACCGTCTGTCCAAGATCCTTCATCGTCAACAAAATCCTACATTGAATGACGCACTTCAAAGTTTGCGGCTGCCCTCGATATGAGTAGGGGTAAGGATAATCTTTATCCTTCATTTTTTTTTATCTTTTTTGTTATGCTTTTGCTTCCTGATCTAACACCTGTACAGGCTAGGCGTCGTAGGTTCCTGCCGTGGAGGTGCTAGAGGGTTATCAAAGTTGTTTAGTTTCTAAAACCACAAGCAACCATGTGCGTTCAAATGTTGGATTCGAGTTACTTGGCTTCGTAGCAAATGGGACTCACGTGCCTTCACGTTGGAGGTAATGATGGTTACTTTGTCTTATTTGTTCAATTGTTCTATATATATGTGTGTGATGTTTCTTTGAGAGGTGCTTGGTGTTTGGGTACTTCTCGTAGTGATTATAATGGTAAAGTATGTCATTCTTCTTCTACTTCTTATGGTTCTCTATGTACTTCTCTTTTATGGATTATTTTCTTTTTTAGATTAAAAATTAAATTTATGTTTCTGCTTTCTTTTCTACTTCTTCATTTTGATGTTCAGCTACAAGAAGGTATATATATGGTGTGAGACTCATGTAATTTGTAAGGTAGACAATATTTTTTTAAATACAATTTCTAAACATAACATATTTCATATTACTAGGTGAGGGCACGTGAAGTTAAAGCAACAATTTGAGTGCATACTTATTGATTGGATTGTTTAGAATCAAAATTTAGTGTGATTTCTATGTGTTCTAATTCAGTTGCATATTCATTGATTTGATTTATTTTTTGGATTGGTTTTTCTTCTACTTCTTCTTTATTGCTGCTCTTTGTGATGAAATTTTTTCCTTCTCTAATATGATTTTCATTTTCTATTACTATCTTATGTTCCGTGATTAATTTTTCTTATGTTTTCTGGTATTTCACTGTGAATAATGATTTTTTAATTGTGTTTGTATAATTTTAACCTGCTTATATTGTTGAATTCTGTCATTTTTTTAATAATCATTTGTTTTTTATATTAAAACAGATTCAGTTATGTCTTTTTATCTTCATTTCTTTTGGTACGAGATATTATCCGTTTCTTTTGAGTTGATTGAATCTCGAAATCAAGAATTGCGTGCTTAAATTCTTATTTTTCTTATGTATTACTTCTCAGTCAACTCGTTGTGCTTTTACTAGCTTTCTGCTTTGTTAGTTTCTTTGTTTGTTGCTTAAAGATTTAGATTAAACATCTTTGCAATAATTTTAATATATTATACATCTCTATGATTTATGTTCATCGTTGACTGAAATGCTTCTAATTAAAAATTTTCTACTTATACTGTTAAAATGTTTCTTATAGAAATTTTTGGACGTTCTTTCTATTTTAGATTATGTTCTTAATCATTCATTATTGTTTTTGTATAGCTGTGTAATTTTTTTATGCCTTTGGTGTGATGTTTACGGTTTTAATATGTTTTTATTTATTTTATTTTAATTTCTCATCTTATGCTTTTAAATTTCTTTTGATGACCTGTTATAATTTGTATGACTTTATCTGATGATTTGTCTTGCTTATTTTTGTGTTTAGAGACTTATATGTTGGATTTCTAATTGTTTGAGCAAAGAGAAGTGATTTGCGAAAGAATCACAAGCTTGAAAGCTCATTGCATGTGGATTTCATGTTGAGAGGAGATATTTGGGAGGAGAGTTTAAAAGATGGAAATGACAGCTAATCCTTGATAAGTCTTTCCCTCCGTAATGTATAAAGAAAGTCTTCAAACTTTATAATCCATGTATATAATTCTTAAATGAGAATTACGATTCATGATTTCTATTTATATTTGTCAATTTTAGAGATGAGACATGGAGGTTTTTGTATCATATAGTTGTGGTTGGTTCTGTGATTTTTTATTATTTATTCAGTCTGAGTCCTTGGATTTACTACTACTAGTTATGGCTTTCTCCTTATTTTAATTTAATGTAGAATCGAGATGGAGATGAATGGTGGAGTTATGGAATTTGACCAATTCTTATTTTTCTAATATTACTTTCTGTTGTAATCAACTCTGGAAGACCATCAACCTGCCAGTTGTCTATTATGTTGAGTCCATATTGTATACGTTTGAGTTTGTAAAAAATGCTTTAATATGTAGCTATTAAGTTTCCTTATATGATCTATCTCGATTTACTAACAGTTTAACTTTATGTATGAAACCTTGTAAGAACTTAACCATGAATCTACGATGTTAACATACATATCTAAATAGGATGTTAATGCTAGATAGATATAGCATGAGATGCATGCTGAGTATTTTACAATATTAACTTTCGTATGCAGGTAATCATCGAAATGTTAGTGGATCACTTTTATATGCATGTATTTTACAATTATTAACTTTTTATAAACAAGGTAATCTTGTTATTACTTCTTTAAGGAACATAAATTTCTTCATTTTTAACTTAAAATAAGTACATGAATTCTATGATTCGATTTAAAATCTTCATTTCTTGTTTTATAAGAACCAACTGTAAAATTAAGGCATCACCGTTGGAGGTGGATAAGGGTGGTTCAACTAAGTACATAAGCTCATTGATTATCAGGTTTTATATTTTGTAAGATAGAGTTGGTTTGTCCTTAATGCACGGTTTTGTAAATTGTCCACCTCAATGGAAATAAATCACACATAATACATAAATATAATGAAATATGCGTGTTATTATATGTTTTCTCCATGTGATCGATGTAAACTTATTAATAGTTATTGTTTCAACTCTTTATATATCTCTATATGGAAAATACTATTATCACCCAAAATTGTCCAAGTACCTACATAACGACACTATAATGACCATGCACGTGCAAAGCACGTGCCATCGCCTAGTAGTTGAAAAAATGTGACAACGCAAGAGAGCATAATTTTTTTTGAGAATTTCTTTCCAATTTTTCACACCAAAGCTCTCTTTAGATGAGTAAATATTCAAAATCTCACCTTGCACGTGACGGGATTCAGACTGGAGAATCTACTGAGGAATGGATGGAATATAGACCGTAGGATCAACCAAGTGGTTATAAAGGGGATCTTCAAAAGGAATATTCCCTGAAGATGTTTATCAATTCCTTATTACTTGCTACATAACTAAATTATTATTTAATTATAATCTCCATATATAAATAGGAGCATGTACAATCTCAAAAATCAATTGAATACAAGCAAACAAAGCTTTCGAGTTCTTATTCTCTTACTCTCTCTCTCCCTTATTTATTACTTTCATTATTTGTTCATAATAGATTCTTCATTTATCGGAAAAAAACTTTTACATTTTAGTGTTTTTATTGAGAGAGAAGAAAAGCTAGGGAAGACCCTTCCAAAACCAAAAATGCCTAGAACCATATCAAATGTTGCCCTCAATGAGGGAAACGGAAATGGGCACGAGAATGATTATGTTGATCAACCCACTCCACCAGTTGATGCTCTAGACAATTCTGATGGGAATGTAAGAGATGGAACAATGGAACCCTGAGTCACTGCGATGCGCATGACAAACGGTGTCGAATAAGATTAATACGTTACAACAAGAATCGGCACAATCATGTGTAGAGGTTAGTCAGCGGACTAACAATGAATAATGGAAGAATCGTTCAGAGCAAGATGGATAAGATGTCAGGCGGGCAAACCCTGAGGTCAGCAGAACATGTAGCATTAAGACGAGGAGATCCAATTTCAAAATCACACAAGGGAGACAACGGGAGACGTCTATCCGCCTAAGATCATAACAGAAAGGGTGGTATAATTAATGCTGGAGAAAAGGATGATAGAGATGAGGAAGATGGGGAGTACAGGAAAAGCCGACCTCGCGTCGCTTATCCATTCTTCATTGTGTCTAGAGATTCTAGCTGCCCATGTACCTAAGAAATTCATGGCACCCAAGTTTAAGTGTTGTGAAGGGAAATCTGATCTGGTGGACCATCTCAGGCGATTCAAACAAGTAATGGCGTTGTACCAACATGAAAACAAGTTGACGTGCAGGATGTTCCCCACCAGCTAAGACGGGAACGCTTTGAAATGGTATCATTCACTCCCCACTCATTCAATTATTAACTTTACTATTATGTCTTCGGTCTTTTTAGAATAGTATTCCACCTATCATTCAATGATGGAGGATAAGAAATACCTCTTGACCATCTCCATCAAGAAAGGAGAATCTCTGCAGGAGTATACTTATACATTCAAAGATGAGATGACCAAGGTGGAAAGAGGTGATGACTGAGTGGCAAGGCTAGCTTTCAGAAGCGGGTTGGATCCAAATTCACCTCTCTTTGAGGATTTATCAAAGTTGAAATCGTTTTCTATGGAGAAAACATTCCAACGGGCATAGATTTACATCACGTTGGAAGACGAGAAAGTTTGTTGAAGCGGACAGAGCAAAGAATGAAGGAACAGCAGAAAGGAGAGCAGAGTTCCAGGTCCAAGAGGAAAAGATCAGAATGATCAGAAAGAGATTATGTGAGGGGATAAAGCAAGCGGGACAAGACTGAGAACTGGGGAAGATATGTTGACAAGATCCAGCCCCGAGATAATGTCTGTACGACCCTTTCAAACCATGGTTGAAAAAACCAGCCTCGCTGACGAGAGAGCCGAGTTATAAGGACAAAGATAAATATTATTCTTCTCTCAAAAGCTACGGGCATTACATAAGTGATTGCTTTCAGCTCAATGATTACATTGAGGAGTTAGTGAAGGACGGGTATCTCCAACAATATGTACAGAAAGATGTACAAAAATGGGAAACGGAGAAGGAGGTCCAAGATAAAGGAAAATAGCCTCTCAGGAATGTTGATACAGTAATTTCACTGAATGAATATGAGTGGACCACCAAGAAGGAAATGAAGATGTATTGCAAGAAGCCCATGTTAGAAGGACATCGAGAAAAATTAAGTTCTACGAATGATAATGGGAGTTTGCGTTGATATTCAATGAGATGGATCTAGAACACGACGAGTGTCACAATGATGCTCTAGTCATTACGATACAAGTTGAAACTGTTAGTGGAGGATGGTATTGATCGACGATGGGAGTGCTATCAACATCCTACATCGGTTAACCCTTGAGAAAATGTCTATGAGAGAACAAAGGTTTAGGGTTTGTCACAACCGTTGATAGGTTTTTTCAAAGAGACAGTAAGTTACTCCAAAGGAATCATTACTCTCCTGGTGAACGTCAAGTCGTTCAACTATCTGGCAAAATTTATGGTCCAGGACGCATTATCCCCTTACAATGTAATCCTGGGAAGAACGTGGTTGCACAAGATGAAGGATGTTCCATCCAATTTTTACCATGTACTAAGGAATCCATCTTCAGATGGAAAAATGACAATAAAGGGAGATCATGCATTTGCTCACATTTGTGCCGTATCAGCACTAGAATCAGCTAGACAAATGGCAATGGCTAAGAAGGCAGATGATCAGGCAGAGGCTATGGGACAATAGCAAAGTGGGAGAATTAAATGAGCTCGTGTATCTCAAAGAAGGAACATAAAGAATAACAAATATTGGGGCACACCTTGAGAAAGCATAAAAGGAGAAGTTAACAGATATTCTATGAAAGAACAAAGATATCTTCGTAACTATGACAAAGGAGATGTCAGGTATTCCTGAAAATATAATATGTCATACGTTCAATATAGATCTCACTATGAAACCAGTAAAGCAAAGGAATAGAAGTTTCACTCCAAAACAGAGCGCCGCGATCAAAGAAGAAGTGGAGAAGCTTTTGAAAGATGACTTTATCCAAGAAATGGACTACCCAGAGTGACTTGCCAATGTAGTCATTATGAAAAAGAAGAACGAGAAAGGAGGATCTGTGTGGATTTCACCGATAGTAATAAAGCCTACCCAAAAGATGACTACATGTTGTCAATGATAAATCAGATGGTGGACGTAACTTTAGGGCATGAACTCCTCGATTTTATGGATGTCTTTTCAGGATATAATCAGGTGAAAATGTTCTAACCTAATCAGGAAAAAATATCATTTATAACTGAATAAGTATTTTCTATTATAAAGTAAAGCCTTTTGGACTGAAAGATGCAGGTAGTATTTACCACAGACTCGTGAACAAAGTCTTTTGTGAGCAAATTGAAAAAACCATGGAGGTTTATGTAGATGATATGCTGGTCAAAGTTGTAAATCGGAGGACATATAAGGGATCTTGATTAGGCCTTTTCGATCTTGAGAAAAAGCTCCATGAAGCTGAATCTAGAGAAGTGCACATTCGGTATAGTAGCGGGAAAGTTCATGGCCCATCTAATAACGCAATGAGGAATTGAAGTTAAACCGGAACAAGTGAAGGCCATCACGAATATGAAGTCTCTGAGAAATTGTAAGGATATACAAAGCTTAACGGGAAAATTGGCAGCTCTCAACAGATTCATCTCAAGGTCAACGGACAAGTGTAAACCATTTTTCACAAAATTGAAAAAGATTTTTCTTGACAACTCGGATGAAGAATGAGAAGATGATTTCAAAAAAATGAAAGAATATCTGACAACTCCATTGCTTCTCTCAAAACCAATACCCCATGATCAATTTTTTTTTACGTTGCAGGGTCGTAAACGGCAGTTAGTGCCGTTCTAATCAAGGAGGAAGAAAGAAAACAGAAACCCATCTCCTTCATAAGTAAGAGTCTAGTGGCTTGAGAAGTGAGCTATAAAAGAATGGAGAAGTTGATGCTAGCCATTGTAATTGCCACAAGGAAACTGAGACCTTACTTCCAAGCCCATAGCATAAAAGTGTTAACAGACTCACCCACCAGAAGTCTGTTGCACACACCTAAAATAAGCAGAAGAATGGTGAATCTTCCAAAGGGAAAGTATTGACCGACTTTGTATCAGACTTTACCCACGACGAAAAGGAAGACAACAACAAATATCAAACTGAAAAAGGTAACAGATCCTGGAAGTTGTTCGTTGATGGGGCCTCAAACAACAAAGGAGTCAGCACCGGAATAGTGATGCAAACTCCATTAGGGGAAACTCTTGAACACACCATCTCTTTTGGGTTTAATGCATCAAACAATGAAGCGGAATCTGAGACCTTGATAGCGGGACTTGGCTTGCTACTGAAATTTGAGGTAACAAATGTGATGATATTTTGTGATTCCATGTTAATGGTAAAATAGGTTACGGGAGAATTTGCAGCAAAAGATGAAAGAATGATAAACTATCTGTAGTGGGTAAAAGAACTGCTAAGCTTGTTGAAAACCTACGAGATACATCAGATCCCAAAGACTGAGAAATGGACACATAGATGCACTGGCGAATATGGGGTTGTCGATGTAACCTCTTTACAAAAGAAGCGTGCCAGTGAAATTTCTCAAAAGTCAAACGTCACATTTATGTTGCCAAACATAACGAATGTGGAAACTAAAGAGGAATTCAGCTGGCAGGATGACATCATCGGTTACCTGGCGAAAGAGGAAAGACCTGAAGATAAGCATCTGGCAAGAAAGACCCAGTAGCGAATTGCCAAGTTTTCTTTAATTAGCAGAGTATTATATAAAAAGTCTTTCTTAGGTCCGTATTTGAAATGCTTAAAAAGGAAGGAAGCCCAGTATGTGCTGGCAGAAATCCATGAAGGAATATGTGAGAACCATACTGGGGGAAGATCGTTGGCCCAGAAAATACTAAATGAAGGGTATTACTGACCTACATACATCAAGATGCCAAGAAGTATGTGAGAAATTGTGATAAATGCCAACGTTTCGCTCCCGTAGCAAAAATGGCACTCGGAGAACTCAACACAGTGGCAAGCCCATTACCATTCATGCAATGGGCCTTGGACATCGTTGGTTTTCTTCCCATGGCACCCGCTCATAAACATTTTTTGTTGGTAGTAACAGATTATTTTACAAAGTGGATTGAAGCTTAAGCATATGTGAGGATTTGGGAAGAAGAAATAAAGGGGTTCTTATGGAAAAATATAGTATGTAGGTACAAAATCCCACATGTACTTATCTTTGACAACGGACTTCAATTCATAGGAAAGTTAGTTAAAGCCTTCTACGAAGACTTAAGAATTATCAACATATTTTCTATGCCGTACTACCCGCAAGAAAATGGTCAAACAGAAAGATCAAATCTTATCATACTTGAAAGTATGAAAAAACAGCTTTTTAATAAGTTAAAGGAACATGGGTGAAGGAGTTGCTAACAGTACTATGGGTATACAGGACCATTCCCAGAGATGCAATGGGAGAAACCCCCTTCACTTTGGCATACAGAATGGAAGTCATGATACATGTTGAAATTGAAAGTCCAACCATGAAATCAAGTCTGAATGAGCATCACAACAAAGAAGTCGTGAAAGAAAATCATGATCTTCTGAAGGAACGGAGGGAAACGGATTTAATCCGGATAACCAATTATAATAAAAAAAGAAGAGCGTACTTCTAGAAAAATATTCGAAGATGAGGATTTCAGAAGGTAGATCTAGTCTTGAAGAAAATCTTCCAAATAGAAGGAAAGATCGGACCAAATTTGGAAGGGTCATATATAGTCAGAAGATTTGGAGGCAGCAAATATTATTATTTGACAATGGAATATGGGAAAGACATGGTAAAGCCTTGGAACTCTACGCATCTTAAAAGATATTTAGTCTAAATTTTAAACTTATTATATTGAATATTTTCTGCAAGGGTTTTTCATGTAAACACTTAGTGTCAACTCTCTCTCTCTCTCTCTCTCTCTCTCTCTCTCTCTCTTCTCCAGCATGCGAAAATGAAATTGGGGCTCTGGTCATGAAGAGTCCCTGAGAATAGATCGCCCTGTAACGTCTCTAAAAATATTGAGGTCATGGTTCTTTAATGAACCTAAGTCCTTGAGAGTGAGCGACACTACAATAAGTACATGCTCTCCAAAGGAAATCTGGACCATGGTTCTTCAATGAACATAAGTCCTTGAGAGTGGGCGACACTATAATGGGTTCATGTTTTCTAAAAGAAATCGGGGCCATGGTTCTTCAATGAACTAAGTCCTTGAGAGTGGGCGGCACTATAATGCGCCCCAACTCTTTAAAGGAAATTGGGGCCATGGTTTTTCAATGAACCTAAGACCTTGAGAGTGGGCGGCACTATAATGGGCCACTACTCTCTAAAGGAAACTGGGGCCATGGTTCTTCAATGAACCTAAGTCCTTGAGAGTGGGTGGCACTGCAATAAGTCTCTACTCTCTAAAGGAAACTAGAACCATGGTTCTCCAATGAACCTAAGTCCTTGAGAGTGGGTGGCACTACAATGAGTCCTTGTACTCTAAAAGAAACCAAAACAACTTTGAAAAATATAAAGTTCTTTATAACGTCCATGCAACGAAAAGCAGTTAAAGGAATATTTTGAATGCTACAAAAGCATCCATTCTCTAAAGAAAAGTGAGGTTCAAAGTACAAGTGCTTGAAAATAGACTCCACTATGGATGAAGTTGTCCCCAAGAAAACTTGAAGATTACAAATAATACAAGTGTTTGAAAACAGATTCTACTACGGAAACAGTCATCCTTTGAAAGATACAAAGGGAAAGTGAAAATGCATAACAAGGAAATGAAATTAGAAAATACAAAATGAAAAAGATCTAAGAGATGATGATGGTCTCATCATTAGTAGCAGCAGTCTCAGCAACAATATCATTGGCAGGGTTGACAGCCATATCTTCATATGGGTTGTCAGTAGTGGTTTCGACGATGACTTCGAGAGGTTTGGCCATGAGTCTTTCGTAGAAGTGTTCATCTCATCCCGATCCTTAGAAAGAGCATCGCATAGAGGCTTTCTGGGAGGGGCCTTCATTGAACCATCTCTTCGCTATAGATGATCTGTTCATCCTAGTCGAATAGGGCTTGATACTCCACCCACGTCTGCTTCTCTTTATTTTCTACCTAAGCCTCAACTGCGGCCAAAGACTCATTTGCTACTTCCAGAGACTCTGCAAGCTTCAGGCTCTCCAAATTTGCAATAGCTACTTCTTAAGCATGTTTCTCCATGACTTCCCGTACCTCATCCTCGGTCTTCTTTAGCTATTCAATCCCAGCTCAAAAACCTATTGGAATCACGGCGCGCGCGCAACAGAAGGTGGGGTTCAAAAATTTTATTAACTGAAAAATAATTTTTCACACGAATCCAATATATATCTATACATTAAATTAATAGACATTCAAAGAAAAGAATTTTTCCTCTTGAAGTTTATCAAGCTTCCTCGCTATCTTCTACTAAAAATAATAAACGTTCGATTCCACGATTAACAGACTTTGAAATCCATACCAAGATCTTTCAAACAAATTCTCAAACATACTAGATTGTGTGGGCACATAGAATGAATCAAGAATGATTTCTATCTCTAGATATACTCAACACATAAGATCTAGAGATTTGGAGGACTTTTGAGATAGAACTCTGATAGAAAAATTAGAGAATTCGAAGAGCTTTGATTAATGATTAATTAGTCAAATGCATCTTAAAGTCAATAGAATATTATCTATATATA
>QANY01005557.1:245578-480083 GCA_003255025.1 Datisca glomerata | reverse complement strand
ATATATATATATATATATATATAATTAATTTATTGTAATTTCTGAAAATCACAATAATTAATTAATTCTCAAATAATTAATTACACATAAGTTTCTCATAATTATATACTTACCCCAGAAACTTAATTCTTTTTGCAAGCTAGTCCTTTTCTTATGCTTTGAAGCATTCACACCCTAAACTGTGTAGTACAGAGGTGGCTTGGGAACCATGGACCCATAATTCTAAGCTTCAATAAATCTGATTATTAATTAAACTCTTTAAATAAATAATCTCACTTATTAATTTCATTATTAATCCACTATAAATATGGAATTACACTCTTAGTAATTATAGAATATATTTACAGAGTAATATCATGTAATCAATTAATGTAATTACTTCATGTAGTTATGTCCTTTAATTATTGGTCATAAATTATATCTTGTCAAAATTATCATTTTACCCTTCTAATTATCTCTTGATGCTTAAGTATCATTAATTCACTAGTGAAAGGTTCATTTATAACTGTATTACAAATTTGAACTCAATAACTATTAAATCACAGAATTAACACTTAGGAGAACTAATATACGATCAATTCAGAAAACTTGGATTCTGAACCTTGTAAGATCATGTTCTGAGCCATCTATGTCACCAAATCTCCAAAATAAAAATCACTAGCTTGTTTTACAAACAAACATTAATGAGTGAATAAAAAAATCTAGTAGACATGTATATGTTCATGACTACTCAGGATTTAGTCTGATCTACATATGACAATCTGATTTGATGTCTATTAAATCATAATGATAAACGATAAATTAATAAATATATTAATTCAGATCAGTCATGTTCTATATAATCTAATCATATAAAGTACTTTCACTAAGATATCTATCCATAGCAGCGATCCAGATCTAGATCACATGCATTCAAAATGTTTAACGAACCGTACTAGCAACCATTCATTAAAGATTTCATACTTTAATATGTTGCAGACTATTTTATTCATTATCTATTATCTTAATCCTCTTGTACTAATACAAGATCATAGTCTCATTAATGAATATGGAATTTTCATATATTTATATTAATTATTCAATAATAATTCAGAGAGTACAATTATAAAAAAATGTGCTTTTACTAATTTCCAAATAAAATATTTTTACACATGCTTTGAGGGTATTATGCCCAACAATCTCCCACTTGCCCTAAAGGGGGCATCACTCTCAATCTCATATTCCGCACATGACTCTCATTTGACTTCGCTAAAAGTATCTTGGTAAAAAGATCAACCAGGTTCTAATCTGATGCTATCTTCATAACAGTTACATATCCTTTGTGTACGACCTCTCTTACAAGATGGTATCTCCTCTCAATGTGCTTGCCTCTCTTGTTACTCCTTAGTTCCTTTAAATTAGCTATCGCCCATTGTTGGCACAATACATGATTAGTGACATCCATATCTAGAACTACTTCTAAATTAGTATAGAACTCTCTGAGTCAAACCACTTCTTTTGCAGGAACACAAGCCGTTATATATTCGGCTTCCATGGTAAAATATGCAATATAGTTGTTTAATACTTCTCCAGACTACAACTCCTCCACTTAGGTGATTATTGATCCACATGTCGACTTTCGACTGTCCCTATCTGATTGAAAATGGAATCAATATATCAAGTGGGGTTCAGGTCTCCTCCTAAATTAACAAGCATATAATTTCTTATTCTTCGAAGATACTTGAGAATGTGTTTTACTGCAAGCTAGTGTTCAAAACCAGGATTTGATTGATAATGACTGACAATTTCTACTACATAATAGATGTCCACTCTCGTACACAACATGACATACATGAGACTCCCGATTGTTGAAGCATAAGAAACCTTTCTCATTCTCTTCCTCCGAAGATATCTTGGATACTGCTCATTGGAAAGGACAATTCCATGTCTGGTCAGTTATTGACCTTTCTTGAAATTTTTCATAGAAAATATTTCTAGCACCTTATCAATATAAGACGCTTGAAAAAATGTCAAGAGTTTGTTCTTCCTATCCCTTAGGATTTGGATGCTTAGAACATAGCGCGTTTCTCCCAAATCTTTCATTTGAAATTTCTTAGCTTACCACTTCTTTACTTTCGACAAACTTTCCACATCATTCCCAATGAGTAGAATATCGTCTGTGTAAAGAACTAAAAAAATCATTTTCTTATCTTTGATGTATTTATAAACACAATCTTCGTCAACATTTTGTTCAAAGCCATATGATTCAATAGTTTCATCAAAGGCAAGATTCCAAGATCTCGATGTTTGCTTCAATCCATAAATGGATTTAAGCAACTTGCATACTTTCTGATCTTGCCCCTTTTGCACGAACCCTTCTGGTTACATCATATAGATCTTTTCTTTAAGAGAGTCATTAAGAAAGCCTGTCTTGACATTCATTTGTCATATTTCATAGTCTAAACTAGCGGTTATTGATAAAAGAATGTGAATGGTTTTTAGCATGGCAAAGCGAGAAAAAGTCTCTTCATAATCTACTCATTCCCTCTGAGTATAGCCTTTGGCTTCTAGTCGTGCCTTGAAAGTCTCTACTTTCCAATCTGCACCTCTTTTCTTTTTGAAGATCTAATTGCATCCAATGGGCATGACTTTTTCAGGTAGATCTACAAGTTTCCAAACATAATTAGAATACATCGATTTCATTTCTTGGTTCATGAAATCTTGCCATTTCTCCTTTTTAGGACCTTCCATTGCCTCTTTAAAGGTTAATGGATAATCCTTATTATTGTTTGACACTAGAACATATGACATATGTTCATAGCAAAATGGGTTATCTTACAATCCTACTACTACGACGTTGTACTAGGTTTCCTGAACAGGAATAGTGGTTTTCATGGTTTGTCGTCTATCACTTAATGATAAAGAAAGTCTGAGATATGTGAGTTCTTCAAGAACTAATCTATTCTGAGGTTTGTAGTTTACCATATAGTCGTGTTTAAGAAAAGTAGCATTTTTTGATACACACTTTTTTATCCTTGTGACTATAAAAGCGACCACCTCTTATTTTTGGAGCATAGCCAACAAATATACACACTTCAAACCTTGAGTTTAAAGGGTGAGTTGGACACCCCCATACACGAAAATGACATAAACTAGGTTTGATGTCATTCCATAATTCTAAAGGTGTCTTGCTTACAGACTAGAAGGAACTACTTTCAAAAATGTAAGTTTTCATTTGAAGTACATATCCCCAGAATGTGAGTTGTAGTGATGAGTAGCTTAACATCGACCTAACCATATATAATAAGGTTCTATTTCTCCTTTTTGAAACATCATTTTGTTGTGGCATTCCAGGTGTTGTGAGTTGGGAAGAATGACATACTCTAGCAGGTAATCCTTAAATTCTAAATCTATATTCACCATATTGATCTGATCGAAGTATTTTTAGTGATTTACCTAATTGCTTTTCAGTTCCTGCTTTGTAGTCTTTAAACTTTTCAAAAGTTTCAGACTTTCTTTGCATTAAGTAAGTACAACCATATCTTGAGTAATCATCAATAAAAGTGATGAAATACTCATACACGCCTCTAGCTTGTACATTGATCAGTCTGAATATGTCACTGTGTACTAGCTCAAGTGATTCTTTGGCTTTTTGGCCCTTTGCAGAGAAATGTCTCTTGGTCATTTTACCATGTAGGCATGATTCATAAACCAAAAGAGTTTCAACTTTAAGTTCTTTCATAGCACCATGCTTTGTTAATTGATTTATAGCGTCAAGATTAATATGTCTCAACCTAAGATGCCAAAGATACGTATCATCTTCTTGAGAAACTTTTTATCATTTGTTACTCTTTGGATTTGCTACTTTAAATAATTATGAATTATTTAATATTCGCTCAGTTGGTTTAAACATATATAATTTGTTTCAAATTTTTTCATGATAATTATTGAAACCATTCTTTGAAATAGCAAATATATTATTACTAAAGGAAATATCAAAATTTTGCTCATGCAACAAAGATAAAGAAATTAAATTTCTGGAAAATCCCGGAATAAAATAAACATTGTTCAAAACAAGAAATTTATTTCCAAAACTTAAATGGACTATTTCTAATGATTTTCCTGATACGAGCATACCACTGCCAACTCTCATTATCACCTCACCATCAGCAAGCTCCCTTAAAGAATCAAGCATCTGCAAAGAAGAAGAAACATGGTTAGTAGCCCCTGAATCTATAATCCAGGATGACAAATCATTTTCGACTAAACAAGTTTCAAGTACAAGTAAATCAAATTTAGCTTTCTTTTTTAGCTCGGAGAGATACTTGTTATAGTTTCTTTTCCAATGAACTTCAACTCCACAATGGAAACATTTTCCTTTGGGTTCTTTCTTCTTCGAGTTGTTGTCTTTCTTGTTCTTCTTAGCCTTAGATGACTTCTTGACTTTCTTTCATTTCTTATTTTACCATTGTCCTTTTCATTATTCTCTTCCTTTTGTTACTATTAGCAATAGTGGAAGAAGCCTTTTGCTCAGCAACATTTGCGTCACTCTCTTTGTTCATATTCTTGTTGAGTGACTCAAAAGTCTACAGTTTATTCAAAAATTTGGTCATGTTGAATTGTAACTTGTTTATAATATAGTTAGTAGTGAACGTAGAAAACACAGGTGTGACCGATTCAAGTATAATGCTGATTTGAGTTCGCTCATCAATCGTAGCCCCATGTACTTCTACCTCATGTATTATGTTGATCATGTTCAAAACATGGTCACGCACAAAAGTACATTTCTTCATCTTAGTAATCAAGTAGCTCCTAGTAGTTTCATGATGACTTTGATGAGATTGCTGCCCAAACATCATCTGTAGCGATATCATAATCTTATATGTAGTTTTCATGCTTTCATGCTTTATTCTGAGAACATCATTCATGCTCACAGGCATGTAGCGCTTAGCCTTATTGGACTGAATCCATGCATCAAATTTGTCCTGAAATATTTTCGGGGCATTGGCAGCAGGCTCCTCAGGACATTTCTCAGTAAGAACAAATTTATGGTTCTCACATATTAGCATCAGATTCAAATTCGATTTCCATCTTATGAAGTTATCTCCATTCAATTTTTTGAATGCAAGCAAATCAGTAATAGGGTTGCTCATGATAGACATAATAATAACTAAAAAGAAATAAGACATACATCATTCAATATAATTGAAATAAATATAAAAAAATTCAGAATATAAATGTGAAGCTTGAATGAAACATATCAAACACATAAATTTACTAGCCCACGATAAGACAATCTAACAATTAATGTGCCACCTTAGGGTTGGTCAGATTAATTTCAAACTGTCTATGAGACATTCTCATCCTCATTAATTAAAACTTAAAATATCTCATATTTTCTCTTTTAATAATAAGGTACCATTATATGGTTAAGCCACAATTATCCACTCAAAACTTAATTGTGACTTGAGGTGTTTAAAAAGGTACCGAACTGAACAGAAAATGATTGGTTCAGTTTGTTCTTTCATAAGCTTGGGTTCGGTTCGGTTCATAGATATTAGAAAATCGATAATTCGATTTGGTTCAAATTTAAGGTCCTTTTGGAACTGACTCGAACTGAACTGGAAAATAAATAAAATAAAATAAACCTTATATATATATATATAACTATTCGTAAAACCTAAAGTAATATTTCAAGCATTGCTTCTCTATCTATTCTCTTTAAAGACTTTCTTTTCTCTTCCACTCTCTCTCTCCTCTTCGCATTCTCTTTCTCTTTTGCCTTTTATGTCGCCTTGTCAAAGCTCTTCATCTCAAGTGCACTCTCACGCCTTCTCTCTCTCCCTCTCTCTCTCTCTGTCTTCCTCTCTCCCCCGCACTCCACTCTACCAGACCACGCCTCCACCCGACGTTATCTCGGATCTAGGTTTTATCCCATCTCAGATCTGGGTTTTACCCCTTCGACATCTATCATGCTTTCGGCAACCCATTTTGAGACAGGACTCTAAGAGAGAATTAGAGAATTCGCAGAGCTTTGATTAATGATTAATCAGTCAGATGCCTCTTGAGGTTAATAGAATATTATCTATATATATTGTAGGTCAAGTCTCATTAGGTATACGGTTTCCATAAAATAATAAATTAATTATAAATTTGTCACTGTAATGTCGTGCGGCATTGAAATGGTAATTTTTAAATTTATTATTTAATCAGATATGTATATATATATATATATATATTATTTTAAATAATGATAAATATAAATTAATTCAAATAAACTTATCTAATAAAAACTTAACAACCAACTTATCTGTTAATTTAAAATTAACTAATCAGTTGATTTTAAATTAAATTATTATCTCATAATAATCTAACACTATTTAATTTCATAAAAAATAGTTTCTCATTATCGAATAATTCATAACTAATCGATATATAATTAATTAATTGTAATTTTTAAAAATCATGGTAATTAATTTAATTAATTACACATAATTATCTCATAAATATATACTTGTCCCATAAACTTGATCCATTTTACAAACTAGTCCTTTTCTTATGGCATGAAACATTCACACGTTGGATTGTGTAGTATAGAGATAGTTTGGGGACCATGCACTCATAATTCTAAGCTATAATAAATTAGATTATTAATTAAACTCTTTAATAAAATAATCTTATTTATTAATTCTATTACTACTCCACTATAAATATAGAATTGCACTCATAGTAATTACAGAATATATTTACAAAGTAATCTCGTGTAGTCCATTGACATAATTACTTCATGTAGTCTTATCCTCCAATTATTGGTTGGTAAATTAGAGCTAAAATTATCGTTTTACCCTTTTAATTACCTCATGATCATTAATACCATTAATTCACTAGTGAACAATTAATTTCTAACTGTATTATAAATTTGAGCTCAATAACCATTCAGTTCTAGAATTAACACTTAAGTGAATCAATATACGACCCATTAGGAAAGTTTGATTCCTAGCCATCCATGTCACTGAATCTTTAAAATAAAAGTCACTAAGCTATTTTACAAACAAACATTAATGATTGAATCAAAAGATCCAGTAGACATGTATAAGAGTTCATGACTACTCAGGATTTAGATTGATCTACTTATGATCTTCGGATCTGATGTGTATTAAATCTTTATGATAAACTATAAGTTAATAAAAATATTAATTCACATCAGTCATGTCCTATATAATCTAATCATATAAAGTACATTCACTAAGATGTCTATCCACATCAGCTATCCGAATCTAGATCAGATGCATTCAAATTTCTTAGCAAACCGTAGTAGCAACCATTTATTAAAGATTTCATACTTTAATATGTTACAGACTATTTTATTTATTGTCTATTATCTTAATCTTCTTGTACTAATACAAGATCATAGTTTCATTAATGAATATAAATTTGTTATATATTTATATTAATTATCCAATAATAATTCAGAGAGGACATTTATAAGAAAAATGTACTTCTATTACTTTCCAAATAAAATGTCTTTACACATATTTTGAGGGCGTTATGCCCAATAAGACCATCAATGAAACCGAGCACTCAACAACTCCCTTGTGAAAGTTCACCAAGGCCTAATCATGAGCGATGTGGTGTTCTTAGAGAGCATTATGATGGTTAATGGCCTACAAAAAGGGGAAAATAGGTGGAAAAGCATAAGCGTGAATAAACGGGTAAAAAGCATTTGCACATAAAAAGAAAGGGAAATATGACTTACCATCATCAAATCATGGCTCATAGAACTAATAAGCTCACCAATGCTGACACTATGGGTTGTAGTCATGTCAGTATCACGCAGAATGCCTCAGGAAATAATTTGGGAAACTTAATGTCGTTTAGAAAGCTAACAGACGCATGAATGGTAGGGGTACTAGCGAACCGCTTCAATCTCCAAGGAACAAAGTCCTCAATCGCCCCTTGTGAGCCAAAAGAAATGGCAGGAACAGAATCCCGTTGAATAACCAGTGGAGCAGGAGCTGGGGGAGAAGTTACTAAGCGTACAAAAGGAACCCCACCTTGGGCAACGGGAGCAGAAGGAGCAGGAGAAGCTTGGGAGGAACTGGATATATCCATCCTCAGACGAACATTTCTTCGATTTCACTAACTATAGTGCTGCACAACCATTTTGACATCTCGGCGTTTGAAGCAGCCCTCTCAAACAAAATTTCTTCTTGCTTTTCCTTTTCTTCTGTATTGGTTCACTAGGAAGAACTTGAGACTATGTTACAAGGGATTGAACGGGAAGAAGGAATAGGAATACCTCTGGGAATCGGAGAGAAGATGCTGACGGGGCATTAGTTGAGGTTATGGGAGCGGTCTATACAAGAGCAACGTTGACTTCCCTTCTCAGATCAAGAAGCTCGTACAACTTCCTCTCCGCACAATGGCAAGCAGCACCAATTCTTTCGTCAAGCGCCCTTGATAAGAAAGGTTTCTTGTTGGCCCATTTATCTGTACAGCTCAAAGGAAAACAAAACGTTAGTAAGTGAAAATTATTCAAGAATGAAAAGAAATTAAATAAATGAAAAAATGGGAAAGGACCTCTGGCAACTTACTGAAATTTTTTCAATTCTTGGGAATTATCCATCACCGCTCCGATTCTCGCCAACCTAGAGAACGTCATGGTCCCATCCTTTGTCTCCCTTTGAAAGGTCGATAATCAACGAACAATTGTTCCTGACGATTGAGGGGTCAGGTAGTAACTATTATCTTAGTGTTTGACTATGTATAAATATTGGAGTTCATCCATACCTAAACCTAGGTTATATCACCTATTCATAGCCTCAAAATAAAGGACTACCCTATACGAGCTCGGAGTAAACTGTGAAGGGGCTAAACAGTAAGTGCTAAAGAATTCTTGAAAGATTGGGGAGTGGAAATTTAAGGCCTAGCGCTATGTACATCGGATGGATGGTAACCCTAGCGACCCACTCTCTTCTGATGCACAAAGGACGTCAGAGGGAAACGCATCTTGGTGGGAAGCCTTGAACTGCCTAAACTCGGGTTCAGATCTAACTAAGGGAAAATAGGGCTTAAAATAGGTTTCATCTGCCATAACTCAAAGAAATGAAAGAAATGCATAGAAGAAAAAGAACAGGTGGAGGACTTACGATATCAAAGGTGAAGAGCGGAGAAAAAATGAAGACAAAGGCATTTAAATAGGCCATAAATGTGAAGAATAATTTTGATTCATTTCATAAATATTGAAAAGATTCAATGAAAGGACGTCTCGAGATATTGGAGTACGAAAAGATTCATAAAAAAGGCGTGACTGACAAGGTGCAATGAAACGGATCATCGCGACAACTGACGATTAAGAAGATGACAAGTGACAAAAAGGAAGGAGTAGTTTGTCAAAGGTAAATTCAGAAATTGTGTCGCGTATTTCCCAGGGACATCGAGAACAAAAATGGGAAAACGTCGGCAAATGGTAATAATCATCACTGAAAGAAACTACTCGAGAGCCACATTGTGTGCTTCCAAGAAACATTTGTAAATGAAAACAGGAAGACGTAACGGTGAAAGAAAGTGAGAAACCGTCACTAACAACAGATAATCAAAAAGTTACCTAGAGAACTACAGCGTGCGTTTTCGAGAAGTGCGTGGAAGTAGAAACGAAAGATGTAATGCGGAATGAGAAATGATAATCATTACACTTCAACAAATAAGATTTCATTGAAGGCAATGCCCGTGATGACCCGGACCTGGCTCGCGGGCCTTAACTGGCCCGGTACTTTTCATGATCGGGTTGGGCCAGGCCGGATTGTGGCTGGCTTGTTCAGCCTGTTACACGGGCCAAACTAGCCCGGTTGCCACCTCTAGTTATGGTCGGCTCGGTCCTTCATATATGAGGACCGTAATTTTTGGACTTGTCTCATTTTCCTCTAAAACTCTGACCAGACCGACCATTGAACACCCCTACTATCCATAGGGGAACAGGCAAGTAGAAAATTCAAACCGAATCATACTTGATAATTTGAAGTAACGATTGGAATCAGCAAAAGAAAAATAGGTAGAGGAGCTATCGGCAGTGTTGTGCGCGTACATAACTACTCCAAGAGAAACAACGGGGCATACACCATTTGCTTTAGATTTCGAAGCAAAAGCGGCAATTCCTGTTGAAATTGGGAGCCCCACTATGAAATTCGCACTAATTGAACAATGGAATGATGATCTCCTCAGAAAAAGCCAGGATGAACTGGAAGAGCAACACGAAGCAGCCCTTATCTGAATGGCCCATTACAACAAAAAAAAAAGTCTTACATCCAGAAAAGAGTACAAAAATGAGAATTCCAAAAAGGGAGATCTGGTCCTGAGAAAGATCTTCCAGATAGAGGGAAAACTCAGGCCAACATGGGAAATGTTGTACGTAATCAATGGAGTAGGTGGAAACAGATACTACCATTTGAAAATAGAAGAGGGAATGAATCTGCCAAAACCGTGGAATTTAACCCACCTAAAGAAATACTTTGTTTAAAGTTGTAAAGAGCATAGTAAATATTTCTTGAGTTTTTTCCCGCAAGGGTTTTCCATATAAAAAGTGTTGAAATTATGTCCATAAAGTAGGGTGTAATAACTATTTATGAGTATTTAGTTATTTCTCAGACATTTTGTATTACTGAATTTAATGAATGAATGAAACTTTTTCTATTAATTAAAAGTAAGTTTATAATTTACTCAAGTCCTATAACTATTGTCAACGTAATAAGAGTAAAAATAGAGGGGCCTTCTAGACAAATTCTTCTGAAATAGTTCAGAATGTTATTCGTAGTCTTAGAATCGATTGGGCAATCGAGTCTGATTATGACTGTTAGGTTGAACCAAATGATCTCGGTCTCGGGGCATGGAAGTGGAGACTCTAACGGTTGACCTTGGCATGTTATAAAATATGTTGAATAGACCAGTAACAAATTAGTTTAGAGCAAAATAGTTTATCTAGCTCTAAATCTAATTGTTACACCTTGAGGGTATTTTCATAATTACATTAATCCTAATGTGACTATAAAGCTTGACTTAGTTACTTGCAGTCTTTGATAGTCAAAGGAGTGAGTTCGAATTTTTGGGCAATACCTCAATTGTTGAGATCATGATTAAACTATGTTAGAGTTGAGTAATTCACAAATATGAAAATTCATGGTTAGATTGTGAAAGCAACAATATCACCTTATGTTTTATTCATGGGTTTGTGAATTTATTAACTTGGTCAAGTATTTGATGAAATGAATCATCGAATAAGACATGGTGAAATGTACGAGACAATTCACTGTTATGTCTTTCTTATTCACAGTCAATAAAGAAGTTAAAGAAATAATAACTAGAGGGGTAAAATAGTAATTTTACATATTGCTCTTGTTATTGATATTCACAAAGGTAATATGTTAAAATATTCTGTGGACCATGAAATAAAGAAGTTTATTTGCACCAACAGAAAATATAGCGCGTATGAATCGAGAGTTGATTCGGCATCATACCTATAGTGGAGTCGTATGATGTCATAATTAAATAGATCAAGAATTTATGGGGATAAATTCACTGAGTATTTGAATCCTATAGTTTTATTCATGTGGTTCCATTCGGTTTCAGGAGTAGCTCATAAAGACAGGAATGAAAAACAACATCAGTTTGACCAAAAATATGTTTTGGACCAAAGTATATTTCTCGAACTCATATTTGATGGGTGTTGTCACTTAATTAGAGAAGAGCAAGTTATTATTGTTCAAATTAATTAATTGGTTAGATTCTAATTATTGAATAATTAATAAAAAAACTTAATTAATTAATTGATGGAGATCAGTTTAATTTATCAATTTAGATTGATGAATTTGGACACAACATTGACTTTAAGGAGATATGCAATTTTCGGCAATAGCATAAATAGGAGGTGAATTTTTGGTAATTTAACATTTGATGGGCATTAGTAAAAAAACTTTCGCCCACTTTTGAGTTGCTGAAACAAGAACTTTATGTGAGAGTCAAAGCCCCAAAAGGGGAATTGGGCATTTTTCTGATAGGGGATCAGGGTGGTTTTCCTTGGAGATGGAAAATTCGCCCGCCAGGTTTTATCAATTTGCAAATTCTTCCTCACTTAGTTAAAATAATGAAATTGGTCGATATTATGACAATATTAGGTAGCATAAATATCATTATGGGAGAGGCTAATCATTAAAATGATAATTGATACAAGAGAAGTACAAGATATAAATTCTTTTTCCAGATTGGAATCCTTAAAAGAGGTCGATGGAATTATATGGGTGTTTGTCCCTATTTTGACTCTGGTATTGGGAATCACAATGGGCGTACTAGTAATTGTATGGTTAGAAAGAGAAATATACGCTTGAATATGCTGGTCCTTTGGGAGTTCTTCAAGCTTTATTAGATGGTACAAAACTACTTTTTAAAGAGAATCTCATTCCATCTAGAAGAGATATTCGTTTACTCAATATTAGACCATCCATAGCAGTCATATCAATTCTACTAAGCTATTCAGTAATTCCTTTTAGTTCTCGCCTTGTTTTAGCTGATCTCAATATCAGTGTTTTTTATAGATTGCCATTTCAAGTATTGTTCCCATTGGACTTCTTATGTCAGGATATGGGTCAAATAATAAATATTCCTTTTTAGGTGGTCTACGAGCTGTTGCTCAATCCATTAGTTATGAAATACCATTAACTTTATGTGTTTTATCAATATTTCTACGTGCGATTCGTTGAGACATAAACTTTTCCCACTTCCTTTTTATAGTTTTGAGAAAAGAAAGAGGTGGAATGAATTGAATAGATATCTTCATTTTTATATTCATTATTTGGATTAATGAACTAAATCATATAGTTATATGAGTGAAAGAAAACAGCTTCTACAAATAGAAATTCGCAGTAAAAATATTGAATCTCATTTTCTATGTATAAGAATTAAGCAAAAATAAACCTAAACGGAAGAAAGCGTTTATCCAAAGATCGGTTGATTAGTCATCATGTCTTGAAGCGGACTCAAAAGATCAACCGTAGTGAGTTTTCACTATTATTTGTATGTACCAACATACATATATTACCATAACACAACGGATTGATAAAAAATGAGTGGATGGTTAGAAAGACCAAGATATGCAAAGGATTAGTAATGGAGATTTTGTAAATTATCCAAAAGAAAAGGACATTTTTTGCAAAATGCATAATATAAAAAGAATACTAATCGGGGCTTTAAATTGGTAGAAATGACCAGGCGGTACTCCCCACGATTCCGATCCAGAGTATGTTCTTATGCATTCATTAAATAAATAACTATCGTAAATGAAATAATTTCTTATTTAGTAAGTTCCCTTTTTCTCATAAAGAAGACTAGGAATGAAAAAAAAGATCTATTTAATTCTTTCTTATCTCCATCCTATTCCTATATTCATTTTCTTTACTATATCCATATTCATAGAGATAGAATTCGTGTCAGAATTCATGAACTAATGGAATGGCTAATTCTTTTTCGTAATAAAAAACAACGGGTTATTGATATTTCTAAACAGAGTATTTTACCACAAGTCAATCATTGATTGGGTATCAGAGATTGACCTGGACTATTGTAGTGTCACATGGTGCTACAATAGTGGGTGTGCAACACTGTAGTGCCACATGGCACTACAGTGGTGCGTGAGGCACAGTGCCATGAGGGGGCAACGATAGGAGAGTCCTGTCGTCGGGTGGCAACCGTTGTCACTTTTAAGGACGTTTCATACAAACTCTGATACCAATCAACCCTATCATCATAGGGTTTGATGATACACTCAATCTATCAATTACCTTTTTAAATTTTAAAATTAATGTAATTTTAAAATTAATAGGTAGATTAGGTTTGAGTCAAGTTTGACCAAATCAAATAAAGTGTTTATTGAATAAGTCAAAGTCAACTATTTTAAAAGGATAATTATGAAAATTAATTTTAATTAAGAAAAACTGTTTTTCTTAATTAAATAAAATTATGTTCAAAGCTTGGAGATTATGAAGTTGGACATCGCGAGGAGAAAGCAATATTTGGGAAATATGTATTCTTGAAGTCCGCTTTGTAATTTTATTTCTTTATTTCAAAGGTTGTAATTTAGAAATACCCAATAATCACTCGGTCCATAGTTATTTTATTTCATTATTAAATAATTTTTTTAATTGTTATGTTAGATATCATGTCCATGCATTAGTCGATCACATGTCATGCATGAAAATCTCACACAGTTTTATTTAATCATGCATATCATAGTATATAGTGATGTTTGTGTACTGATCAATGTATAAGCTAGAGGTGGGTATGAGTATTTTGTCACTTTCATTGACGACTACTTAAAATATGGTTATGGTTACCTAATGCATTGAAAGTCTGAAACTATTGAAAAGTTTAAAGACTTCAAATCTGAAGCTGAAAAACAATTAGGTAAATCATTGAAAACCTTTCGATCTGATCGAGACGGTGAATACTTGGATTTATAATTCAAGGATTATTTACTGGAGTGTGGAATCATATCTTAACTCACAGTACCTGGAACATCACAACAAAATGGTGTTGTAGAGAGGAGAAATCGAACCTTATTGGATATGGTTAGGTCGTTGTTAAGCTACTCATCACTGTCACTTACATTTTGGGGATATGCACTACACACGGTAACTTACATTTTGAATATAGTGTATTCTAAGTCTGTAAGCAAGACACCTTTAGAGTTATGGAATGGCTTCAAACCCAATTCGCATCATTTCCGTATATGGGGGTGTCTAGCTCACGTTTTTAGATCCAAGACTGGAAAGTTAGACTCAATGTCTGAAGTATTCATATTCGTTTGCTATGCTCCAGATATTAGAAGTGGATATTTTTATAGTCATAACGATCAAAAGGTGTTTGTGTCGACAAATGCAACATTACTTAAGTATGACTATATGCAAAACTACAAACCTCATAGCAAAATAGTTCTCGAGAAATTAACGATTGATGAGATCAGACCACCTTTAATTTCTTCTCATAAACGACAAACCAGAAAAACCATAGTTCGTACAAAGAGAACCCCGGTGCAACGTTGTAGTGGGAAGGTTGTGAGACAACCAATTTACTACAAACTAGAAGCACATGTCCAAGTGTCAGACACTGATAAGGATGATCCACTATCATATGAAGAAGCAATGGATGATCCTGAAAAAGAGAAATGGCAATATGCCATGAACCAGAAAATGGAATCTATGTATTTTAATTCCGTCTAGGAACTTATAGATCCACTTGAAGATGTCAGACCCATTGGATGTAAATGGATCTTCAAGAAGAAAAGAGGTGCAAATGGGAAAGTAGAGACTTTCAAGGCACGATTAGTAGCCAAAGGCTATACACAAATGAAAGGAGTCGATTATGAAGAGACATTCTCCCCTATGGCCATGCTCAAATCCATTCACATCCTTTTGTCCATAGCCGCTAGTTTTAACTATGAGATATGACAAATAGACGTTAGGATAGTTTTTCTGAATGGATCTTTTGAAGAAAGCATCTATATGATGCAACCAGAAGGGTTCATATAAAAGGGATAATATCAAAAAGTGTACAAGCTGCTTAAATCCATTTATGGATTAAAGCAAGCATCTAGATCTTGGAATCTTACCTTTGATGAGATTATAAAATCTTATAGCTTCGAGCAAAATTTTGACAAAGCCTATTTTTCTAAATACATCATAGATAAGATAGTAGGTTTCTTAGTTCTTTATATTGACAATATGCTACTTATTGGGAATGATGTAAAAAAAATTGACAAAGGTAAAGAAATGGTTAGCTGAGAAATTCCAAATGAAAGATGCGAGCTATGTTCTAGACATCCAAACTAAGAGATAGAAAGAACAAGCTCTTGGCACTTTCTTGGGAATCTTATATGATAAGGTGTTGGAGAGATTTTCTATGAAGAATTCCAAGAAAGGTCAACTACTGACTAGACATGAAATTATCCTTTTTAAGGAACAATGTCTTAAGACACCTTAGGAGGAAGAGGATATGAGAAAGGTTCATTATGCTTCAGTAGTTGAAAGTCTTATACATGTCATGTTGTGTACGAGATTGGATATCTGTTATGCAGTAAGAATTGTCAGTTGTTATCAATCGAATCTAGGTTTGAAAAATTGGATTGAAATAAAGCGCATCTCAAGTATCTTAGCAGAATGAGAAACTATATGCTTGTTTATTCAGTGGAAACTAAAATCTCACTGGATATACTGATTCTGATTTTCAATCATATAGAGAGCTGACTTTTGGATCAGTATTCACCCTAAGTGAAGAAGCTATAGTCTGGAGATGTATTAAACAATCGAGCATTGCAGATTCCACTATGGAAGTCGAATATATAACAGCCAGTGAAGCTGCGAAAGAAGCCATTGATCCTGTACTGTGACAACACTGGGGCGGTAGCGAATTCCAAGGAACTGAGGAGTCACAAGAGAGGCAAGCACATAGAAAGGAAATATTTTTGTTTTATTAAAAGATTTGATTTTTATTAAAAGTTTAATTTTTTTTAAATGGCCACGCGTCACACGCTTCCGCCGCGCACAAGCCGCGACAACCAACAAGGGTATACTGATTCTAACTTCCAAGTAGACAAGGATTCTCAGAGGTCCACTTCAAGATCGGTGTTCATCCTAAACGGTGGTGCAGTTGTATGGAGAAGTATCAAGCAATCTTGCATTGTTGATTCTACCATAGAAGTTGAATAAGTGGCAGCTTGTGAAGCTGCTAAGGAGGCTGTATGGCTCAAAAATTTCTTAAAGACTCTAAAAGATATTCCAGAAGATGACAATCGCATGACACGTTATTGCGATAACAGTGTGGCTGTAGCAAACTCAGAAGGAACCAAGGAGTCATAAAAGATCCAAACACATAGAGCGTAAGTGTCACCTGATTAGAAAGATTGTTCAGCATGGAGATATTGTAGTAACACACATATTGACGGTCAACAACCTAGCATATCCATTCATGAAGACTTTAAACTATGTTAGAGTTGAGTTCAAATTGCCGAACAATATATCGGCTGTTGGGATCGTGATTAAACTATGTTAGAGTTGCGTGATTCGCAGATATGAAAATTCATGGTTAGATTGTGAAAGTAATAATATCATCTTATGCTTTATTGATAGGTGTGTGAATAAATTAACTTAGCCAAGTATTAGATGAAATGAATCATTGAATAATAAATGGTGAATTGTACGAGATAATTCATTGTTATGTCTTTCTTATTTACTGGCAATAAATGAGTTAATGAAATAATAATTAGAGGGGTAAAATGATAATTTTATGTCCCGCTCTTGTTGCTGATATTCACAAAGAGTAATATGTTAAAATATTATGTGGACCGTAAAATAAAAGAGATTATTTTCACCAACAGAAAATGTAGCGCGCATGAATCGATAGTTGATTCAGTATCGAACAATAGTGGAGTCATACGATGTCATGATTAAATAGGTCAAGAATTTATGGAGACAATTTATCGAGTATTTGAATCACATAACTTTATTCATGTAGGTACATTCGATGTAAGCAGTAGCTTATAAGGACAGGAATGAAAAAAATCGGTTGGACCATATACGTGTTTTGGACCAAGGTATATTTCCCGAACCCATATGTGATAAGTGTTATCACTTAATTAGTGAAGAGCAAGTTATTAATGTTCAAATTAATTAATTGGTTATTTTCTAATTATTGGATAATTAGTAAATAAAATAAATTGATTAATTAATTGATGGTGATCAATTTAATTTATCAATTTGGATTGATGAATTTGGACACAACATTGATTTTAGGGAGATGTGCAATTTTCGGCAATAGCAAATATTAGGGAGTGAATTTTTAGTAATTTAACATATAGGGGTATATGTGTAAATTTTATAATTATTATATAAGGAATGGCAATAGGATTGAATCCCTAACCCTGAACACAATGTGTGATTACACAAAGTAGAGAAAACACATTTTCTCTCCCTCCCCCTAGTTGCCGCCGAAATACATAGAGAATAAGGAAAAATCTGATTTTTCTTCTCTAGTTGTTTTGAGAGCCCACACTCAATTCTTGATCAACATCTGATTGAGATATACTTTTGAATCCTACGAATGGTTTTTGGTATGAATACTGATTCGAGTTCTACAAAGAACTAAGAACACTGAGAAAATCAATAGGATTCCATCAAGTCAGAAATTCTCTGATACAACATAAGGTATGAATCGCTTCTACCTCTATTGAACACGCTTAACTAAGTATGCATAATCATAAGTATGATTTTAATATTTAATATGATTAAATTGGTTTTAGAAAAAAAATTATATTCTGCCCACGAATCTTTCGTGGTTCAATGATTTTTCTTTACATTTTTAAAACCCGATCCAACAAAAAGTCTGTGGCGTCAACTGTCTCTCTTTCCCTATCAACAAAAGAAAACAGAAACCAGAGCCATGGTTCTAAAATGAACCTAAGTCTTTGATAATGGTTTACACTACAATGGGCAGTCGTTCTCTAAAGAAAACTATGGCAGTGGTTCTAAAATGAACATAAGTCCTTGAGAATGGACTGCACTACAATGGGCATCCGTTCTCTAAAAGAAACTGGGGCCATGTTTCTAAATTGAACATAAGCCCTTGAGAACGGAGTGCACTACAATGGGCAGTCATTCTCACGAGGAAACGGAGCCAAAAAGGACTAAGTCCTTGAGAACGGGTCACACTACGATGAGCAGTCATTCTCCAAAGGAAATTGAGATCAAAAGTTCAAGTCCTTATGAACGGAAGAAGAATGCATTGAAGAACTTTGGCAGGCACAACGGGAAAAAGCTTTGCAATTGAAAGTAAACATGAGAAATTGCTAAGTATGGAGGAAAGAAAAATTCTTCTCATTAAAAAGGGAAAAAGCAAAGTACATTGAAAGTAGAAGTACACTAATTTTTGTGTCGCCTTCTTGAACAAGGCCTATATAAAGGCTCGTGTAATAAATGATCAAAAGATTTTTGGAATGGAATAAAAAGAAGAACATACCTCGAGCATCTATCTTTCTCTCTCCCTCTCTCTTTTCTGATTATTATCATAACTCCTCTTTAGGTTGTTTAAGTAGGTTAGGCTAGGTTTGGTTGATCTTTTGGAGTTATCTTCAAGAAGGATCGTCGCTCCCTTCATACGCGTTGCCTTGCTGCTTCATCTAAGTAGGTTTGGGTTAGGTCGTTGCGCTCCTGCCACCTCTTGGCAAAGTAGGCTGATGGGCAAAATTCATTTACAAAAACATTGATCAAATTTATCCATTAAGCAAAAAGATTGAACAAACAAAATGATCACATTTATGAAAAAAGAAAATAGAAGTCGAATAGAAGGGTCAACTCGTGATTGTTGGCAATTTGACCAAGTCTTGAATTTATATAGGTTTCCACTCTCTGTCACACCTAATTTATTTAGTTTTATCCTGATGAACATAAAGAACTCCCATTGAATAAGATATGCTTACCATTAAGCAAAGGAAACTCTATTTAACGCAAAATAAGTAAGGTTAAATATCGTTATTGTATATTAAGTAAATCACATTGTGAAATAAGGTTAATTCCATGAATAATAGTTTGTCAAGCTATTTATGTTCTTTTATTTGTTTCAATTTTATACCTAAATTTTAAATAAATTGTATGATATATCATCGAATCAACTAAAAGTTTCATCATTTAAGTGATTGTTCCAACTAAATAGATTATATATATTTATTCCATGAATAATAGTCGTCTAAATTATATTATACTAATTTAAAAATTAAATGCCAAGTTGTTCAATGAAAAATGATCATATATTTTCCATGAAGCAAACAATGAACACATTACAAATAGAAGTCGAAATAAATGTCAAACGAAGCCAATATTCAATATTCAACCATTTGAATTAATGTAGCTCTTACCATTTTCTCAGCACAATAATTTTGATTTAATAAGACTTAGACAATTCCTATTTCCTAGTTGCACCCATGTTAAGTTTCAAAGGAAAAAAAACAATTGTCTTCCTCTACCCAATTAGTTTGCCATGGATTCTGATGATCAATTGGAGAGGTCTACTAACTTAAGCAACAGAAATCCTGCATTCCTGCTCACTTCAGTCATTTCATTGTCATTCATTATCATTCTCCTCATTTCTCTACACATATATGCCAATTGCGAGGTGTGTCCTATGGCACCAAGCTCGTCACGGCCCGACCACGATACAACGACTTGAGCTAATGAGAGATGTCAATTCCAGTGATCCGCAAAGATCAGGCCTCGATCCAACGATCAACGGCATCATTACCTATATTCATTTTCAAACAAGCTAAGAGTCAATAGAATGTGCAGTTTGTTTGAGCATGTCAGAGGATGAAGAAATGGTGAGGCTTTTGCCAAATTGTAACCACACTTTCCATTCAGACTGTATAGATAAGTGGTTTAGCTCGCAAACAACTTGCCCAATTTGTCGTGCGGGAGGGGCTGAGCCATTGCTCCAGCCAGATCCCCGTGAGATTCCAGTTCGTGATCACGCTCCGTCAGCCCTACTGTTACCACCGGAACGGGTATTAGCGGTGGGTATGATATCCCCGTTGTCTAATGGCTCCACGTCAAGATTGAGTTCTTTTAGAAGGATGCTTAGTAGAGAAAGATCATCCCGGATGATCTAGAGAGACAGTGATCAATGGATGAAAATCATATATGAGGTTGGTTTTTTTATTATTTCATTTGTTATGTGGTGATGAACATCTCTGTACAATATCTTTATGCGTTACAGCTTTGCAAAATGAAAACTTTCTACTTGTAAAACATCTGATTAGGCACATTAAAAGGTGACATGCCAACGCAAACGAGCATCATTTTTTCTGAGAATTTCTTAGCAATTTGCAGTCTGAAATGATACTGTCATGCCATGTGAGGCTTTCTGAGCCACATTTTAAGAAAGGAAAAAACAAAAATCAACCAAAGTGGTAATTGATGTTCATAAAACAAGAGATGAGGCTGCACAAAACCAACTTAAGATTCAAAAAGAATCATCCAATCTTAAAAGGAATGGTAAAAAAGAAGAGGAGAGACATTTGCTTCTCCACAGATGTTACATATTACAGAAGGAGAGGGGTTTACTCATGATCTAATAGAGTACAGTCCGTGTAATTAAGAAGAACAAATGGACAGTAATCAAAGGCCATAACCATCCAACTTCAATCTGACAACCGCTGCTAATGTCTTCACTGGGTCCTATTGTCACTGCCGCCGCTGGACTTGAAAAGTTCCCGTTGCTCACTGTGAAGCTGCTCCAACGAAATTCTCCCCATTGTTAGTTTAAACTCTTAATCACCCATTAATTCTGATGAACAGAATTATTAGTTCAGTAATTAATAATAGGAAATTAAAGCTCACCTGGATGGGAATTTGCAATTACCATGACCTACAACACAACAGAAGGACTAAAATTGGTAATTGGTTGAAAGAAATTATTAAATCACTCAACCAAAAGATTTCTCAAAAGCTAATTCAAATTAATTTATACCAATACTACATGAAAGGGAGAGAGAAAGGGAGAGTTAAGTACTGACTAGGGTTCAAAGAAGTGAGAGCGGCAGAGTTTTGGAAGAAGCAACTGTCATCGGTGACGCCGTGCTTGAGGAAATAGTCATTGAAGGCGAAAGAGGCCATGTTTTGGATATCCGCCGGGTCATAGCAGGGTCCGCCTTGCTGGATTAGGCCGCAATCGGCGCCTCCAGGTCCACATGCCCAATCTAGCGCCGATTGCAGCGAGGCGTCGTCGGCGTTGTTCTTGGCCACGCACCACAGCTCCTCAGCGGGTACTATGCTGTTCTGAGCCTTAAGCGGTTGCCCATTAAGCGCCGTGCGGCATAGTGGAAGCAGTAAGACTATGATACAAATATCAAATCTTTTGGCCATCGTTCAGAGAGAGAGAGAGAGAGAGAGAGAGTGATCGTTACTGGTTTAGGAGGGATTTAGAGGGAGGAAGAGGGAAATGTAGCCGTTTAAGAGAGAAGTGAAGAGTGACCGTTACTGTCTTGGGGGAGTTCGAGAGACAGAGGTCACACTGTCTGAGGCAACGACTGAATGAGAGATATAACGTGTACTAAATGTACATTACAATTTATTTTTATGGCAAGTTACAAATTGCCGGATTAAAATTCTCGGGAGAACATGGGTGAGGTCCAGACCATTAAATTCGTTCATCAAAGGATGATTCATAGTGTTGTGTAGGGATATTCACGGTTCAATTCGGTCAATTTTTTTTACGAAAAATAAAATCGAATCGAAATTTTGATTGACGATAAAACCGAATCAAACCGTGAATGTTAAAAGAATCAAACCGAACCGTGAGTTGTGGTTCGGTTCTGATCGGTTCTTATGTTTAGTATTATTAATTAAAAATAAATTTTAAATGATATTATTGAAAAAATAAATATAAAATTAAAGTTTTACTTCAGTTCGGTTCGGTTTTATAAAAAATTTATATATATAATATAAATTTAATGTTTTGGTTCGATTCGGTTCAAAAACCACCAAAATTCTGAATCGAACCTAACACACATAAAGAACTGACCGAACCGAACATTTAGGTTCGGTTTGATTTTGAACACCGCTAATGTTGTGATATTTCCCACATGGAGGGAGGAGAAAACGTGTCTTCAAAACACGGGTTCAACATACCTTCTCAAGAAGTGAGTTCAATGTGTGAATGTTTATTTTGCTTTTTTCTCCATTCCCCTACATTTTCTCTCATCTATCTCTATAAAATGCTTCAACTACCCTTTGACCTTATGTTTTTACTCTGATTCTTCAGTTTCTATTCTGAGTTAACAAAAAAAAGAAAACTTTACATGACAAGTTTAGAAGGGATGTTTTAAGTAATAATAGGTTTTATAGATCTATAGGTAAATAGCAAGTCTTTAAAATGGTCAGTAATTTTAGATCAAAATACTTTTCATCTATATAAAGTAATAAATCTATTAATTCGGGTAAATCAAATGAAAATTATTGATATACTAATTCTATATACCCTATAATTAATGAAATATTATGTGTCTGGATTATTACGGTCAACCTACAAATATTATAGTAGTTTAATTTTAAAAATCCCACAAAAAATGCCTCTCTGTATTAAATGAAATAATGATATACTTGGAAAATGCAATCTACAATCAATTGAAATTAAAATAGAAATCAAATTTTCTAAAAAAAAATTAAGTTTTTGAAAATTAGAATATCCCACATATCCATCAACCATTAGATAAATCAACTTCAACCTCCCTCCTATTAAGTGAAAATAAATCAAAATTTAAAATAAATCAATGATATTTAAATAAAAAAAGAAAAATGTAAGAACTTAAACTAATAATTCAGGTAAATCTATTGATTATTAATGATATACTAATTACAAAGTCTATGATTAAGGAAACATTTTTTATTTGAATAATTACAAAGTCAATCTAATAATACCATAAACATTTTTAATTTTGAAAATCCCCTAAAATCAGCATCCCCTAATCCATGGCTCAACCACCTTACTAATGAGATAATGATATAATTGAAAAACATAATAATCAAAAGAATCTAACCATAAATCAATCTTCCAGAAAAAATTTAATTTTCAAAATTAGGAAAATCCTCCCTTTACTCAACCAATAGGTAAATAAGTTTCAACCAACCTCCTATTAAATGCAACTAATTCAGTTTTTAAATTTTACCAAAAGAAAAAAATAAAAAATGTAAAAAATTAAACTACGGTAAAACCCTAAGAAACTACCCGTAACTATGGTATAAAATCCAGTCAATCAACCCAAAAATCAAAAACTAAAGGATCAAAATAAAATCAAAAAATACTTATTGATTTTGAAACAATCACGAAACCCTCCCTCCAGAAACCACCATTAACGCCGTCGAAACACCAGTGACTCATTTACCATCGACAAAAAGGTGACTCCTTCGCCGAAGAAAATCACTACTACAAAATGGGACTTAGATGACAGTGAAAACCCGTCATCAAAAATTTTTTAATGACAGGGATACGACCGTCATCACCGAGTTGTCATCTAAACTCATTTTACCAAAAATCGTCATCAAAAGGTGCCACCAAAACACTTTTGATGACAGGAAATCTTCATCATTAAATGTGCCGCAATAACACCTTTAAAGACGGGGAACACTCGTCATTGTAGGTGCCCAAAAATACCTTTAATGACGGTGAATCCCCGTCATTATAGGTTCTGTAAAAACACATTCAATGACAGAAAATCTCCATCATTATAGGTCCCGCAAAAACACCTTTAATGACGGAGATTGCCCGTCATTAAAGGATCGTTTAAAAAACTGTCATGGAAAGGCAAAAACATGCCTTCCCATGAAAAATCTTCATTAATATTATAAGATTCATGTAAAGGGTATTTTATAAATAATCCAGAATGCATGAAAAGAGAGAAAAAATTATTGCAAATGATGAAACCAAAGAAGAGGGAGGTAAGGGGAAGATAAATTACTTGAGAGCACAGTGATAGCATAGTTATGTCAGCATGGCCACCAAAACTGGTACATTAAATGTAATACCCCAATACTAAAAATACCTTATTGATTATAATTTAGAAAGTGATATCCTTTTTAACGTTAATTAAACATTTAATATGAGAGATATAGCTTTATTTAAAACATAACTTTATCAAATCCTTTATTTAAATTTATAAGTATTGAATTCAAAGTACTTAAATAATAATAAAAAATTTGCAACGGAAACTTAGTCAAATAACAACCAATAATTTTAACCTAAATCGTCAAAATAATAATAATTAATCATAAAATAATTATCTGAAATCTTTATTCAAACTATTCTACTGAGTCCAATTCACCCGCAAGGTATCACCTCGCAATTATTGGTCACCTGAAAATATTTAGAAACCACGGAATGAGCTAAAACCCAGTAAGTAAAATCTTACACATACTCAGCAAACACATGCGCATTCAATTCCATTTTAAAAGCATTTGTGTTTGACATACACTTTATAATAATTTTATCACCTTATTTCCTTTGCTTTCATTAATTTGGTTTCATTACATTCTTTCCATGCAAACTTGTCACGTTCCTTTCTTTACTATTTCCATTGCATTCATTTCTTTCCTTTATTCGCGAGCTCACTTGTATAATGTTTAGCCAATCAGAGCAGTGGGCAATTATTATGGAACATGTTCGACTACTGAGCTTTGGTAGTATCATTCATTCACATTATATCGTTGGACAAGCCAAACGATCATCCATTCACATTATATCGCTGGACAAGCCAAACGATCATCCATTCACATTAACCATTAACCATTGTCAGGTCCGCCGGTCCCCTGCGTCCCATTTCCCACTCACGTCTTTCATGGCATAAACACACACCATGTGTTTAAACTTTTAATTAAATTGATTATATTCATACTACAAACCCTCATGTATATGTATGAACATTTACAATCATTAACATTACAATACAATTATATCACAGATAACATACGTACAAATATAATTAAACATAATATCAAATAACATCACAATGATAAATCAATACAACATCGAAGTTTTCAAACATTAAAGTATGCGTAAAATTCTACTTACATTGCGTCCTTAGTAAAACAAATGTCTAGAGAATGCTTCGAGGGGTCAACGCTCAAAGTTCCAAAACTATTAAATTTACACATTAAGATGTTTTATCAATTTCACATAGTCATTGAAAACATAAAACAAAATTATTTTTTTATGACATAGATGGTAGAGTGGAAAACTAAGTCACTGCTCAAGAATAAAACCCATTTATTTATATACTTTATAAGCACGGTACAAATCCAAACTTCGATAGCTTTATAAATTCATGATACTTCTTGTTTACTTGTTCTAGTTATAAAATATAGAATACAACTTATACTAGGGCTTTCTAAAAATTATAAAATTCATATAGTATGATCTTGAAAAAGCTAGGGTTTCACAAATTAAATTTCATGAAATTTCAAGGTCATTTAGGTATCAAAACATGGAAACAAATTCGTTTCCTAAAACTGTTTCCTCTTATCAAAATAGAAACTTCAAAAAATCATATAAAATCGTATACTTTGATTTATGACCTAAATTTATATAGAATATATTTCAACATGTTGAAAAGCTACCATCAAAATTTCCGACTCAAATTTCATCGTTTGTTATATGAAACACGAAGTCGATTCACAGTGTGCAGAAAAATCCGAAATCCAAATTTCATTAAAATCATATTTTTTTTATTGAAAACGTTTCTCCCTTATTGAAATTGATTCAAGAGACTTATATGAGTCATAAAAGAGTGTTAAAACTCATTATTATTCATATCTAACTTAAAACATGTGAATCTAAACTTAAACATTTAAAAGCGTTGAATACATTGAAATGAAAAGAAGTTCTGAATCACAAACCTTCAACTTTGCGCAGAAAAATGAGATAGTTTCCACAAAGAAATCTTTTTGTTTGTTATCTCAAAGACGCCGAAGTGGAAAACCTCACAGTTGCTATTCGTTAACCACAAAGCAGCCAAATTGTTCTCTTTGTTTTTTTATTCTCGCCTCTGGACGAAGAGGACAAAAGAAAATAGTGGTTTTTCTTTTGTTGGGCGGCGAGAGACTATTTTAGAGAGGGAGAGATGAAGGAATATAAATATGTATATTTAGGTTAGGGTTAGCTTTAGGTGTATGCATGTATTGGTGTGAGCAAGTTAGAGAATGAGAGATAGACGAATAAAAAAAATCAAAATAGTGTTAGGGTTTTTTTTTTCTTAGGGTATAAATGTATATATGGTGTGAGCGAGCATATAAAAATATAAATAAATCTAATCTTAATAAGTCAACAATTTTGATAACTAATATCAATTATATTAAAATTATACTAGACACGTAATGAGTAGTTAGATCACCTTGAATCGTTTCTCTGCAAGACATTTAATTAATTCAATCCAAACTTTAAGTCAAATAATCATAGGATAATTAAGAGCAAAAATTAACAATTAAACACATAATTTATTGCAAAATTAGTTGGGGTGTTACAATTACCTCAGCGAAAAAACACACACTTGAGACAAATACACCTAGAAAGGTGTAAGAAACTAATAAAATAATTTTTCACTCAACTATCTTTAAGCAAAAAATTATATGTTTCATTTTGTTCTATATCCATGGAAAATCATGAACAACTTTCAGAAAGTAGGATTACCAGCAACTGGGAGTTTTGGCTTTCTAGCATAAAAGGTCTTTGCTCTAACAACGTCAAGGGTGGTGACACCAAACAACCTCTTCTCATCATATGTTCCAGCTTTCTTGAAAACCTCAGCAACAATTGGGATGGTAGAGTTCACTGGGTTGCTAATCATGTTAACAAGTGCCTGGCAAATCAAATAAAGCGAAATGAAAACCATACTATGTAGTATCTAAGCCCCACACAAGAAGATTAAATTACTACTGAAATCTCAGTGTCAAAATGGTTAACACTCACGTTGGGGCAGTACCTAGTTATAGCAGCGCAAAGTGTTTTAACTGTACCACTGACAATTTAGCTCGTTTCTTAAAAAAATGCAGCACAACAAAGTAAGATTCTAATCAGCTTTAACTAATGGAAGGTTAAAAAGAAATACAAATTATATCTAAGTTATTGTTACTTGATCCCTCGGGAATAGCAGAACAGTAGTAAGAACTTATAAACTGTCTTTAGCATATAATTATTTCACGACAGAATTTTAGCCTTGAAGTCAATGCTATTTAATTGAATTGGAGATGATTTTAATAAAAAAAGCTGAGGAATTTGAGTTAAAAAGTACCAGAGAATCCATCTTTAAAGTTGGATGCACTGAAAAGCAAACTAACGTCTCATCACAACAAGAAACCTTGAACCAAGAATTTCTCAAGGAATGTGTTCACTCCAGCCATGAAAAGCAATGTTTGAATCATATAGGCTCGCCCTGCTCACATATGCAAATAACCAAATATCAATTAGACTGACACAAAGATAACCCATGAAGTTTAATAAAAACATAGGGTTTGAGATTAAAAACTGAAATGGAGTATAGATCTCTTATATTGTTCCCCCCATTCCAGGCACATCGATACTGTTGAAAAGTCAGCAAAACAGCTTTAACTATCTTAGAAACATAAATAAGAAAAAAAGGATACAATATCAATTTAATCAAAATAAAAATCCTGAATATACTAAAGCAAAATAGATGAAAACTCAACATTAATAAACCGAAGAGAATAAATTTAACAGAAAGAGTAAATGAGTAGAAACTCATCATTTTCAAGAAAAAATGAAAATTGAAACAGCACAGAAGAGAGAGTTGAAAGAACAAAAAGATTTACAATTAGAATTGACTCAATGGTTGTAGATTAACCTAAGTTAGATCATTGCACTACCCCCCCCCCCCCCNNNNCCCCCCCCCCCCCCCAATCTCAGGGAATTGAGCTGGTTGAAAACTCATTTCTTTCAAATTTTCATTTTACTTGAAATGATTTTCTTTTAGTTTTTCATGTATCTATTTAATTTATTTGAAATTTATTAATAAGGTCTCAAGTTTAATTCTCCAATATGAATGGGCAACTGTTCACCAATAGCAACTGTTCTACACAGCTTAAGATTGCCACACTTCTACACCGAATAGCAACTGTTCACCAAGGTAGAAACTCTGAAAGTTTTCGCCATCCATAACAGCAAGCATGGTAATTGCAACATTTTTAAATGGAAAATGAATTGGGGGTGGAAAGGTAACATTTTAGGGTGGATGGAAAATACCGACAAAGTTCTGTAGACCACAAGAAAATTCCCCAGATACCTTACTATCCATAATAGACCACCAGTAGAAGGCCAATATAGTGGACCACAATAAAAAAAACATACGAAACTGAGGACCAATGCCATACACTAGTCCTTGTCAAGTAGACAGCTCCCAGAAGAACCGATGCCATGTTTTTGTTAGTTTGGGGATGGCCTCTAGAGATTCACCCAGGAGAAGAGGAACTTAAAAAAAGCTCAACTTGAGGTAGAAAACTCAAGTCTAGGAGTTTACTTAACTATTGCTATAGCTGAGGATCAATTTGATTGGGTTAGTTCATAGTAAAGTGACCCACATAAACCAGCAATTTAACTTTAGATGTAAAACAAAACTTTGGATGAACAACATATCAATTCGTCAGCTAAGAATATCATACATATGAGCACGCTAATCTTGTGTAATCCTGCAATTATATGCACGCAAAAAGCATCAGTATCCCATACAAAATAAGTCTTAAGTGTAGTTTCTCTAAAAAGGGATAAAAACTGACACAAGTAATACATAGTTTTGAAACAATAGAGAGAAAGAAAACCACCAGAGGCTCCTCCTCTGCGATAACTACTATCCAAAATTATAGAAAACTTCCACTCCGTCATTCTTGCGACCAATTGCTAGATCCTAAACCTCAGAGTACCTCTCATTTATTGTTACAACAATAAACTAAACAAGCAACACTATCCAAAATGAATTTCTAAAGCAGTTGCATGGTAAAAAATATAGAACAAACATAGGCTGGCAATCTCATTGTAAATTGTGCCAAGCTAAATTAAAAAAAGGAGCAAGTAAATAACCAAATTATTTATATGATATAAGTGAAATCAGGCAAAGAGATAAACTTACCCTTCACTAACCAAGTTTAATGCCAGATTCACCAAAATTTTGTGAAAGACCTATTTTATTAAGAACTGATGTAAGAGGATCATATGGATGGTGTACATTAAGTTCAAAGTTTAGAGTAGTCAATGTCATTTACCCAGGCTTAATTATTCTTTCCTTGTAGCGCTCAAACCAATCCTATTCAAATGTCCAGCATTATATCAGTTAAAGGAAACTGTTAAAAAAATAAGGTAGGAAACAAGTACATATCACTGCTTTACTATAAAAATCACATTATGATCTTATAAAATTTCTAAAGAGTGAAGGGGAGAAGAAAAAAGTTCTAAACCTTTTGTGGCAATAATTTGAGTCATGAAATACACTTATAAATCGAGAATAACTTCACAATTAACATATTGATAGTTGAAACTTAAAAAGAATTCAACTCTAATACATGTATTGGCAATTTAAAGAAAATGAATTTTATAGGAAAAAAAACTAAATGAGACTTTGGAACACCAAAATCCTTCCATATTCACTCTCAAACTGCATCTGTCGTTATCATTATCCTCATTTGTAAGATGAAAGATACTTACCAGAGGGAGCATAAAGGACAAGAAAGTGCCATCTTGTTTATGCAAAATTTCGCAAGAAGTTCTCAGGACATTATTCAATGGCCGCAGTATTTCCTCAAACTTTCCGGCAAGAAAAAGAGCAGCAGTAGCTATCCACTGCAACATAGATTTAAAAGTAAAACAATCAGGTCCAATCTGAAATGACCTATTCAACTTAACAAGAAGATATGACACAATAGGATATATTGAAAAAGTGAAAAGGAATCAGTATGAGAGATATGAATTAGTCATACGATACATGAGTCAAAACTGAGAACGAAGTTTCCTCAGTTGGAAAGACTAGAAATCTGCCAGTTCTTACCTCCATGACCATCATAAACACCAAAGAACGAAGTTCCCTCGGTGAAAAATATAAATGATGTATCAAATATTTAAAATCTAAGATTAAATCTTAACTCTAAATAAATCAGGAAAATGTAAACCCTAACTCAAAATCTAAACCCTAGATCTTAAAAAAACTAAATAACACTAAATAAATCTGAAACGTAAACTACAAACTCACTACGAGAGCGTGAGAACCATTGCTGGAGGCTGAGATTCGAAAGAGAGAACAGATCAAAGATGAGCAGTAGAAGAGAGAGAGGCTGAGAAAGGAGTAACGAGAGAGAGACAAAGAGAGAGATAGACAGAGACAGAGAGAGGAGTGTAGAGACGAGCTAGAGAGAGAAATAGATGGCAGTGCGGAGGCGAGCTCGAAAGGGAGAGAGCGCAGGTTGAGAGTGAGAGATAAGGCTAAGAGTGAGTTCGTTCGGAATAGAGTTTTGAGTTGAGAGATTTGAGAATTATGGTTATGAGAAATATAGATGGTATTTTTGTAATTTACAATAACTTTGGGTATATACAATTATGCAAGTATGTCCTCTGAAAAATGGCAAAAACTTTTTATGACAGTTAAAACAAATGGTTGTCATAATAGGTCAACATTTTATGACAGTTTAGGTAAACACTGTCATATTAACTCAAACAATAAAATTTTCCATCCAAACACCTTTTTTCCTTGACAGGTTCAACAAAGCTGTCATAAAAAGTATAGGTGTCATTGTAGCCCATTTTTGTAGTTGTGAACACTTTATTAAAGGAAAATGTAACTCAATTTTTCCCATCTATTGACTATTTTTTAAAAATATATATAATGATTATCAACTGGTTATGGCAAAAAAAAAATTCATAACCAAAAATCCTTATATGAAGCGTATTAATGATAAGACAATGAAAATGATGTAATTTTGAATTAAAAAAATAAAATTAATACTAAAACCGGTAAATCCTCCTAATTAATTAAATTGATCACACAAAATCAATAACAGAAAATTATCTATAGAGGGATAATCTGTCCACTCTAAATAGGGAGCAGAAAACCGGTGATGTGGTAACAAAAAATCTGTTATTTACCAAAAAAAAAAATCGGGCTATTATTTAAGTCAAGTTTCTAAACTTAACTATTTGTTACAATTACTTATGAAAAAATGGGAAGTGGTTGAAGAGCATTTTGGATAAAGAGATTAGAGCAGTAGGTAATAGAGATTATATGGGTACGGGAGAGGAGAAATCGAAAAAAACATTTGTACAGTTGAAAATAAATGGAAAAAAAGTATAAAATTTCAAACACGATTTGTTTTGAATTTTTTCAATTCTTTTCAAACAATTTTTTTGGTTTCTGCTTTTATTAAGAAGAGTCTTGCTTTGTTTTTTAGGGAGATTTTCCTTTTTTTATATTCAATAATAATTTAGTTTATAACATTAAATATTTTTATAGTATTATGCAATTAGAAGTGTAAATATCTATAAAGATGAATTAAGATTATTTTTAAGTCAATAGTAATTTATTAGTAAGAAATTTAAAAAATTGTTATGTGATATTACGTTTTTTGACTTATAATAGGGGTTTAAATAGGAGAAACTTTTGATTTTCCTTTTTGCTTTTCAAGTTCCCTTAAAATACAATATTATTTATAGTTTTCACATCTTTTCTTTAATATAATTCATATAATGTAATGTTTTTCTTTAATATAATTCATTGAATAATAATTGAGTTCCAAAAAATTAAATATTTGTATAATATTATGCAATTAGAAAATGTAAAAATATCTATAAAGATGAATTTTAATGAATTTTAAAATTATTGTTAAGTCAACAGTAATTTATTAGTTAAAATTTTATAAAATAAATACTATGTGATATTATGTTTTCGAATTATCTCTTAATGTGCTAAATTGATGAATATTCATTTTCTATATTATTCAAATGCTATATACTACAATTCTAACAATATTATTTACAAGCAAATGTATTTATTATGACTACTATTTATTTTAAATTTAGATTTATAACTATTTTTAGAGATAATATATTTATTTCAATATTAATATTAGTTTTAAATTCTACGTGTATACTAAATTACTTCATGTGTGAAGCACATAAATTTTTTACAGGCATATAACGAATGAGGTTTATGGGGAGAAATATTTTTGAACTATAACAGTCCGCACTACTTCATAGAATTCCTTCAATGTCCTTCATAAATCTTAGGATTAAATATTGATAAACTTAAATCAAATGACGCTTTTAGTTTTAAACTTTTGGACAATGTTATCTAAACTATTTTCAGAATTTCTAAATTTTTTTAACATATCTAATAATTAAATACTTTAAAAATTAAGATAGCATACCTAAATGTACAAAATAAAAACAACACCTACAAAAAAACGTCAATATGATTCAAATGCAATGTTATTAGTTAAATCATACAATTAATTATGACTACAAGATTGTGTAGTGTACATGTTGACTACAAGATCTTATTGTATGCATCATGAAGTGTTCATGATAATATCATTTGAAAATATTTTTATATTTTTTATAATATTTTGATTTTATATTATTTTATCAATAATATGGTTTGAAAATATTTTTTAATTAATAATGATGGACCAAAAAACTGAACAGAACTGAATCTGAATTCACGATAATCTTGTAGTTGATCGTGTATATTTCATGATAATCTTGAAGTTATCTTACAGACTATAAGATGACTACATGATCGTCTTAAGCAGTTCATGATACACTACAAGACTATGTTGTAATCATATTGTACACTTCATGATGTGTTATACAATATATTCTGACTTGAAGTACTCAAGTCAGGATATATTTAATTTTATATATTTATTTAAATATATATAAATATGAATGTTGAGTGTTAAAGAAGAATAAGTTGATATTATCTAAGAAGTGTATAAGAATAAAAGAATTGAAAAAAAAATATAGGGAATAGACTATTTTAACTAATAGGGTTTTTTTGGGGTGTAATTTAATAAAAAAAACCAGTGGAAGACGGAGAGGTCGAGAACTCGTTCTCCGGTCTCCCACACTCGTCAAAGTTCAAAACGACATCTTTCAGATTGTCTTCTTCTCTGCAAACACCATGACCACTCCCAGTGATTCTGAAGGTCCAGAACACCTAAACTTGGCACAAAACCCCAGTGACATGACTTTACAGGTGGAAGAAGAACAGAACGCACTGATTGACCCCCAACAACCTTCCAAAACCCTAAACCTAGAACCCCCAGATCCTCAAGGAAGCCCTTTCCAACCAGACTCACAACCTCACCTCCCTGAATATCACCTTAATGATCAGGATCAAGACGTTCCAGATGAAATTATGGATCTCTCTCGAAGTAGCGATGCCCAGGCGACGATTTCTACCTCCAACGCCAATTTCACCAATGTCACTCGCCGAGGCTCAAAGAGGAAGAAGCTCCCCCAGAAACTCGCGCAGAAGCGAAGATTCGCTCACGAGAAATCTCAGAAAAAGCTCGACATTTTGGTTGACACCTTCAAACCGATTCCTTTTGTTCCTGGAAAGAGCCTCAGCTTTTCAAGTCACGAGAAGCTCTTGAAGCGATTAGGGTTGTGGGATTTCGTTCACATCGAGTTTGATCGGACTATCAGACACGATCTTCTTCTGCAATTGGTAGCGAGTTTTAATAGCAGCCAGAAGATTAGCTATGTTAATGGGGTTAGAATCATGGTCAATCGGCCTGGTTTGGCACGCGCATTACGGTTGCCGCTAAAGAAGCATATGGTCGTTGATGATGCGGATGAGATAGAAGCATCGGAGGATTCGATCACTTTCATCGAGGAGATTTTGTCTAATTGGGTGCTTTTGCACGAGGATACATGGATGATGCCTAGTGAGATTTTGAATTTTACCAAGGTGATCAAGGAAGGGAATTTCGAGAAATTTGATTGTGCAGGCTTGATTTGGTTCATGGTGGAGAAGGAGCTGATGCAAGCTCCACATTTGGTGAATTGCTACTATGCTTCGCATTTACAGTGTCTCATACGGTCACAGCGGGAGGATCTTTTCAGAGAGGAGGAGGATACTTTCATGGAGGAGGAGTATGGTAATGAGGATGTGAAAGTTGAAGAGCAGGAGGATGAGGAGTATGGTAATGAGGATGTGAAAGTTGGAGGGAACGATGATTTTCAGGACTGCAAATTGGAGGAGCACAATATCGAATTGAGTCTAGGGCAAGATACCGTTGAGAAGGCTGAAGAAGTTGAGAAGGAGAGGGTTGAAAATGAAGACCTGATGGATTTTGTGGTAGACACGGAAGAAGAACCCGAAAAATTGCTTTTGGATGGGAAAAGTGTGGCAGAGCCTTTCATGAGGAGATGTAGTTTTGTTGAACTGAAGGGAATCGAATATGAGGAGGAACCGAGAGGGGAGGAAGAAGAACAAGGAGAAGGAGAAGGAGAAGGGGAAGACGCAGATGAAAACGAGGGCAGATTCCACCTCTCTCCAAAGAGCAATGCTATTGATGGGTTTTCTTCAGGAAATTTCATTCAAGAAACGGATGCGATGCAAATGCCTTTCAGCTCGGGATTGGAAATTCGTAATCACTCGCCCGTTGAATTCCTCTCTTCTAGAGATGATAATAGAATGGCTCCTCCTGGTGGTTCTTTGTTTTTGGGTAATAGTCACAAGAGACGGAACGACCATGACGATGAAAACTTTCATAATCAGTCCCTCAATGGTGGAGATAAGAGATTAAAGAGTGCACTACCTGAATATGATATGTGTATGGATCAAATACAGCATTGGGTAGTGAAAGCTAGGATGGCTCTTGTTAATAAGGAACAGCACAACTATGAGCAGTATGCCATGGATCAGCAATACCTTCTTCATGAGTTGCAGCAGAGAAACAACTTCATTGAACACCTGCAGAAAACTAAATTTGAAGAGCAACAGAAGAAGCAAGCTGAAATATATCGGCTAGAACGTGAGCTCTACATGATGGAGAACTTATTGGAAGGTTATAGGAAGGCATTGAAGGCAACAAACAAAGCGTTTTCTGAATACAGAGCGAGATGCTCTCAAGCAGATGAACCTCTTTTCAAGGATGTTTCAGGATCAGGTGGTCTTGTTCTGAGCACCACGGAATTGGAAAGGATACGGTTGAAAAAGGAAGAGGAAGACCGGTTGAGTCGCTCGGTTATTGAAAAGACGTTTAAAGACTTGGAAGAAGGTTTCATTGGAGTCTTCGAAACACGTCTTCAGGAGGTTAGTTTACTTGATGATAAGATTATAGATCTTGAAGAGAAAGTGAAACTCCTGAAGGAGTCATTTGCAGAACGTGGAGCTTCTTTAAAAACAGTAGAAGATCCTCCAAATGAATAGATTTTTTTTTAATAGTTTGCTGGTTCTGCTAATTGCTATATGCTAGATTAGATTTACATATCGTATAATGTAATGCTATCATATTTTCTTCAGAAATTTAGACTCCGTACTCTGTGTACTGTACTTATTATCTCTCAACCTCATTTGATGCATGATCCATGGTCATTTTCTGTAATGTTATGTGTTTTTTAGAATGACCAGTACAATGTGCTTCCTCTGAACCTCCTCTGCATTAGACCTTTAGTACTCCCATGAACGAGTACTGGGTTTTTAGTACACCACAAGTATTGAGTTTTCTGTACACCAAGAGCAACTGAGCAAGTACACCATGGTTACTGAGTTTTCAGTACACCACGAGTACATGAAGGTTTCTCCAAAAAGAGAAGAATAATGTGTGATCTTTAAAATGTGTTTTGAACATCTTGTTGGAATGCTACGCCAAGCTGAGTAAGTAAATTGGCAGCAAAAAAGGCACTGCGACCAAATATGTAGTCTTTTATTCAAAGTGAGCAGTGACCAAATATGTATAAATTGTTGTAATTGAATGACTTCTCATCATCATAACCATATAAGAGAAAAGCTGAGTTGCTTCTTGATGCTTCTGAATGGTATTCTCGTTAGAAATACTCTTTCCGCTTTAACATATATTCTCTTTTCATGGTAATAGTGAAGAATAGATTTGTTTAACAATGGTGAGAGCTGTGTGAGTATGGAAGTTTTGTATTTATTGTCTGAAATTGTTAAGCTAATTGATAAGGGGATGAGAATGTATCGAAGAGGAGAAGAATAAGACCTCCATGATGTACTCTTTTTTGTTGATGAAAATCTGATGCTTCATGACATTTGATGAAAAAAAATGTTAAGGATATATTTTAATTTGATGAAATTTCTGACTTCACCATCAATTATTGAAATTTTATAAAGTAATTAATTTGCATTCAATAAAAAATGGCAAGTTTCATGGGCAAATTTGTTGGTACACCCTCTATTAGCTAGATGCTGCTTTTGTGGGTCATTATTTGAATTAGACAGAGAGAAATTGTGGTGAAAAGACTCTGGAAAGATAAAAAAAAATATTATCATCCGTGTTTAGTTTTAATGACATGTGATATTTTTTATATGCAAATACTAAGTTGCTTTTGTTAGATTATGGTATTGTAAAAAATTTCTATTAGATTACGGTCTAATAATCTGATAAATATTTGTTAGATCACGTTCTAATATTTTTTTAAGTAAAAAAATTGGAGAAATTAAGTTTGATTTAATTAATTAGGTCTTCATTATCATATTTTAGTGATACTCATATTTTAGTGAGTGTGAAATTTTATATAGATGAAAGACGTCTTTATCCCCTCTCTAAATCCTCGTAGGACCCTATTCCATTTCTGGACATAGTTACTCCAACACGTGGCATCCATCAACATATTTACTTAATTGTTGTAATCGTTGATGTCCAAATCTTCTCTCTCTCTCTCCTCTCTCTGATCCGATGTGGTTTGCCACCGTACTTCATCAACCGGTTAGTCCAGTTTCAGCGATCTTCTACCCTTCACCCTACTCTAAACTTCATCCGTTTTCCTTCCCCAAATATGGACCTTTTCGCTTTCGTCTCCCTTTTCCGTCTCCGTCTAATCAGAAATTCCAAGTTCCGGCTGCAAAGAAGCAGCTAGCCCAGTTGAAGACTGAGAAACCAGGTCTTCCATTCGATCATATACGTTGTTTTCACCATTAATTTACTACTTAATGTAGCATATTAGCGTGTTTTGGGAATTGAGAAAGAACTGAAATTTTTTGCAGAATATGAAATAACTCCTTTACCAGAAAATAATGGTGAAGGTTTTGATCTGGGGTGGTTGCCCGCTTTTCCTCATGTACTGGTTGCTTCCATGTCCAATTTTCTGTTTGGTTATCATATTGGGTAAATCGCTATATTTGTGTGCATTATCCATTCTCTTTACATTCAAACATAATATCCAAATGACATATTGCAGTGTTGAGTTAATTGCTTTGATCTGCAAAAGTTATTTTAATATTTTGGTTACAACTAGAGTAGAGAAAGTTGCTGGGTCTTTGGAAACTTGATGGCTTATATCTATTTGGTTTTTAAAACATATAATTGAATTAATTTATTTATATTGCTATGCATATTTTGCAGAGTCATGAATGGTCCTATCGTTTCTGTTGCTCGAGAACTGGGTTTCGAGGGGAATTCAATTCTTGAGGGACTTGTGGTTAGCATATTTATTGCTGGTGCATTTATTGGAAGCATCAGTTCTGGCCCGCTGGTTGATAAACTAGGTTGTAGGCGTACATTCCAAATTGTCACAATACCCTTGATTCTTGGTGCAATATTAAGGTTCTTGTTATCTTTTTATTGTGAATCTGTGATGTGGAGGTACTTATGCAATGCTTATATCAGATTTGTTTAAAGAACTTGTGACAAATGACCACCTAATGTGACAGTGCGCAAGCCCACTCCTTGGATGAAATACTTTGGGGAAGATTTCTCGTTGGCCTTGGTATAGGTGTTAACACTGTGCTTGTTCCAATTTATATCTCTGAGGTATTACTTGATGTCTTCTATTAGAGTTCTGAATTTTACTTAATAGTAGATAATAGGTGGAGTAAATGTTAGATATATTGTTTTCCCATCTTTAAACACGCAACTAGAAGAAAAATGATGTGGCATAAAATGGTTGGAATCACCACCGGAAATTCTTTATCTGGTAGGTTGCTCCAACGAAGTATAGGGGTTCGCTTGGATCATTGTGTCAGATTGGAACGTGCCTTGGGATTATTGCCTCACTCTTTCTGGGAATTCCCTCTGAAAGTGATCCCCATTGGTGAGATTCTTTCCGTTTTCCGTCAGATGATAGTTGCAACTTTTTCTGAGCCTTTTGAGCATGCAATTTAAAGCACTGTCCATTTCAGGTGGAGGACAATGCTCTACATCGCAAGTCTTCCTGGCTTTGTTCTTACACTCGGTATGCAGTTTGCTGTTGAAAGTCCACGTTGGTTATGTAAGGTAGGACAGTGTTACTATTTTGACTGAGAAAACTGCAGCTTCTAATTTATTAAGAAAGATAAATTCTGTCCTAGGCTGGACGAGTGGATGATGCTATAGTCGTGATCAGTGATCTTTGGGGATCATCTGAAGTTGAAAAGGCTATTGAAGAATTTCAGTCAGTTATCAAGAATGATGGTAGTGATTTGGATGGTGGATGGTCGGAACTTCTGGAGGAACCACACTCTAGAGGTTGGATAAAGGTGGTCACTTGAAGTTAATATATGTGTAGTTAAAATATAATATGTGGCCTTGGGGTGACCTTATGCACAATACTTTTTGTTTTGAAACTGGCTATTTTGATGTATTCTTCCGTAGAAGATAAGTATATGCTTGGTAATGTACTTGGGGTTGAAACACATACTCTTTTCATGTAAATGTCAATTCCTCTTGTATGATTTCAGTTGCATTTATTGGAGGTGCCCTTTTCGTACTTCAACAATTTGCTGGTATCAATGGAGTTCTTTATTTCTCGTCATTGACCTTTCAAGGTGTTGGAGTCACAAATGGTGCTCTGGCAAGTTTAGCAGTTGGACTTACCAATTTTGCTGGTTCGATATCTGCTACTCTGTATGCATTTTTCCACATTGAATCACTATCTTGGAACGGATACTCATTCATTTTAAATGGGGATGTCAATAGGTGCACTTTGTGCATTATACTTGATGGATAAGCAAGGGAGACAGAAGCTTTTAATTGGAAGCTATATCGGAATGGTGAGTGTAAATGGTGCCGTAAGAGCAACAAATACATGCCTCGCTCATATGAGAAGAAAACTTAAGTGGAACATCATTAGTGAACAATCAACAAACTGTTCAGCTCCACTCACACCATGTTGAACCCTCTATTATCTGATTAGGATTCGTGTGAAGTTTTGATTTCAATGAAACGTTCTTTATAATATTTGTGGTTGAATAAGTATCGGCATATTCACGTAACTTTGGATCCGGCTACCCCCCCCAAGAAAAGAGACGTAGATGGTTGATTTCGTTCCTCTAATGAATGGCTGATTTTTCCTTTGTCTAATGGTAGAGGTTTTTGTAACAATAACAGGACAGCAGAATTCATTGTGGCGCCATTATAATAAAATAATGATTAGTTTGTACTCATGATTCATTACCTTGTGATATTTTTCCTGTGAAGGCTGTGTCAATGTTCCTTGTGGTATATGCCATCAATTTTCAGGCAGATGAACAACTGAGTCACAGCTTGTCAATACTTGGAACTGTTATGTAAGAATTTACTCACTCCCTAAGAGACTGTGAATAGTGCTCTTCTGCATTTCTTTGTCAGTATTTGATATTCTGACTGTTGAGCCTTTGGGGTGAGGGGTTAAATATAGGGTGTGATGCTGACTCTAGTAAATAATTAATATATGCTTGACTTGGGGAGAAAAACAATTAGTAGTACATGACAAAGCTTCTGTGAAAATTCAATTTGAGCTTGTCTGTTGCGATGAGTTAGGCCAAATGGAGAAATAGCTCTAGTTTAGGTGTGCTATTTTAGTCCTGCTATGGATTTGAAAATGTTCATTTTGTTTTCATGTTTGTAACAAGATTGGAATGACGTAAAAGCTCCATGCGTATAAACATTTTTTTTTAGATTTTTGTCTTAGCTGTAACTTTATTCTTTTCTTGTGGATTCATACAGGTACATCTTCAGTTTTGCTGTTGGAGCTGGCCCAGTTACCGGTCTTATAATACCGGAGCTTAGCAGCACGAGGACGCGTGGGAAGATCATGGGATTTAGCTTTTCGGTTCACTGGGTAGGCAGTATAAATTTGATCCATTTCCCTACTTTAATATATATACATACCTTCATTTCTTTAATGAGCGTTACAACTACATACATAGAAAGCTTTGATACTAAAGGCTGCACGGTTATTGCGGTATAACCTTTCTGTTTGCTAAACTTTCCACCTCCGTACCCAATTTTTGGTTCACGTAAAACATTTTCAGGATCTTGCAATTGTTGAGATGATGTTTATATTCAGGTCTGCAATTTCGTGGTGGGTCTATTCTTCCTTGACCTGGTAGAGACATTTGGAGTTGCCCCTGTATATGCTAGCTTTGGTGGAGTTTCCCTGTTAGCAGCGATATTTGCCTACTACTTCATCATTGAAACCAAAGGGCGATCGCTTGAGGAAATCGAGATGTCATTAAATCCCAAGTTCTCAGGAAGAGAGAAGTAACAATGGAAATTCAAGGAAATCAATGGGTTTCTCTGCATATCAATTTTTGTACTCGTAAGAACATGGCAGTGGAAGTTGGTATTGTCTTCTTTGCTTATTATATTCACATTTCTGCTTTATTTTTTGTACATGATAGTTCATCGATGGAAGTTGTAGAACTTCAGAAGATTAAAAAATGTTGGATGAATTTTTAATAAAACCAATTAGTCGTTTTGTGTTTGAGTGACTCAAACTAATGCGATTACAGTTACATACTAATCTAAACCAAGCCATTAATTGTTGGGGAAGTATGAAAATGTAGAAAAAAGAGGTAAAGTTAAAACTGTCTGAATTTTTTTTAAAAATGATCAGAACGACTAATTTAGTTATCATATCACATAATGTAACATAATTAAATTTATGTGTAATTTTGATAACTAAACTAATTTTTTTATCAAAACTAGTTATTTTGGTTATTTCTGTAACTTTTTTTCTGTCATTTTTGCATTTCGCATGAGAAATGTGGCTTTGGACGGTTGGCTGTAACTTTTATACAATTTCGGATCACTCCGAACGAGATAATTTAATTATTCCATTTTCTTTCTACTCAAGTCCTTATAGCGTGTTTACTTAACTTCAAAATTAGTTGAAGGTTCAGAATCCTTTTACCTAAGGATTAGAAAATCTTGACATCTTTGGACCATATTTAGCTCTTTTCATAATCTCTGGAAGGACCAAAAAAAATCTGAAGGGCGGTCAGACTTTTCAAAGGACACCAAACGCAAATTTCAAAGCCTGAAAAAGTTTAAAATTGATTTAGGGTCATTCTTTAATGACAATGATAAATTATTTTAACATATTTATTGAACTTCAATCACGTTTATTGAATTCTTATTTATTAAACATTAAAACATATAGTTGAACTCACAGACATGTTTATTAAACTAATGGAACATGTTTGTTAAAAATCCACAGCACTAATACTGAAAGAACAACACATCATCGAAGAATTTTCCTTGAACTAGAAAACAATTTAGGACATTGCTTATAAAAAGACAGAAAAAAAAAAAAGCAGTAGTTTATTGGACAAAAGCTGCAGTGTCATTTGAGGATCATTTATTACTAACAGAGAAGAGTGACAACTCGGTGGAAAAAGGCAAATCTATTGTTATATAACCCATCTCTCCTCTTGAAAAAACAAAAACCCTGACTTTATTCCATCAATTATTATTCATAAATATATTCCCCATCTATTATATTCCTAATTCCCTTGCAGCCAAACCAATAATTCACTCTTCTTTACTACCAGAAATTACTCACTTGAGTACAGAAAAATTAATATTTATCCGCACAATTTTTTTATATGGATAATTTATCTTCCATAATTCATCTCATTAATTAATTAAATAAATTAAATTATTTTTTATTCATCAATTAAAATAAAACAAAGATACAAATTAGCTCCCAAAGCACTATGATCATCACTTTAGTTCTTTTAAGTATAATTCAAATCTTCGGTCAATTTAAATTTTTAGGATTGAATATTATTGTGAACCACAAATTTTGACTTTTTTTTATCAAACAACAGGTTTTGATGTTTTATCAAAGTAGTCTAATAATTATAGAAAAGATAAATCTTAGACGAACCTTAATTCTCTTTTATAATACGTTTATTGAATCATAATAGTTTCTTAGAAGAGTGTTGAAAAAATTTATAAATTATGTTGAGGTGTTTATTTAATTATCAAAAATTAAATCGGAAAGAATTTAAACGTCATATTTTATACTTTCATCAGCACATTGTTTATATCTACCTAACATATCACATGTCACACAAAAGACACATTCCCATACATTTCATAATTTGACCTTCAAACAGAACAAAAAGAAATTTAACTTGTCTCATCATTAATGATTAAACAGAAAAATTGAAATTATTGAAAACATTTAACTAATTGATGAAATTTTTTAATTTGTCTCATCATTATTGAGCAAAGACAAAAATTGAATTTATTTAATTAATTTATAAGATGAATGGTAAGTTGGATAAATTATAAATGTATAAGAAATTTGTATAAATGAGTATTGAGTCTCTGAATATTCTAGAGAGTACTAGATATTTTCCCATTTACTACTATTTTAACATAATTACTAACTTATCTTTCTAGGACATTTGATGCGAGTATCACTAGATCAACCCGGTGCCGATCTTTATTATTAGATATATATAATCTTTGTTTCGGTGAACTCCTGAAAATTTCTCCCACGCTAAGTACAGAGGATTACTATAAACTGCATGAAAAAAACAGTGTTAACTAGTAAATTACCACAAATCCCAAAAACTTAAACGATATAGCACAGAAGCAAAAGCAGAGGCAAACTAAAATGCTTAAGCTGCTGAGTTAAAAAGAATTGAATAAATCATTTTAATCATTTAAGTTTCTATTACATGCTCTATCTTTATACATATTAATGGCCTAACACATGAACACTAAACCACAAGAAAAATGATACGTAGCATCATCGTCACATTAGTCACTAACATATTATTAGATATAAATATAATCCTTCACGTTTCCAAATGTTGCTAAAAGTAACTAGCTATACACTAACAAACTTTTTTGTCTAGTTTATTTGATCACATTAATTACCATTAATATTAAGAAAAGAAAATAGTGAAAAATGAAAGGGTTACTTGCAAAAATATACTATTTTCATTTTTTGTTAGGATTTTTATATTTTTTTCTAAAAATTAAAAATTTTATATCTATGATCAACCATTATCAACATCAAACATGACAACTCTCTTTTTTCTCATCATGTCACTCTTTTCCATACAAATATCAAATCAACCACGGTTGAAAAATACTCACTCCCCCAATCTTAGCTCTCTTTTCAAGCTTATTCTCTCTTCTTTTTCAACAAAAACGTCTTTTTCTTCTTCTTCTTCGTCTCTTCTTCTACTTCTTCATATTCTTCTTCTTTTATTCTTCTTTTGCTGCTTCTTCTTTATCTTCTTCTTCTTATTTTATTCTTCTTCTACTTCTTCGAGACCCTATGATCCATCCATTTTCAGCAAGACCCGACCATTCTTTTCTTTATTCTTCTTCAACGAGAGCAGACTGGTACCCATTCTTCTCTTAATTTTTTACGCATAAAATGCTTCGAGTAATGGTTTGAGTAATGACATAATAAAACCAATTATTTGGACGGAACAACTACTTAAATTCTTCAATTAGCCATTGATGTTTGAGTTGTTGATGCGGGAAAAAATAACTAATTGAATGGTTCAAGTAGTTAGAGCTTGTTCTTAACCCTTAAAATAGTCAAGTTGTGTTTGTTTTACTACTGTCATGATAAAACCAACTACTTAAACCTTTCAAGTAGTCACTTCCTCTCTGGATAAGTGAATGAGAGATTCAGAATGACTACTTTAAGGGTTCAAGTTATAAAACACTACTTGAATCCTACAAGTAGTTACAGGCTCTCTGGATAAATGACTGTTTGAATGGTTCAAGTAATGTTTTATAACTACTTGAACCCTTCAAGAAGTCACATGCTCTCTACACGACTGACTGCAAGAATCAAAATAGCTATTTGAAGGGTTCAAGTAGTTATAAATCAATACTTGAACCCTTCAAGTAGTCACATGCTCTCTGGTTCCTTAATGAGAATAAATATAATTATTATTCATAAACAAATAACTACTATAAAATTAAATAAACTTTATAGGTGATTAACATAACCATTTCAAATACTTCTTCATGTCGATTGGTGCCTCGATTCGTGAATTTTTGAATTGTATACGTCCCGTAATTGTTGTCGATGGAACATCATTAAAAGCAAAGTAGAGGGGCACAATGTTCATTGCAACTTCTAAAGATGGGCATAACCAAGTATATCCACTTGCTTTTGGAATTGCTAACTCTAAGAATGAAGCATCGTGGGAATGGTCTTTAATAATATGTACGGGGTTATAGAAGACTTTGAAGACTTGGTATTTGTGTCGGACATAAATAAAAGTGTATACAGATTGTCTTCCCATAATCATTTCATGGAGCTTACATCTACCATATGGGAATGAATATAAAATTAACGTTCAAAACTAGCAACGTCAATCCTTTATTTTTCAAAGCAGCCAAGGCCTATCGTGTATCAGAATTTGAGACATACATGGTTGTCATCAACCAAGTTCATCCAGGTATTGGAAACTATATTGAGGCGGTCAGATTTGATAGATGGGCTCGTTCGTTGTGGTGGTAGGCGCAATAACATAAGGACTACTAACATCTCTGAATGTATGGATCACATACTAAAGGATGTTAGAGCCCTCCCAATAACAAAATAATAGAACATCCATGTGATTTGATGCAACAATGGTATTATCAACGTCGGTCAGCAGCTTATGAGATGCAAACACATATGACCAAATGGTGTGAGAAAGTGCTTAAAAATAATCATGATGCTTCTCGCAGACTTTCAGTGGTTGCCTCAAATATTCATGAGTTTCGTGTAAGTACTGGGGATAAAGAGCGTATTGTGAACTTGCATAAAAAATATGCACTCGTCGTGAATTTGATCTAGACCAATACCCTTGTGCACATGCATTAGCTTATTGTCGATAACGCGACATATCTGCTTACAGCTTATGCTCAAAGTATTATAAGGCCGAGACACTATTGGCAGCTATCATGTAAATACTTGAAGGGTTCAAGTAGTATTTTTTATTACTTGAACCCTTCAAGTAGTAATATTGTTTACTGCCCTCTTTTTATATAGAGAGCATGTAACTGCTTGAAGGGTTCAAGTAGTATTCTTTTACTACTTGAACCCTTCAAGTAGTAATATTGTTTATTGTCCTCTTTTTATACAGAGAGCATGTAACTACTTGAAGGGTTCCAATAGTATTTGTTTACTACTCGAACCCTTCCAGTAGTAATATAGTATGCTGCCCTTTTTTTATACAGAGAGCATGGAACTACTTGAATGGTACAAGTAATATTTTTACTACTTGAACCCTTCAAGTAGTAATATTGTATGCTACCTTCTTTTTATGCAGAGAGCATGAAACTACTTGAAGAGTTCAAATAGTATTTTTGAACTACTTGAACCCTTCAAGTAGTCATATTATATGTTGCCCTCCTTTTATACAGAGTGCATGTGATTACTTGAAGGGTTCAAGTAGTATTTTTTTACTACTTGAACCCTTCAAGTAGTAATATTGTATGCTACATTCGTTTTATGCAGAGAGCATGGAACTACTTGATGAGTTCAAATGGTATTTTTAAACTACTTGAACCCTTCAAGTAGTAATATTGTTTACTACCCTCTTTTTATACAGAGAGCATGTAACTACTTGAAGGGTTCTAGTAGTATTTGATTACTACTCGAACTCTTCAAGTAGTAATATTGTATGCTGCCCTTTTTTATACAGAGAGTATGAAACTACTTGAAAGGTTCAAGTAATATTTTTCTACTACTTGAACCCTTCAAGTAGTCATATTGTATGTTGTCCTCTTTTTATACAGATAACATGTAACTACTTGAAAGGTTCAAGTAGTATTTTTTTACTACTTGAACCCTTGAAGTAGTAATATTGTATGCTACCTTCTTTTTATCCAGAGAGCATGGAACTACCTGAAGAGTTCAAATAGTATTTTTGAATTACTTGAACCCTTCAAGTAGTCATATTGTATGCTGCCCTCTTTTTATACAGAGTGCATGTGATTGCTTGAAGGGTTCAAGTAGTATTTTTTTACTACTTGAACCCTTCAAGTAATAATATTGTATGCTACCTTCCTTTTATGCAGAAAACATGTAACTACTTGAAGAGTTCAAATAGTATTTTTGAACTACTTGAGCCATTCAAGTAGTCATATTGTTTACTTCCCTCTTTTTATACAGAAAGCATGTAACTATTTGAAGGGTTCAAGTAATATTTTTTTACTACTTGAACCTTTCGAGTAGTCATATTGAACCCCTCATCAGTTTATAATTTCTTGAATTTCAATCAAAAAATATATCCAATAAAAACTTATTATCCAAAGAAGTGTTTATAAGAATCTAGACACCCAAACAATAAACAGAAAACAAAGCATTCATAGTTCTGCAAGATCCTCAAGTGGAGATGTATGACAAAAAAAGTCCAAAGCAAACTTTTTACAAAATTGTGGCATAAGTTTCTACTTTATAGTTGTTAAGTCCTGACCATAAACCAAGGCCTCCAAAAATTTTAAGGCAAAAGCACCACAATCAAACCTACAAAACAAAAGCAAAATAAATCAAATATCCTTCTTCCATGAATTAAGGTCATATGTACTAGAACAAAACTCACTCGTTCCCTTACTAGGGAACCTTGACATGCATTAGAGTCCACTCGTCAAGTACTTTATGAGCTTCTTTTCTATTTTCATGAAAGTTCATAAGTTTAAGTACACAAGGGAGTGAATGAGCGATAGTGGACGGAGATGGGCTCGTTGTGTGGCATTGTTCATTGGATTATAGACTTTGACAACATGTTCATTGATGTCCAACTCCACTATTATCAAGTGAGATATGTTGACGTTCATAACAAACAAAACCTATACAATAGTATTTCAGAAAACTTTGCATAAAATCACTTCTGAAGGACATAATTTGAAAAACGTGTAAAAGTACATACTCAATCACAAGAATCTCAATCTCTTCCTAGCCAGAATCTTCTGAGATCGAGTGAGCTTCTCATTCAGTTTTGTAACAACATTTTGGCTGGAGAGGCAGTTCACTATTTCAGGGATAAGGAGGAGAAGTTGGCCACAAAAATCGAGCAAAAGTCAGAATCAACCAGCCATGGTTACCAAGGTAAAACAAATTCTTCTAGCGCTCAAAATCATGATATACAGTGTTTTAAAAGTCAAGGTAGGGGTCATATAGCAAGTCAATGTTCGAACGAGAGAGTTGTCATGCTACGAGATGATGGTGAGATTGAGATCGATGATAAAGATGACAATGAATCTTTTTTTATCATTAGAGGATGAGGATAATGAGGAGTGTGCGGTACAAAGAGAATTAGTTGTTGCAAGGAGAGCTCTAAGTGTGCAAACCAAAGAAAATGATGAGGTGTAGCGAGAGAGCATCTTTCATACTAGAAGCCACGATCAAAACAAGGTATGTAGTATGAGTATTGATAGAGGTAGTTGTTGTACTAACATTGCTACTACAGTGGTGGATATATTAGGGTTGCTAACAACTAAACTACCCCGACCCTACAAGTTGAAATGGCTGAATGATAGAGGTGAGGTAAAGGTGAAAAATCAAGTGTTAATCTCATTCCGAATCAGTAAATATGAAGATGATGTGTTTTGTAATGTCATATCGGTGCGAGTTGGACACTTGTTGTGGGGAAGGCCATGGAAATTTGATAGACGAGTGAAGCATGATGGTTTCTCTAATCAATACTATTTGGGATTTTCTCCTAACCCCACAACTTAAAAAGTCAAGTATGAAGAACAAAAGAAAAAGTTACAAACTCTTTCTGCGTCCAAAAAAAATGATGGGTACCTGAGTTTGTCCACAGGTGGGTGCCGTGCCTGGGTATTGCGCCGGAGTGCTCTGAAAATAGAAGAAGAAGAATAAGAAGAAGAAGAGCACGACTTACATGGACTGTCTTGTCAAAGAAGAAGCAGAATAGACGCGAGAAGAGAGAGCACAAATGAGAATGGAGACAAAGAGGAAGAAAAGAGCAAATAAACGTAAACATATGAGAATGGAAACAGAAGAGACGCGACGCGATGGAAGAAGGGTGTGGGGCAAGTTGCCGTCTTTTCCTATTTGTTGGAACTCGTTGAGTAGTGTGTGAACACTAAATAAAATTTGATTTAACGGGATAGTGGTATAAATTTTTAAGTTTAAAAATGGAGTATAAAAATTCTAACAAAAAAATAAAAATGACATATTTATGCTAATAATCCAAAATGAAATTAGTGTAAAGTTGTATCGACAAAGCCATTGGATGGATTGAATTAGCCCAACAAGTTAAAGAAAATTACGTAAACTGCCAGCAAAACCAATTGAGGGGAGGGGACGATATCATAGATCATGTAAAAATAATAAGAAATTGTTTCTTATAGGCTTGGCAAAAGACCTTAAAAAGCAAATGTTTGGAGGGTGGTTTTTGGATTTTAAATGAAGTTATTCCAAATTCCAAAGAAAAATGCCTGAAACTGATCAGAGTTTTATTGCTTCGATTCGTGAGCTACTTGTTTTATTCTCTCTTCATTGTAATATTATATATTTCCCCGTACAAGGTGGGGTTTACTCCCTAAAACATAGACTGAGCATCCTAATTTCATTTTCATTCACTTTTTTTCTCTTTCTTGAAAACGATAGACTTCTATAATTGCGCTCCCTCTCTATATTTTCTCTCTCTAAAGTACATATGTTTTTCAGGAGTCATCGTACAGTAGAATCCATATACAGTACATGAACTATTTTTATGTATACATGTACCTAAACTATATAAATTTTACGTACACACAAATTTTACAAACGACTGACAGATAATTTTAATTTATTTTAATGTCATGAAAATTTATTATGCGAAATGCTAACCAATTTTCAAGGTAATCAATTAATTAATAAAAGCATATCAATCATTGTTTTGACATACATAATCAATCGAACAAATTCCCTTAAGTTAAAATTGAAAAATTATCTAGAGTTTGCATGTGAATACACTTCTTTTTTCTTAGACATAAAGAGTCATGAACGTAAAGGACCCATCCGCACTTGAATGGTTTTCTAAAAATGTTTAAACAAATTAGGTTTCGATCAATATAGTGGAGTATCGTGTTGTTTAGATTTATGTTCTTGTTAAAAAAAATGTGTTGAGGTACTAGAAATGTAAGTATATTTTATTGTACTTTTACTTAAGGATAAATAAAAAAATAAAAAATGGGAGAGTAGCGTATGAAGGTATTTTTGGGTGTTAATAGAACTTTTGAAAATTTTACATAATAGACAATTTTAAGGGAGTGTTTAAAAGATAGCAGGTTTTCAATAAATTTAGATAAATAAAAGATTTTTAATTAGTCAATAATTTTGAACTAAATTGACCATCATCTATATATAATATGTTAGATATGTAATTTTTATCTTATCAGAATTCTTCAACAGCCGGTAATGACGTGATACTAAAAATCTGCTATTTGTTTTATCAGAATTATAATCAATTATGAAAACTAGAATATTTCTTTATCAAAATTAGCTAAAAAAAGAAACTATAATCGATAATTGATTATCATCTAATTTAATTAAAAAAATAACGTTTGATTTGAAATACAATAAATTCTAGAATATTTAATTAAATGCAAGAACTCCACCAAATCTGATTGTGAAACCCGTAAATCAAAATTTAAAATGATCAACTACAAATTCGTTAACAGTTGGTTGATAACGTGTCACTAAAAATCTATTATTTACTTTATCAGAATTATAATCAATCATTGAAATTAGAATATTTTCGTATCAGAATTAGCTAAAAAAGAAACTAAAATCTATCATTGACTATCATCTAATTTAATTAAAAATAAAAAATAACGTTTCAATTGAAATACAATAAATTCTAAAATATTTAATTAAATATAAGAACTCCACCAAAATTGATTATGAAATTTGTAAATCAAAATTTAAAATTATCAATTTCAAAAGTTGATTGATGATGTGACACTAAAAATCTATTATTTCTTATAATTTAGAAAAGTCTGTTATTTTTTAAATTAATTTTTAAAACTTATCTGCAATTATTTTAGAACTAAACCTTTTCCAACTTAGTTATAATTACTCTATCTGGGTCATATGAAGTTAAATGAAGACCTCAAAGTGAGTTCAATTCAAAGGAACTCACAAGCATCAACTGTATGTAAAGCCCATCAACTTTGCCCGAGAAAGTGAAGCCCATTGAGGGAGAGAGTGAGATAGACATAGAGGGAGAGGGGGAGACTGGAGAGAGGGAGAGAGAGGGAGAGAGGGAGAGAGGGAAAGGGAAAGGGAAAGGGAGAGAGAGGGGGGGAGAGAGATTCTTATCTTGTGGGGTTTGAAAATGAAATTAGAGATGTAGATATGGTTATTGGGACTTTGGAGTGTGTTTTTTTCTCCACCTTTTCCTTTTCCTTTTTCTCTTTCAAAGAAAAATACTTTTATTTTCAAGTGTTTTACATGGGAATCGGATTTTGTGGGGATATGTCATTCTCCTAGTGGGAGAATATTGGTGCTATAAGCCCCGATTTAGCCGAAAGCTCCCTCTCTCTCACACCTGCACGTGCAACGTCACCTCCTCTTCTTTTGACTTTACATTGTCCCCTCCAAATACTTGTCCCTCAATTCTCATTCATTTACAACATCGCCCGAACAGACCAACTTGATTGCTTAACATACTTTCAACTAATCCCCCCCTCCTCCCATTTAAGGGGACACTGCTGGAATGAGGAATCCTTATTTAGAGGGAGTTACCCACAAGCTCATTCTTTTAATCTTAAATTATGTGTAAAATTTCTTAAAGTTGATGTTGGGTAGTGGCAGAGACGAATATGACCATAATGATGAAGGGAGAATGTTGCAATAAGACAATGGAGATGATTTGGAGGAAGAATAACATAGGAATTATCTTTTTAGATGTCTAAGTTAGACAGTATAGTGAGAGAGAAATTAAAAATAGTGCTAGGGTAGAGGTTGAGACGAAGAGTGAAGAGTTAATAGCTTAATAGTATTTAATATATTTAAAAATATAAAAAATTAAATAAGCAAAGAATGTTATATTGATCCATGTTCCATACATGCATGCATTTTTTAATAGAAATCTCATATTAATCTTGTCACTCATTTATTCATAATAATTCAACCCATTAGAGACGGATTTGCATGGGTGATTTTGATGTACCTAGTTGACATTTTATTTTTCAATCCCAAATGGATTAGTCCAAGTGGGTAGGCATGACAAGAGAAAATGTGTGACTCACGAACAAGTGGTAAGATTTAACGAGACCTAGCGGAGAGAAGACAAGGTAGATTGACCCACAATATTCCTATCTTATTCTGCTACTACCCCTTGCCATGTCCCTTCAAGGCAAGAAAGGCTAGAGCAAATGCACTACAACAAGTTATAAGGGAGGTCCTGAGCTACCACTCCCTTCTAATAGAGAAATCACTAGTGAAGCCTTATTGTAGTCAAAAATTAAAAAATGCAAAGGTGAACACTTCAAGCATGGAAGTTTCACTCCTATGTATTAAGTTTGAATCCTTTTAGATTTAACTATAAGACTGTATCTCATAATGTTAATGTCAGCCAAAAAGTTACATTGACTTGTATAAAAAAATCTGATATTATAATATATAAATTTTAAAAGACTAATAAATATGTGTGTAAGATGACCAGAATAAGTAAGAAAAATATTCTCTTTTCTACGCATGTATTCTTTCTAATGTTTTCAAAATAAGAAGTTGATCGAACATCACATAAAAAAAGTACTCTCATGTTTCATTAAATGCATTTCAACCTCACTACTAAATATGCACCTGAGACCCAATTTAATATTTCTATCTATAAATGTGATGTTCTTCATTACTTGTGGTGCCTACCAACAACTCTCCAACTTTTTTCCTTATTTACCGATTCAAATGGGTCATTGCCTTCGTAATTTGAAATTCGAGTTTCAAAATCAAGGGACCCATTTGTTAAAAATTTATGGGGTAGGCCCCTAAAGATGGTAAAATTTGTAGTTCCAAGAAAATAAAAATAATGATTTATCGTTGGATGATAAATGTTGTACCACTCCACAGTGGTACTATGCCGTAGACCGCTTTGTCAATTGGCAATCGTCTGCTGACGGCTGGTGATGTTAGTATTAATTGGTTAACACTCTACTGTGGTACTTTTTCACATCCCCCTGTTATTAGCTTGCTTTCCGTACGCTGATAATTGGTATCATGAAATATATACTCATGGAATTAAATCACGGAATGTGATTTAGTATAACTAGACGTAATATATTGTAAATTATTATTATATTTATCAACGGACAATAATCTTGAACATGATTATTAAAAAGAATAATTACACACTAATTAAGTTATACACGAAATTTTTATATTGATTAAATGATGTATTAATTATATATAAATTAATTTTATAAATCATTTTATTCTCAAATAAAACATCAACCAATGAATGCTTGATAGATCACTTAATAAATTAATTCAGTTTATGACTTGGTAAATTTCTAATCTTCCCAATTTCCCATGGTTCTAAATAATAATAGAAATTGTCCATGTATAATTTATACGTCAATTTTTAAATTGGTTAGCATAAAATTACTCATATATCTAATTACCTAATTAAGTGAGATCACTTTGTTGGTTTACTGATTTATAATTGGTTAATTATACACCATACTTTGTTACTAAAGTTATATTTATCCTATCACTTTCTAGTATAGGATTTACTTAAGGAATTATTTATGATAAATTTACAAATTTAGGATATTAGAGATAATAGTGAATTAAACTTGCGATCTCATGTATATAAATATGAAAATATAAACATTAATTATAACCAACCTAATAAGTCCATTCACATTTTTTTAGGATTTTTGAGATGGTATATTAGAAAAAGTTACTACAATCATCGTAACATATTATATACCAGTCTGATACCAGTATCAGAATATAGTCTACTATCAAACCATTTCATGAGGTGATTCAATCTTTGTCACTGTATCTAGGGATGTTAAAATCATTTGTGTGTCCCCGAACCTGCGGGCACCTGATACAATGTCTTTGTCACCATATATTTTGATACTGGTATGAGAATATAATCCGCCATCAAACCGTTTCATGCAAGTCTTTCATGAGGTGATTCGGTCTTTGTCACTGTATAAAGGGATGTTAAAATCATATGTGAATCCCAAAATCTACAAGCATCTGATATAACGAGTTAGAGTTTTGGTGAATAAATAGATGACGGGACGAGTACAATGCGTTTCTATATAAACCTGCATGGGTATGGGACAATGACATGTATAATTGTCTCCGACCCATCATCCACCCTATATTATTTTTATTTGTATTTCAATATATTTGAATTAAAACTATAAGTTTCTGCTTTCAAAAATTATAAATTAATATATGGGCCAGATTCAATTTACTAACTACATTATCTTATTTGGAATGTTTAAATTTCACTCTATATTTTTTAAGGAGGGAAATTTCTGTCTCTCTATACTGTTTATGAAATTATTAATCTTAAGTTGTAAGAAATCTAACAAATAATTTAAGCATAAAGAAATGAAAGTGAAATTCGCGAATAACCTGCTCAAAATGAGAGCTCATTCCCCGCTCCATCTCTCCTTAGATGAAAAATAAGACAGAGGGAGGTGAAAATATTAAAGTGATGGTTATGATGGAAGTCCGGCCTGGCCCGCACGGCCTCGCCATATTGACATCCTAACCGTGTCTTTGAATTTTCTATTTACTATAACATACTCAAATAAAAAAAGGTTAGATTTTTGCGGAGAGATTTGGTTGGGATCAAGTCATTCCGATTTCCCGGCAAGGTGGTGCCAAATGGATGGCTATTTCGTAGTTAGTACAAAAAACGGGGGCAATTGTATAGCATGGAACTCCGATTCGAAAAACAGGCTTATCAACCACAACACAGGGGAAAGAGTGTCACAGAGGGGCTTTGCTTTCATCTCTGCTTTGCATATTTTTCTCTTTTCTTTTCTTTTTATTTTTCTCGATTGCTTTTATTTCCTACTTTATATCTGTACTTGGTTCCCTGGCTCTTCTTCTTCTTTTGGCTTTCTGGGTTTTGTGAAGGCAGCTCTTTGAAGCCACTACAACAATGGCTGACATAAGCCACCCTCCCATGGAACAGCTCCAAGACCTTGAGTACTGTATAGACTCCAACCCTCCTTGGGGTATGTTTTTTCCCTTCATTTCTTTTGCTTTAGTTATAATAACAATCCATGCGAAGAAAAATAGGATTGTGGGTCTTGAAGTAGGTAATGTATAGCGTCAGGCCCCCTCTTGCTCTCTCTTCAAGTTTCTTTGCATTTCGACATTGTTTCATTCTATTGGGATCACTTGTTAAGAGAAACGTGCTTCTGGGGTTTATGCTAGATGTAGTAGACGTACGAGTTGGCCAGAACGCTTGAAAATGTCCGATTGTAGGTTCCCCTTTAAGGGTTTTGTAGGTTCGTTTTAAACTTTCTGAACTATATCAGTTGAGGCGAATGATTCTCTAACGCTATCAACTAATAGCTTATATCAAAAGAACTAGAATGTGTGGTTATAGTAATATCCTTGTATTTAAAGCTCCTTTCGATTAAGTTCTCTGATACGGAATGTTAAGGATGATTTTGAATTTTTTAATGACTGCTTAACTTGGTTTGTTTATACTTCAGTTGGAAATGTAGGTTATCCGTGCACTACACCTCAACATTATTCTGTTCCTTGTGTCTTGTGACTCCTGCACTCAGTTCATTGAATTTCTTTTCTTCCAATTCCTATTATTTTCTTATTGTTTTTGGTTTCTGGTTGAAGGGTATTGGAAGAAAAGAAATTCAACTACGGCGTAGTTGAATTTTTATGGTGACTTGGTGTTTTGTGCACTGTAAAACTCTCTTTAGTCAAAGTCTAACAAGTAAATTGATGTCAAAATTGAATGATAGTAGGTTTTAATTTTTCATCAGCAAGCCCAGATTCATACATGTAAGTCATATTGTTCTTTTCCATTTTATTTCTTTCCAGCTTATGGAGTAAAGCAATTTTCTTGCAGCTGAAACAATACTACTAGCATTTCAGAATTACATCGTGATGCTAGGCACAAGTGTAATGATCCCTTCCATGCTTGTTCCGGCAATGGGAGGAAGCAATGTAAGTTGCCTCTCTTTGGTAGCTCCTTAATCTAATTCAGCAATGTGTTTTGTTATAATCTTATTTCTTGAGAAGCAATCTTTATTTTATCGCTTTGTTATCCACATAAGAGTAATAGTGATGAGACTCATCAAAACCTTCTCTTGTGTCAATGGATACAGGGCGATAAAGCACGAGTGATTCAGACGCTTCTCTTTGTAGCTGGCATTAATACGCTTCTCCAAGCGCTTTTTGGTACCAGGTTGCCAGCAGTGGTTGGAGGCTCATTTGCGTATGTTGTTCCCATAGCGTACATTGTAGGAGACCACTCATTGCAGCGAATTAGTGATCCTCATGAAGTAAGTTAATCTAATCGGCCACATCTGTCCATTTCATGGACCTTGAAAACCAAGTGGATATGGAATGCACCGAATCGTTTTTGTTACGAAGTATTTACAGAGTGCCTTTGTTTTCAGAATCTCATGTTAGGATTATCATCGGTGGACCTAATAATGGAGTGATTTTAGTTGCACTTGGTGTTTCAATGCCCTGTAAAACTATGATCCTTATGTTCAAGAAAAATGATTGAATTCAATTAGAATTTGACAAAAAAATTTACTTTATAACTTTCTTACTTGGTAGGGTATTGAAAGAGATCTTCCCATGTGATTGGTTTGCAGAGATTTATACAAACAATGCGAGCTATCCAAGGAGCTTTAATAGTAGCTTCAAGCATACAAATCATCCTCGGTTATAGTCAAGTTTGGGGTCTCTTTTCACGGTACGTTAATCACATGTGCAAATTAAGGGAATTAAATTTTTTTACTTGTTCGACTTTTTTTCGATGTTGTATCATTTCTGCAGGTTTTTTAGTCCTCTAGGCATGGCACCTGTCGTTGGATTGGTTGGCCTTGGATTGTTTCAACGAGGATTTCCCGCGGTAGGTACTATCAGAGTTGTATAATATTTGTCATATTTACTGCATGACTATCAGAGTTGTATAATATTTGTCATATTTACTGCATGACTATCACCGAGTAAATCTTGGGAACGAAAGTTACTAGAAAAGCTTCAAGATAGATCAAATTGCTTCTTCCTCTTTGTCATTTTCTGGTTTTTAGTTTTTCTTTGTTGAACACAAGTGGGATTTTTTTCAGTTAGGAAATTGTGTGGAAATCGGCATACCTATGCTGTTGTTGGTTGTTGGGCTGTCACAAGTAAGTGATTTATTATTTAAGTTGGTATAAAGTTTTATTAAGTTACTTAAATTCAGCATTTTCCTAAAAGTGGGTTGAAATTGCAGTATTTAAAGCATGTGAGACCCTTCAGAGATCTACCCATTTTTGAGAGATTCCCGGTACTGATCTGTATTACGATTGTTTGGATCTATTCTATTATCTTGACTGCCAGTGGAGCTTACCGGGACAAGCCTTATAAAACTCAAATAAGTTGCCGTACTGACAGAGCATATCTTATATCTACTGCTCCATGGTAAGGCAAAGAACCAACTTTCAAAAGCTCTTAACTTAATTTTTGTCATGGCTGGGACTGAAAATACCTCTCGTCATGCCGTTTTATAGGTTTATGTTCCCCTACCCTTTGCAATGGGGTCCGCCTACGTTTTCAGCAGGTCATTCATTCGCAATGATGTCCGCTGTTCTTGTTTCGATGGTTGAGGTATTGCACTATAGACTTTACGTTTGAACAATGAGTTAGGCTATGTTCGGATCTTGAAAAATAGGGAGGAAAAGAAAATTGAAAGGAAATGTAAGTGGAATGAGAAGGAAAATGGAAGAAAACTATTACTATAGCAAGATTCGTACATATCACTATTTTCCCCCGCATATTCAAGTGACTCCAAATAATGGAAATGCAATCCTTCGCATTATACTTTCCTTCCCCTACTAGTTTCCAAGATCCAAACACAGCCTGTGTTAAACTCATTAAGTTTTCATATAATCAATAACTCCTAGCTTATGTGTTGAGAGAGTTTGACGATTTTACAGTCAACTGGTGCATACAAGGCAGCGTCTCGTTTGGCAATCGCGACACCACCTCCTGCTTATGTACTAAGCAGGGGAATTGGCTGGCAGGTAAGCTGATTCGGCTTGCTTAACAATTTTCTTCTGGAGCTTCTTGTTGATCAACATGAACCGGGAAGTTAACAGTTAAACCGTACATTCTCAGAAAAGACGATAACTTTTGGTTGTTTTCCTGCTAGGGGATTGGCATCTTGCTCGATGGTCTTTTTGGAACAGGCACTGGCTCCACAGTTTCTGTGTAAGACATGCCAAGCTGGCTAAAGCGATATGTTTTCTCGGTATAATAAGTTTGACAAAGGTCATGGTGTTGCGCAGGGAAAATGTGGGACTTCTTGGACTTACTCGAGTAGGAAGTCGTCGGGTTGTTCAAATTTCTGCTGGATTTATGATATTTTTCTCCATTTTCGGTATGTATTAACTTCTAGTACTCAAATTTCTACAATTCCATTGCTTAATGACTTTTGGTTTTAGTTCAGTAACGAAAATTCGTGTAATTTCTCGGGTTTTGCAGGGAAATTTGGAGCCGTCTTTGCATCCATTCCTCTTCCAATATTCGCAGCATTGGACTGCATTCTCTTCGGGATTGTGGGTATGCCTTTCGTTAACTTGAATTAAAACTAATTTTTCAGAATAAGATGCTTAATTGACTAAATTAAACATCTTTCCTATTATTCTTCTTCAGCTTCAGTTGGATTATCATTTCTTCAGTTCACAAACATGAACTCCATGAGAAACCTCATCATCACTGGCCTTTCCCTCTTCCTTGGAATATCCGTTCCCCACTTTTTTAACGAATATTGGAATCCTTCACGCCGTGGACTTGTTCATACCAACGCCGGATGGGTAAGTTACAACATACAATTGTATTTACATACATACATACATATACATACATATATATATATATATATATATATTTATACAGACATAATTGTGATTAAGAAAGGGAATTGGGTGTGCAGTTTAATGCATTTTTGAATACGATATTCTCATCACCAGCAACAGTGGGAATGATAGTGGCAGTGTTTTTGGATAACACAATAGAAGTGGAGAAATCAAAGAAGGATAGAGGGATGCCATGGTGGGTGAAGTTCAGAACTTTTAGAGGAGATAATAGAAACGAAGAGTTCTACACTTTACCCTTTAATCTCAACAGGTTTTTCCCACCTACTTAGTTTGTTTTTTGTAGTGTTTTAGAGAGGACCAAGACCAACCCAACTCAAATTCTTGCTAACTTTCTGTTAATTTAAGATTAATCTTCACGGCATTTTTTGTGGACCTTTTGTAATTGGGGGTCCAAGATGATGATTGTAAAGCATTGAATCCCTTGTTTTTTTGTAGATTCAATAAAATTATAGCTAAATTAACTCTCATTACCATCGTTATACATTTTGCCATGCTTCAATTCTGTCACTTAACTTGAAGTGTTATATGTTTGGCTGTCATCGCGTATGAACCGTATGCGTCCATTTATAACGACAATGTTTTGGCTGAATTAAAGAGTAATTAACAGTGTCACTTGAGCCATAATGGCATAGTTTTTCCATAATGAGATCCACAACCCAAGCTCAGCTAACGAAAGCCTTCAATTTTCTAAAAATATAATTTCATGATTATGCCCTTTTGAGCAATTTTTGAATGCATATGTTAAATTTGGCAAGATATATTGGGTGCAATAATTTCTTAAATATAATGATTCTTTTAGAGGTTTCTTGCAAACTGTAAATTAAAAATAAAAATTATATAAATTTAACATTACAAAAGATGAAAAAAAATATTAAATGTATGTGCAAGAAAGTATATAGATTATTGTTGTTTGTCGAATTTATAAAAAAATTATATTTCATTCATATATATATATAGACTTCAAAATCTATTTTTAATTTTATATTTTAGCTAATAAATTTATTGATTCACTTTTACTTTTTTTTTCATATATTTTGAAAACTAATAAATTTATCATTTCACTTTTATTTTATTCCTTCCATACATATCATTCTAATTGAATTTATGCTATCGAATTGATTGTTTGTTACTAGTGTGAGTTAAAATTGTTAATATTTAATATTTTTACTTATGATAACAACAAAAGTATTACATGAAATAGTGAATGCAATTTATATCCAAAATTATTTTTCATTACTTAGCTCAATTTATTGTTAATATTAATTGATATCTGATATTACTTGTGATTATCCTCCTTAAATTAGAAAATACAGTAGAATAGTATGAGGCCTTAGATAGCTAGTCTTAGTTTGACATCAAGAACAAATTCAGCCGGATCAGCCGGTAATTCCAACTAAATTAACATGAATCTTCATTGTCCTCTTAATTATTCAAAAAACGAAAATTCATAAACATACTTTTTGAAAGTTATCATATAATCATAGCGGAAGTAAAGAAAAAAAAATGAAATCGCAGTAAAACGGCTCCGTAGATCAATGGTAGAAGATCCACAGGTTCCTATCAGTATGCGAAACACAAGGTTTGTTCTTGGTCCGATCATAGCATCGCCGGTCAATGCTCTTTTCGCTACCGGCGACGTGGCATCAGACCCAAAAGTAAAATGCAATAAAAAAGGAAGCCTCAGAGACTCGATTCTGATCATACACGTAGTGTCATACGGCACTTGCAATCATGGAGTTTCATCATAGGGATTGCGCAAAAAGACTCCTAAGCCCTAACCCTAATATGACTGAAATTTCTGAAGAGAGAGAGAGAGAACAATCCTTTGGGCTAATTAGATGAGGTTTTATAAGAGAGTCAGAGACTGCGTTGTTAGTTGAGTTGGGCTGAGTCCATGATTATCCAATTGGGCCTCCAAGGGTGCTGTTGTACTATACATTTCACGTACCAACACCCATGCTCCTGCTCATTCTTTACAAAGGGAAAGTTCGTTAATCTTATTCACTTCAAAACCTTCCTCCCAAACCAGCCTGGAAGTAGCAAAAGCACCATCTGGCAGTGGTCCATAATCCTTTACTATTTTTTTAACTATTGCTTGTGACTGTTCTAAGTGTTTCAAAGAGACTGAGAATTGCCGGCCGATTGAGCAGGGAAGTTGAGAACTATCTGAATTGGAAGTGCTCTCTGATTGGGATCTTATTTTGGTGTCTGAATGTCGATGGGGAGCGACCCCACTTGGGTGGGAAAGAAACCTCTGAGGCGCATCGGAGGAATGTCCGATGCTCTATCTATTGCTGCCGATCTTGGTTTCTCTGTTACTCCTCCCCCTACTCAGGTACTCTGCCTTTCTCTTTCTTTCTCTGCGGTGCGGCGTGTGTTCAATTGTGTTCCATGTGTCAGTAGTCTTCCATTTCGCCTTTTGCATTTAATTCTGAGCAATTATGCTATTTGCACAGTATCAATATTAAGCTAAAACGATAAATTACTTGCTGCCCGTACAATTTTCCTGTATTGCTGATCATTTACATTCTGGTTTGTGTGTCTGTTTATAAAATTGAGACATATTTTTGAACCGGAGCAGTGTGGATATCTGTAGAGAAGCCGGTACGTCAATGCAGGTTGTGGGAATAGGTAAGAAGGCTTTTTGTTAGAGGGAGATACAGACAGCTTTGCCATTGTAATGTTTGCTATTGAGAAAGGGCGTTAGAATGGGGAAATAGTTCAGAGTGCAAACATTTATTGTCATAGATGGTTTAGATCCGAAGCATCCTACGATAATCGACAAAGAGATTGTAGATAGACTTTCTTAATGAAGAATAAAGATTGCTGGTTCACAACTGGCAATAGCCGTCAATAAGCAACTAAGGATAATTTCTGCACTTCCTTGTTACCTTGTAGTGGAAATATCCAGGATTAGATGTTTAGTTGTGGGTTATAGTATTTTATCAGACGTAGCTATTCACTGTTTTACCCAGGTACTGTTCTCTTTCCTTCCTTTAATTCACTTGGGTTGGGCCTTGAATTATCCAGGGTCTCATATCACAAGCCTCTTCATGACTGGAAAGTTATTTTGTTTCACTACGCATGCTGATAGCTATAAATAATTGACTACATTCATCATTATATGCATGTAAATGATGACAATGTCTTTCATATTATATTTAATGACCTTCTGTTCGGTGGAATATCTTCTCAACTCTCTGTTTTTGTAATTAATAATCTCTACGAGGTTAGAAGTTTATAAAAACTTGAAACTCTCATACTCTTGACACCTGTACCATTTCCTTTTAGTATTATTTCTGACTTTTTCTACTAATGTGATGTAAGCCATACATTCTGGCACACTACTTGTCTTTGTACTCCTGCACATTGTTGTTGCTACAAACTTTTGAGCATATTACCCAATGATCATAGTGTTATGGTATTTGATTTAGAATGTCCTTTCTTCTGTAGGAAGAACTTCAAACCTTATCCTCTACAACCGGTGAAAAGGGAGATGACTTGATTAGGGTTTTGAGGGAACTTACTATTGTGCAAAGAAAAATAGCGGATCTTCAAGTGGAACTTCAGGGCCGAAAGGTGAGCTTTCTTGGTTGTTTTCTGTTCTATTGTGATTTAAATTATAGAATGCCATGGAATTGTGTACTATTAGATTGCACCAATCTGCATTTTTTAAACTATCAGTTAATTGACATGTTGCATCATATTTATAGGATGACAAGAACGTGGCACATTTGACTCATGTTAGTGAAATGGAAAAGAAGATTGAGACTCTAGCAAGGATTACTACCATATTGAAAGGTGTAATCCAGAATAAGGTATTCTAATAGGTCTCAATTTTTGTGTGTCACCTTATATTCACGTGGAAATGGCATCGGAATGCCTGTCATTTTCTCTTCTCGAAAATCCTACTAGATTTATAGATTCAGAAGCAGCGAACCGATTGAAAATTTGCAGCACATTCGATGTTGAAGAGTTCATCGGCTTCTTGTTTCCAATTATGCACAATGGTTCCTTTTTTCTTTCCTTATTTGGTCAATGACTCTATTCAATAATGCTCTGCGTGCAAATGTGCGATAAAAATTAGGTGGCTAGGTGCTAAAATATCTTCCGTCTGAATTCCTTTGAGGCTCCATAAGTTTCAAGTTTAATTTGATTGATGAGATGTCAATGGATATCAGCTTGACTAATTGTAGCATGGGGCTTCTGTACCTAAAAATTCGTACTCCAGCCGCTTAGTTTCTATTTATGTTAAAATCCTTGATGATGTTAGATGAGAGTTAGACAGAGATCTTTCATGGAAGGGATAATGTAAGAAGTCTCATTTATATTCAATTAGTATTGATGAGAAAAGTGTATATTCGACTAGTATTGGATGCTGAGAGCTTCTTTTACCAATGTATCTATGGGTAACTGTGTTGGTCATTCTCCAATTTCCCAGAATAAACAATGGCTTTGGTACTTACAACGAAAGAGATTTTAGACTTTTTTTTGTGGGACTTGATTTTCAGGAGGAATCTAACCTTTGAAATTGGAATTCTTGTTCTTTTCTGTCCATGGTAAAGTAACTGATTGCAGTATTATCAGGATACTCCAATTCATAGTTCTGCTGGATAATCATGATGATTACTGTGTGTAACATCTAACTTCTATTCTCTCTATGTTTTTACACCCATATTTGGCAGGACCGTATTATAGCTCGTCTTCAGCAACCATATTCACTTGACTGCATTCCAGTAGAAGCAGAATATCAGGTTGGTCAGCGAAGTGAATTTTGAAGTTATGAACTTTGTATTCGTTGTTGTTGCTTTTCTTTATGGTCTTCCTACTTAGAAAGACCGAGCTTTGAATTCTGTAAATTGGGTGGAGAGGGCAGGTTTGTATTTTTATGATCTTTACATGTATTTTGCAGAAACAATTTTCGGAATTACTGATGAAAGCAGCCAGTGACTATGGGGCTTTGACAGCTTCAGTTGCAGATTTCCAGTGGAGTCAGAACTTTAAGGAGTCTCCTTCAGTGTGGGGGGTATGTTTTGTAATAGCATTTCGTTTCTCTCTTATGTTTGATTTTCCCAGTTCCCAGATTCTTTCTAGATTTTAGCACTACAATTGCTAATTTTCTACGCCTTGATTTTTATATTTATACAGACCTATAACTATAAGCACTTTGTTCTTTCTACAATTAAGCGAATCATAAGAATTCTCCTATCAGTCGACTTTTATGCATCAGTGACAAAATCCACTTTGACGTTGATTATATATAAAATGTCAGATCCAGATCCATAAGTAATTAGCACTGTTTAGTGGCTGTGGTGTGTGAGTAATTCACCGATCAATATTTAGACAATGTTTTAATTGATCAAGTAATGTGTAATTCTTAATAGGTTAATTTGACAAATCATCTTAATAAATGATAAAACACCAACCTATGAGTGATTGACACATCATTTGGTCAAGTAAAACTTGGTTTGTAATTTGATCAGTCTGGAATTACTTATGGTATAAATACCCTCTTAAATGCACAAATTCATCTTCTTGAACGGATTTTGTTCACACTGAGAGAGAATGGGCAGGATGTGGATTAAAAGACCGTAATTGTTGAAAACAAGTTATCTAATTAACATCCTTGAGATGACCTTAGACATGTGCTATAAAATGCACTCGTTTTGATCTAATGTAGGAAATGCTTCGTCCTATTCCCGTTGCTTTAGCATCTTGCACTCGGTTCTTTGAAGCCATGACTGCCATGAGAGAATCATTTGCAACACTTCAAAATCTGAGAGTTGGTAATTTGACATACTCTGTGCCTACTACACCAGCCAATGAGTTCACCTGTGGGGCACCTGGAGATTCCGACTGTGTAACTCCACCCCCTTGGAGAACCGAACCAAGCTTTGATGACTTGGCTATCGGAAGCATCACGAAGCAAGAAGCAGAAGATGATAATGGTGAGTTGAATGACTCACATCAAGTTGATGGCACTAGCCACCGTAGATTGTCTTGGCCTCCTTCAGTTAAAAAGAATGGTATTTAGTCATTAAGCTGAGTGTTATTCATTAAGCCGTTTTCAGTGTGCAATAGTATTGACAGTGTTCTTATAGGAACACTGTATCCCTTGAAACTTATCATTTATACATGTTTTCTGTAGTAATACATATTATTCTTCAAATCTTCAAGCTGTCTCATACATTATATAAAGTGAATTTTTGTACATGATTCATCTTGGGTCTCCATTGTCTTCTCTTCATAGTTTATGATGAGATATGTATTGTGAGATGTATGTTGTGATCTCACGTTATGTAAGGTTTAGTGGCATTATAATCAGTATATTACAACCAACATATGTAATACTTCAACCAAAGCCATAGGCCCATAAAAGAAAGGAAGAAATTTGTGACGATCTAATTGAGTCTCACATTGCTTAATTTGGGCCCATTATATGCACTTTACTCTCCTCTTACAAGTTAGTTTTAAAGGATGAGTTCTACCCAACATGTCGGTAACAATTGGTATCAAAACTCGCGCCAGGGGATGTAGCTAGGAAAATGGATCATTGTGGATGTCAGTTCTGAAAGAAGGTTGGATTGTAACGATCTAATAGAAGTCTCACGTTGATTAAATAAGGCCAGATATTTAAGCTTACAAGCAATTGACATCCTATTCTGCAACTCGGTTTTCGGGGACGAGTTATGAATTTGTTACAAAAACGATGAAAGATAAGGTTTTTAATTTCTCTTTGCAAATATAGAAATGCATAATTCTACTTTTTTATTAAACCTCTGACACAGTCAGAGAGAGCCACTTCACTTCCAATCCGAATACTGATTATTGTGCTAAGATCAGATCACATGCATCCACGATACACTACATCTGTCTTATTCTCTTAGTTTGTTTTTTCAAAATTGAATAAATACGTCATATTTTATTTATTATTCGGCTCCATATGATTCCAAAACTTTACTTAGGTCCCACTCCATCATTTCAAATGCCTTTTCTTGGGACTCCCTCAAACGCATCTTATCCGTTCTTCCATTCTACTCTCTCATGACATTTAATTTTGGAAAAAATTCTTCATACATATTTTATATTTTACCTAAATGAATGAAATCATAATATTATTCTTATAATCAACACTAATCTAATCATTTTCTTACCTGAAACATAAGTTGGTTGAGATTTTTTAGTATTTAAATGAATTCTAATTTGAATATAAAAAAAATTAGTTTTAACATTTTTAAAATTAAGACTAAAATGAAGAATGATTATGATATTATGTATTATTTAAATAGTGACTGGTCTAAATTTTTTTTTCAATGAAAATCTAACATGAAAAAAAGTCAATGTTATTTTTTTTTCAAAAGAGATGGTTACCTCATTTAACTAAATTCCATGAGTGTCAGAGAAATATCTCTTTTATTTATTCATTTACTCAAAGAACTAATTTAATTATAATTATTGATAAGTTTGGATATACAATTACCGGTAGATCATTAGGAAAAATTAGTCATCCAATTTGTTTCATATAAATTAAAAAAAACATCATATTATTTAATGCACAAACTTTATTATTACGATTTTCACAGCTCCCAATATTTTTACGAGAATTAAATAAAGCATTGGTACTTGGACCATAAAAAATAGATATAGCTGTAGCTGATGATAATGAATGAGCACGCATGCTTTCATCTTCATTACTATAAATTACAGTTATTAATATTCTAATTGCTCTAGTTTAAGTAAAAACATAGCATGTAATTCCCAATTCTTTGTCTTGCTCATCAGTTTGAAGATTTAAACATTACTTTCTTCTGTTCTGCCGGTCCTTTAATATGTTATATAAACAGTATTTTATAATGATTTTTGAATAATTAATCTAAAAATCTGACTATTATGGCATTAATGTTAAATATCCACGTCTCAAATGAGTCATACTATTAGCATAATAATATGAGTATTTGTTATTAATTTAGTTGTTTTTTATGAAGCTGAATTAAAACAATGAAGAAACACATGATAATGTTTTAAACACAGTCATCTTAATCTAAGAACCACATAACCTTGATAAGTGATTTGGTACATTAAATTAGTGGATATACTATTGTACGGTCAATATCGATATCAAGTGTATATATATTGTCGGGGATTGACATCCGAGTGCCAATACAAAGGAAAAAATATTCGCTGATAAAAAATACTTAATATTTAATAATCATTTATATCATCAATTATCACATATTTTAAAATACAATATTTACTTAATTATAATTAAATCACAAGAAATCCTTTAAATTAGTCTTATTGGATAACATATTTGTGTGTGCGCGAACATAGCGTAGACCTTCCCGCATATGATAGTGGAGGTTGATTTCGTCTTAGCGGTCTGTTTGACCAGTTGGTTATAGATATCTGTGGCTCCATCTTCCTCTCTGAGAACTGAGAAGGCAAATCACTTGCCCTGGCGGGAAGCATCACTGCAACAGATTCCCAAGTAATTGAATTTACCGGGAAGCCCTCCCCTTGCCTCGCCATAAATAAAGCTCCTTATCTTAGCCATCGCCACCTTCCTTCGTTTACTCTCAGAGAGTACGTGTTGATTAGGCGTCGAACCCGAAATCCCCGATGCGAGGCGACACGCCTTACAATCGAAGCAATTCCTCATCAGCAATATTTAAATATGAAAAGGAAAACCAAATCCTATATCGGCCTCTGATTGCTTTTATATTCATTCAATTCCACCTGCATCTGTCTCGTTTTGGTCTTTCTCTCTCTCTAGCTTGTCTTGGTTTGCGTGTCTTTCGTCGTTGTCCGTTTGATCCCCTGGCCTTCCTTTAATCTGCATCGTAGATTTTACCAGCGAGGATTTCTCTCCTCTGGTTATGAAGTTCGGCGGTGATGGCTGGCTTCTATGCTTTCGTCTTCCTATTTTGCTTTGGAATTTTCCTCTCCAAGGTTCCCTCTTATCTAACATGTATGCATTTCTGTATGTAATTGTAGAGGTATACATATCTTTGTGTTGTGTAAATTTATAAATATCGTTTGGTTTCTGAGAGCAGTGATTGCGGGTAATTTGCGGTATGAGAGAGATATCGATGGGGAGAGGTGACGATCACCAGTGCATATTCCCTTTGACGAGCTTGCAAATTGGGTAGGAATATTGAATTTTAATGCTTCAACTTTCCTTATCGCTTCTTCTTTTTTCCTCATTGTCCATCGGATTCTCAAGTTTTTTATGAGTTATGAAGCTTGGTTCAAATTCAATCTCTTTTCTTCCTTTTCGTCTGATGCTGTGCTCTGGATGTAGTTGCGAGCTTCTAGTCGTAAGTTGGTTCTTTTTATGGTATATATATAAAATTATGGCCTGGATTGCACCTAAGATGATGCAGGTCGTTTAAATTGTGTTTCCTTTTTCCATTTGGTGGCCATGCTGGTTAATAGACACAAATTATACTGTTTCATAAGCAAGATCATGTAGAGGATTCTAGCAAGACTAGTTGCTGACAATACTACTGATATTATTTGCTCATTTTTGTACTGTGATTTTGTAATAATAAAAATTAACCAATTTGGAGAGTTTTTCGGAATTTCTTCAATGGTTTGCAGCATTGTTTTCTGTTATTTTGTTAACCGAGCGCATTTATGAGGGGGTATAGTGGTTTTTTATATACACACTAATCGTTCCGTTGACCCTACGATGATTTCAGGGACTTGCAGTCTTATCTTTCGGATCTAAGCCTGTTCTTGGCCTTTGACAGTAAGAAATTATATATATTGGTGGATAATCGGCCATGGTTGAGAGACTTAGGTTCACGGCCAGCTCACTTGTGGCAACTGATGGTTACCAAGGTTGTTGGCAACTATTTATGTTTTTAAGCATCTTGCTTTTATTTTGATTATGAATGACACTGTTGTTCTTGTCCTGTCACAGTCAAGGTTATCTCCTTTTGCCAACAGTAAAGTGCGGAGGGAGAGAAAGGAGAAAAGAGATGCTTATCCTAGAGTCAATAACAGTAAGCCCAGGAAGTTCCAGAAATGGTTTTCATTGGTCGATGCTGTACTGTTGTCAAGAAAGAGGATTTTACTGCCTGTTAAAAACCTGCGAAAGTCTTTTCTTTTGAGCAGGGAGTTGCATAGGACCTTGTACGGATTTATTGTATTTGAAGTTGAATGGAGCAATGTTCGAGGTATAAACTACTTGAATGAGCTTCAGGTGCCAATCCGTTCTCTCATCCTACATTTAAGTTCGTTGTAAATATTTTGTCTCCAATCGGTTTACTTCCACTTGCAGACTGATACATCTCTGGCTATAGAGACTAAATATATGCGAAGATGGGAATTTGATAGCATAGCTCAAGCACGAAGCTGCATTTCTTCATGGTTCTCCGGATCATTCTCTGAGGAGATAGTATTGACGGACTATCTTGATGCAGCCGTAGGTAGTTCTTTTACTTCTCTAGAAAGTAAAATCTTGGTAAAGGTTTTTATATATTTACTAATTTACGAAGTTAAGTGGTTCTGTTTGTGTGGAAGATCCCTTTGGTTGCTGTTGGTTTTCATTTTTGTTGGTGTGTTTTGGAAAATTGTAGGCCCATGGTTGCCATTTGTATTCACTTTTTGGTTGTTGTGTGATTGCAAAGTTATTCACATAGGGAAAGCCTTGAAAAACTAATGGGTAAATTATTTTCCCTTGCAATACTAGTGAGAATTCTGTTATAGACAATTCTGTTATATTTGTATGCTTTAGCGCTAATGAATTCGTGCCTGCTTGAAGATACTCTTGATTACTGTAACACTTGACTTTTAACTTTTAGAGAAGCCATATTTGGCTTTTGTGCATCATTGGACTGATGGTGCATTAATCTCTGCTTCATTTGAGTTGCCTTAAGTTCTAGCTCCTTAGAAATCTCATATACATGTCTTTATTTATATTGTAGACGAATGATATGTACCAAGATGAGGCGGCCATTCATATATTGGTTTCTGACTGAGAGTTTTGGTAAAGAATGTTCCCTTTGCAAGTCTTAGACGTGCTCACAGGCACACACACACATGTACACTGAGACAGTGGGAGAGATGTCTTCTGGACATATGCTTGTCTTACACTTCAGCATATACCAGCTTTTAATATTTCTGCTTTACCTGCAAATTTTTCAGGAGAGATATTTTATGATGCGGAAGATAACTTCCCCGGGACCACTGCTATTTATGACAAAAATATGTATGGTGAAAACCTGTACATCGAGGATGATTCTACCTCCTGTAGCACCAACTTTAGTCTATGTTCTTCGACCATTGAAAATAGTGATATGAGTACACCACCTCCTACAACTGGACCTTATAAGAGGAGAAGACTGATGAAATCCATTAACCCAGGAATTGAACTAGTTGATGTTTATTCTGGGGAAAAGCATAGCAGTTTTGATGATTCATTGACAAACTCCGAGACTTCTGCTAGTGATTGTGAAAATGACGTTGAAGCTACACAATACAAAGATGTCTTGATTTTGTTTAGGTTCAATGATCCTTACCTTCCATTTAAGTTGAGGAAAATGATAACGTCCGATCTGCGGTTGCTTACATTATTAGAGGCTGGGCTTCCATCTTGGGTTCTCTTCCTTCAATCTTACCCAGTGTTTTGTCACCTCTATCGCCCATGGATGTGCCCTCTAGCCAGAGCTTTGTACGTGATGATCTCAGTCGTAACTGTTCTAATAGGATTCTATGATTTATACAAAAATGTTCCAGTTCTGAAGGCAACCGCAGCTCGTTTATGTGGACCTCTTTTTGATTGGATAGAGACTTGGGAGATGGTATCAAGAATCAAGTACTTGGGAACTATGCTATTTCTACATAATTTCGAGAAAGCAGTCAAATGGTTTCTTTCAATTACGCGTACCACTCGATCATTCATTTCGGTTCTCACGCAACCACTGGCAGAGCCTCTAGTGGAGCTTTTCAGTTTTCTTCTTCCGATGTGGAATGTTACTATTCAAGTCGTTGGGAACTTTTGTTCAGTGTTCTGGGTTGTCATTGAATCTTTCTTCACTGCAGTCGGTGACCTAGTTGAGATTCTGTTCTCACCAATACTGTTTATTTTCTCATTGCTTTCGACCATTGGTGGGTTATTAGCTGTTTGCAATCCCCTTTATTGTTTAAATTATTACCTCAGTGGCTGTTTATATTAAAATTTATGTTTGTGATCTGTATCCTTTTGCTTTTATTGCAGCAACTTCCATATTATATCCTATATTTTGGATCATACAGGAGATATTATATGCTCCAATACGAATGGTCCTTACATTGGCTAGTCTTCTGGCTTCTGTTTGTACCTGCATATACGATATGTTTGGAGACGTATGGCAGTTTCTTAGTAGCATAATACAACTTGCTTCTTCTTCTGAGGCAACAGTAAGCACTTATGAGGTTTCTATATGGCGTTCACTTTGGAATGACCTTTTCTCTCAGGTTGTGATGCAGTGTCCTAGTGCTTTTTATTGTACATGATAATACGAAATGATCAGCAAGATCACCATATATTTTAACTTTTCCCTTCTTTCAGGTTTTCCGAGCTCTCAGAAGTATATTAAATGGCTTTGTTGCCTTCTTCGCAACCTGCAACAGACATCGGCTTAGGTGAGCACATGGTTGATGTATTTTCCTGTTGTTTCTCGATGCAATCATTTTTTTGTTTATTCCTTTCTAGCCTCTGAGGCGTGTGTGTATGTTTATGTGTTGATTTATTTAGACCATAATGCACCTTGCCGTTCATGATATCTATTGTACTCTTCACACAATGCTGAAAAGAATAAAAAGGTGTTACAAGGTGAGAATGTCAATCGGCTCCTTTCATGTACATTTGTTGGTACTCTTTTTTGGAGATTGGGGGTGGGGGTTAAGAGACGAGAAAAAGAGAGTGTATAGTTGAAGGGAGTTTTGCTTGAGTGGGTAATTGGTAGTTGTTACTCACTATTCCTTCTATGCCGGGCTTGTTGAGGGGTTTTTCTCGGTTTGAACTTTTTGGGTAAAGGCTTGGTGGAAAAGAAACTTTGGAGAATCCTCCCACGCTGCATTCGATGGACCATTTGGCATGAGAGAAACAAAAGAGATTCTGAAGGGGCTTCAAGTCCTATGAACAAAACTTTTAGTTCTTTTTTGACTTATCGTAAAGAATGGATCTATTCTTTAGATCCTTATCTGAGACCAACTCTTTAGATAGTTGGGATCACTCTTTTGACTGTTGATTTTTTGTATAGCCCTTGTGGTTTTTTTAGTAGTATATATATCTTTTACCTATCAAAAAGAGAACTGGTGTACACTACTTTCTTTTAGGCCTGAAAGGATAACATCAGGAGAACCCGCGAACTGTTGGGATAGTTGGGTTATTGCTGGGAAGCTGTCTGTAGATGGTCTAAACCAAGTATGGTTGAGATTTCATAAGCTTCTCTTTTGTTGTAGCTCTTTACTGTGACCAAGTAGGAATCAAGTTTTATTATGATATTCTTTTATGCTGTGAATTAAAACTTGTTCAGATTGATTGCTTATTTGTTTCTAAATATGTTTTTCTTAACTTACTTTGTTCTAAATACTTTGCTGATACCTTTAATGTGACGATACACAGCATTTATAATCACATTCAGGAATTTGTTCGGAGATCTCCTGGTCGAGCTCAGGGATTAGAACCTGTAGATGCAAGAAATAGTAGACAAATATCTAGGACTCAGAGTTTGGTAAGCAATGGTTACTTCCTAACTGTTCCTTCTGATGTTGAAACTTGAAAGTAGCTTTCCACCATGGAAGAACATCTTGAAGAATCGAGAATGTTGTCATTAATATTATGACCTCAAAATCGATCATTATGAAATAAATAATTGATTGACAAGAATGAGTTATATCCGCTTCCCTGCTTTGGATTCAAATCTTAGGTAGACTATATGTCATGGAGCTATTAAACTTGCAGTTCGGCTTAAAATAATGTTTCCACTTCCGGCAAATATTGCATTGCATTTCTGGGGATTTCGCCAAAAGTTTAATTATGTTTAATTCTTTTATTTTGTTTTTTGTTTTTTGTTTTTCAGCCAGAAGAAAGAAGGAAGGTTCACAAGTAAAGACATCTGCATGACGAGTAGTCACCGGAGAGCTGAAGCCAGGGGGTACTATTGTCCAGGGTGCTGTCGTTCTCTTCTAGCATGAGACGGTACGCGCATTTGGTCTTCCGCTCATAGATTCCATAGTTGCAAAGTGGCACACGTATATAACTTTATTCTTTTATTCTTTCGTCTCAACTATACCTCCAACAAAAAAAGGGTTTGTTCTGCCCTATCTTAGATGTTTCTAGTTTCTAAGTTTCTTTTTCAGAGTGCACGTAAAGAAGTGCAGATACAAATGACGGAATGTAGATAAGTTACCATAGTCAACATGTATATATACACATATCACTGCAAATTCAAAAGATTCAAAAGTTAAATGTTTGGAAGATCTTGAGTATGAATGTAGATAGATGACAAGAATTATGCGACTTTTGAGTCAACCTTAATTTCTCTGTTCTGGCCTATTAAGTAACGTTCAAAATTGAAACTGGACTTGAGAGACGACATGCGAGATTGAAACTGGACCTGAGTTGCATTGCACTAGTTGATTGAAGAACCTGATTTTAGTGTCAACATACCACATGCGTTGTTGGTTAAAATAAAAACAAAGCCCCAGGACTGCTGATAATTTTTATTTACTGCAAGATCATGTTGAAATGGATAGTAAATCTGAGGTCTTGATTGATATGAGTGTTACTTGCTGGAAATAAAAAAGAAAACCTATAAATGACAAATGAGCGCACTAGACGATCAAGGGCTAAAGCATTATGGTCATCCATTGAGAGTTACAAGTGGGGACAACTATTAAATCTCAAAATCACTTTTGCTTTCAAAAATATTAAAAGAAGAGCATGCAAGATAATCATTGAGTTGCTCTTCCATTTCGAATAAACGTAAATATCATGCAAGATAGTTGTATGTCACAAGTCCTTCTAATCATACGATAAATACATGCTCCATAGAGTTTCACTTTAATGTCAATGGTAGAAACTACTTCTCAGAGGAACAACCACTACATGCATCAAGCAGTAGCTCCACCAGTCTGGTGCAACATGGCGTCTATCTCGTCCCCATCTTCCATCTCTAGCTGAACAAAGCAAATTCAAAAGAAGAAAATATCAATGAGAGAGAGAGAGAGAGAGAGAGAGAGAGAGAGAGAGAGAGAGAGAGAGACCTCATCAGGAGTTTGCTCTGCACGAAGCCGACGGCCATCAAACAAAAAGGCTATTGAATTGAACTCCACTGACTGCCGATCACAATATGCGTTCATAAGCTTCTTCAATTGAGTACTTCTTTTTATCCTAAAAAATACTTCATTACCATCCTACAGTCAGAAAAAGAAGCCAAACCCCATCTATATAAGTATGGTCTTCAAAACAATTCCTTGCTCTGTAGAACAAGAGGAGCCAAAACGCAGTTCTACATCCCAATAGTGTAACATGCAACCAAAATTAAAGGAGAAACAAAAAGCATTATTTCATGACTGATGGTCCGTCAAAGGGCAGAGATTTGTTTGAAAAAGTACTCCAATAATTCTATAGAATATGTTAGCATACACCTAATCATCCACAAAACTAATGATAGTTACTTTTGCTATTGGGCCAACGATTAACTCATGAAGCAACACATTCCTAAAGCTACCACGTGAACTTACCTATAATGCAAGTTTGTTTTAGATTATCTAAAGACTTCCGTTTCTTTTCTTACTTATTTTAAGTAAATATTTACTTAATTAATCAATGTTCGTCAAATTAATGAGTATAACCTTACCTACTCCTTAATTGGGCGGGTTGTTGGTATCGGCTTTGAGTTCATGTGTTCTTGAGAAAAAAACATCCATACAAGATATTGGACTTCACAATCCCTAAGATCTACTCGCCTAGAAGACAACTAAGTTCGTTATGGCTTCCTTTCTCTCTCTAGGGACCAAATACAAATGAAATAACAAAGAAAATAGACAAACAAGCACCAAAAGCACTCTTAATTTAAAAAGAACACTAAAATGATAAAGCATCTAAGCTTCTCTTGGATTTAACACAAAAAGTTAAATAGAGGAAGACAAACGAAGAATAGAACATCAAAGGCTTAAACCAGTGTCTCCTCACTCCCTCTGCTACGAACGGAGAGCAGAGACGCAGAGGATCACGGAGAAGAATTAGAAGAAATAATCAAACGAAAATAAAAAACAGATTAAAATAGTGATAACTGATAAGAATCGATGGCAACAATTTTGAGAAGAGCAAAAGAACAAAGCCCTAAAAGAAGAACAACTCACCTGGCCTTTGACCTTAAGGTTGATATGAGGCTGAGCAGATTGGTCTTCTTGTCCTCGTCTTGTGTTGGATTTGTGGCGCCAGACATCCTTCTCCTACTTCTTCTCTGTCTGGTTTACAGTAATTTAGGGTTTGGTGAATATTTTCGTCTCTCCGTGACTGTCACTCTGTAAACGAAAGAGTCAAAGCCGAAAAGAGTCTTCGCTTTACTTATGCTTTCGAATTTCCCGAAAAAAATGATTTTTTTCATAATTTAAGTAGGTTTAAGTGTTTGGTAAATCTGATTTTTTTAAAATTATTTCGTGGTTTTTTGTAATAGTTTTCGAAAGAAAGTTAAGACTAACTTTTGAGAATCCTAAAAATCTGCCGTGCATCTTAAAGTATCTTTTTAAATTTTTCATATTATGCTCAATGCATTCACTTAACATCGATTTTACCCTTATTTTTTAAGAGCTTTCATACATTTCTTCAATGACTTTCTTTCAAAAATGTCTTATTTTTTAAGAGCTTTTTCTCACTTCTCTTCAAATTTTCATATTAGCCTGGGAGCTTTACCCTTATTCTCTCCAAGTAGTCATCTTCATCCTTCAATCCAATCAATTCCACAGAGCTCGATCACGAAGCACGGTGAAGAAACAAATAGTCCACGCAATCAATTCCAAAAATCACCGTGAAGAAACAAAGAAGCAACTAATAATCACAACCTGAAACTCACAATTTGATATCTGTCAAGTATGACAACATTAAAAAAATTTGCTTTGAACTTTTGTGTTCTTAAATGTTCGTTCTGAAATCATTTAGAAATTTTCTTAAAATCTTTTGAATCAGTTATGAAATTTTTTGGATTCTTTCTCAAATTTTCAGTTGGGAATCTTGTTATAGCAAGGAAGAATGGTGGTTTCTAGGCTTTTACTCATTTGGGATTCTATTGAATTAGTTCCAAGGACCTCTTTTCCCCTAATCTGTTGGTATAAGCTTTGTCATGGGGAAATAATGGACTATCAAGTACCAACAGAGCAACAAAACACAAGCAAAAAACATAAGTCAAAATATGTTGTAGAAAGGAAAGAAATATTTTTAAGGTGTTATTTTTATTTGGATTGATTATATGTTAGAAATACTTTTTGTTCACTTTTCTTCTCAATTATATTTTTTTGGGCTAGAAGAAAGTGTAAACTTATTCAACGCCTAAGGAACATAGTTTTTTCAATCAAGAAACATGGCTCACAATTAATACAGGAATATCAAAATTTAGAGGAAATGTTTATTAAAAGCCAAGAATTTTAAGAAATCAATCAAAAGTAATACCTTGAATTTCAATTCTCAAAAGTAATACCGAGATGGACACATTCTCTCTCTCTTTCTTTCTTTCTTTTCAAAGAATGTTGTTCTCAGTTCTATTGATTGAAAGATAAGTTGGTTGTGGTTTCCTACGTGTTGTGTGGCTGAAAGTGTTACATGCTCAATATATGAAGTGCTAGCATGATTTGTTTCACTTATTTGTCTCACTCTTCACCTATTTTTCTTTTGGGGTATCATTTTTCTAATATCTTTTATAAATTAAAGCGATGGAGAAAAACAATGAAACTACCAATTATCCTAAAGGTCAAAAGTAGTGGAGTATGAAGTAAAACCATATGGGATAGACATACTCTAGGTATATTTTGTGACCTTTGTATCATAGAAGTGGAAGCAGGATGTCGCCCAGGATCTCACTTTACTAAAATTGGATGGGAGAAATTGATTACAAATTTTAACAAGGCTACGGGAAGTGAATATAGTAAACTACAACTAAAAAATAAGTGAGATGCACTTAAAAGTAATTGGAGTTTATGGAAGCAACTAATTGAAAATGACACTAGTCTAGGATGTGATGCTAAAAACAAGACAATAGATGCAACTACAAAATGATGGCATAATAAACTGCAGGCGCATACACGTCTAATAGTTTATAGTGTCTCGATTTAGTTTATTATCCTTTCATCCAAATTCAAAATCCCATTATGTAGGTATATCCAAATGCATCAAAATTTTGCAATGAAGGTATAGACCCGGAGCTAAAAGAAAAGTTAGATATAATGTTATTGCTACAGGTGAGAATGCTTGGGCACCTTCATCTGGTGTCTTTCCAGTTGAGGGGTTGAATGCATCTACTAATGAAGTTAATATACTTCAAGAAAATAATGATTCAGATGAGTTCATTGAGATTGAAGCTACTAAGGGTACCAGTGATAAAAAAACCAAAAATAACATATAGTCGAATTGAGGCACAAACTCAAAAGCGAAAGAGAAGAAGAAATGGCGGAGAAGGAAAAATGGGACGTGCAGCAAAACTTTCACAATAAATTGATCAACTCATTCATACAACCTCGATAAGGTAAAAAGATATCCCTGGATGTAGTATTCGAGAAATAATGCAAGTTGTTGAGTCTTTACCCGGAATTGAGATTGGGGGTGATTTATGGTTGTTTGCTACTCGTCTTTTTTTTTTATAAAAGAAAAGAGAGAGATGTTCTCTACCATGATGAACTTATACGGCTTAATCATGAAAAGAAACTAGGTTTATCTTCTTAGAATCTAATCATTATTCAAAATACGGTGTTATGTTAATTATGATGACGTTGTGATTTGTTGATGACATATATTAATTCCTCTGCCCTTGCGATTTCAAAAGATCATTTTGATTATTCTGATATGTATATTTCATGCTATGTCATTATAATTAATTGCAGGTTTATTTTAAATTATGGATATACAAGAAGATGATGAGGAGTTTGATCAACTTGTATGTGTATTTATTAGTGCTATCAGGCACTATTACTTTACTTATGTTCATAAAAGTTCTTTTATTAATTCAACTCATACATGAAAATATTTGGTTGAAGGAGATATTTCAAGGTAATGAAAATCGTTGTTATAGAATGTTTAGAACGGAGAAGGATGTATTTATGAGACTATGTATAGAGTTAGAAACCAATTATGGGCTTAAAGGTTCAAGGAGGGTCTCATCCTATGAGGTGTTAGGAATGTTTTTACACATTCTAGGACATGGTGTAGGAAATAGGTTAGCACAAGAAAGATTTTAAATGGTGAAACTGTGAGTAGATATTTCAGTCAATTACCAGATATTTTATGCTTCATGGTTGCAGACGTAATAAAGCCATTAGATCATGATTTTAAAGACACTCCTGAATAAATTTTGAGAAACTCCAGATACATGCCTCACTTTAAGGTAACCAATTCATGAAATTTAATTGATCATAGTTCATTGAGTCATTAATATGTTTTTAAAACTTAAAAATTATCTAAGAGTTATGTAATTTATAGGATTGTATTGCTGAGATTGACAGTGACATGTTCTTACCACTTTACCTCATGAAGATCAAACGACATTTATTGGAAGGAAATGGATACCAACGCAAAATGTGATGGCTGCTTGCAATTTTGATATGTAATTTATATTTGCATATGCATGTTGGGAAGGTAGTGCTCACGACACAAGAGTAATAATTAATATTAGCTTTACGCAATCCTACTTTAAATTTTTCTAGACCACCTAAAGGTAATTCTTTTAAAGTCTTTTAAGTGTCATATTATTTGATGAGTCATTTTTCTAATAAATTAATATTTTTATATTCATAGGTAAATAATATCTAGTTGATTCAAGTTTTTTTACTAATGGATGGATATTTAAGCCCTTATAAAGGTGAAAGATATCATCTACCAAATTTCCGTCGAGGTAGCCAACCAACAGGCTGTCGACAGGTGTTTAATCATGCACATTCACCTCTTAGGAGTGTCATTGAGCAACCTTTTGGAGTATGAAATAAAAGAGGGAAAATTTTAAGAGATATGCCAAGCTACCCATTTGTGAAGTAAGTTAAAATAGTTATTGTAACTATGAGACTACATAATTACATAAGGAGACATGCCCGATGTGACAAACACTTTATGAGAGCTGGAGTTATCGAGACAATATTTCTAATGAAGAAATGGAGACTGACTTTGATAGTCAAAGAGAAAATCCTGATACCATCAATCGTGGAAAACAAGAAATGAAATTTTCGAGAGATAAAGTTGTGTAAGTTTAACGAGGGGACAATGATCACCATTAAATAAAGAACAATAATGAAAATAAAAGTAATGATGTTTGTTGAAGGATTTGTTAGAGTTTTTTAATCAAATATTGGAACTTTAGTGATATAGTTTGTAATATCAATTATTTATTATTATGTCAATATATTACACTTTGTTTTTTAATACTGAAACAAATATTCCTTTTTTGGAGCTATTGAAAATTATTAAAGAAACTTTTTTAACTATATCTATTCTGGCAAATTTTAGTTTGACCAAACACCTAATTTTTTAATTTATAATGCATAGTGTTTTTAAGCAGTACATTTACCAAACAACTTACTGCTTAATAATGAAGCTGATTTTTCACACAACACATCTAACAGTGCTTTTTTCATAAGCTACAGCAATACCAAACTGGCCCTTAGTTCAATCACTATTCTGGGGACTAGTGACGTGTCGCTTAATGAGTTTCATTTTTCACCTTTCGAAATTAATAGATTTATCGATAAGTTGGGGTGACGCAGTTGGTTAAACCTTCATACTCATACTTTAAAGTTTGAGTTATATTCATCCATTCTCCTTAGATATTATAATGTAACTTTAACAACAAAAATAATAATAATAGATGCATCGCACGTGTAATGTACTTTATAATTAAAAGATTTAAACCGTTAGTAATAAAATTCAGTGAAATCCTTCTTGACAAAAAAAAACAAACTTCAGGAATTTTGCAGTATCATGTTCAATTTTTATTTTTTTGCATGATAAACTGTACATATCCAAATAGTCCTGATTTTGTGTAATGAAGAACGTACTAGTTTATGAAAACCTTATCCTATAAAAACATTTTATTAATAGGTAAGAAAAGAGGATTTAGGAATTTATATAATATAGGGAGAACTACAAGAATGACTAATTTGGGCCATTCTTGTAGCAAAATGTCCATTCTTATTTTTAATTGCAGGAATGACCAGCTTCTAATAAGAAAATGAGAAGGAAGGATAGTCATTTACCATTAAGCTCTTGATGAAAAAGGTAAAAAACACGCTATAGTACACGTGCAACGGCCCCACGCGCGTACTATAGGGTCGGTGACACGTGGATTCCATTAAAAAGAAGTTACGTGTATGGTATATAAATTAAATACATACGGTATCTAATTTTAATACGTACGGTATCTAATTTAATACCATAGCGTCTTGTAATTTTTCAAAAAAAATTACAAGATTTATCAAGAAACTCAAAAAACTCACGCGAAAAATACTAGAAAAATCTCAGATTCAATAAATAATCAGAAAATATCTTTAGATCTAAGAACGAAATATTAACAACACATTAGTTTATGTACAAACAATCAACTTTTAACCCTAACAACGCACTAATAGTTAATTTTACATTTTTTTTAAACTCAAAGAAGAACAGCGAGGGAGGGAGTGAGGTCGCCGACCAACAACACGCAGCAAGAAAAATAGAGACAAAAAGGCGACGAGCAGGCGGCGGCGGGCATGAAGTGGCGAAAGCTCTTTGGGGAAGACATAACTCTGTTCAAAACCCTAGAGGCTAAAATTATGTGAGGAAGACAATGACATGGTGGAAAAAATTTTTAAGGCCAATGCCACATGTAAAAAAAAAGTCATATCTGGAATATTAAAGAAAAAGATATTATGTAGAGTTGCCTTCCAAAAATGATGAATCTTACAATTTTCCTAATAATATAAAGATATATTAAAAATCTTCAAAGAAAACTATAAGTAAAATAGATGATATCAACTTCTTAAACTTTAACTTCATTTAACATTGTTGACGAACCACTGTGGAATGACTTTTTTGTACCATAAAAATTGTTGTAAAATTTTCTTCTTTGTTTCACTGGTTTTTTAAATTTTTTTGCTCCCCTCTTCCTGTGAGAGCATGTAATATTTTGTCTGTCATCAGTTTTGTTTTGTGTATATGATGATCTCTTACGTTTGATATCTTCTTCTGTCATTTTGGTTCCACTAAAATTATGCAAAAAGCTGGGTGTAGGCTTCAGACCTATAACCAAAATTTGATTTTAAAAACATGAAAATTCCTTTAGCAGTATTATGATCTTCTTTGCGCGGAATTATATTACATATTGTATGGACACAATATAAGATGACTATCGAAACGTAATATTTCTTCAACAGTAGCATCACCCTTTGCTCTTTTCATCTTGGAGGCACGAGCATTTATGAATAAAACGCTGCTAGCTTATGAAAACTAACAAATCATTAGCATAAGAAATTACCTTCTCAATTTGCTCGGCAGTAACTTTTGCAAAAAAATCATATAAGTTTTCTCTAACATCAAATTAACTCCTAAGTTTTTTTATCTTGCAAAACTTGAAGTAAGATTTGTCATCACTCATTAAATATATATAATCGTGATTAGAGACAAGGAATTAGAAAGCGTAATATGGGATTAACAATTGAATTGAGAGGATATATGCCTCTAAAGAAAGTTTCTCATTGATTGTGCTATTCTATATATTATAAATAAATAGAGTTTGGTGTTTCCTATGCATAATTCAAAATGGAACAATGATAATTAAATTATGGAAAATTTAATCGAACTGAATGTAAAATATAATTAATATGTTTAGTTGTACATAGTAATTTGTAGAATAATTGATGGTATTTTATGATTGTCATTTGTGGTATATGTATAATTATATGGTAAATATGTATAAAGTAGCCTTAGAAGTAATTCAATTGTCTTTTCATGATTGTTTTGTCTTCGTAATTCTTGATTGCTTCTCTTTCTATAGACAATTCAACTGCCTCTTCAGGAGGTAAACACAAATTACATGCAAACCTCTAATGTAAAGGTTACTTGAAAAAAACGTGGTACGAGAGGACTAAATCTTAGATAATATGTACTGGTACCGATAGAGCTCATTTTTATCTCTTATTATCTATTCCTTCCTTATTTTTTTCTCTAGTAAAGTATGTGGAGAAAAGAAAAACGTTTCTCATTTTTCTCACACATCTTTTCTTTTCTATCGTTCTCTCCTACTCTTATTCAAATAGGAAGGGGTTTGATTTGGGTTAGAACATAAGCTCAAACATGATAAGAATGTCCTAGCCGTGCCATGCGCTCAATACAAAATTTGGAAAGCTGCAAGAATGACAAAAAGGGACGTTTTCCTGTGTTGCACTGAAAAAAATGACCTAACAGAATACGTTCGTCTCTTAGGTTTCTTCCTCCACACCCGCCGCCGCCCAAGCATCTTAGAAGGGAAGATGAGAACTTTCCATTTATCGTATCCAAGGCAACTCATCACAAGCAAACCACCTCATACGACTAGTTGGACATTAGTTTGCCTTTAGAATCAAACATAGTCAGAATTTGTTACTGTAATAAACATAATTTTCTATTTGATCAAACGAAATCTGACTAAATGTGCATGCCAGCCTCCTAGACAATATTTGTATTGTCCACTTGGCTAGAGACTCTTAGATTTGGATCACCACCTAGGTGACGTCGATCTGTGTCGTTGAATAAAGAAAATCAACGAGTCATTTTAGTTTGATACAAAAATTTAAGAAAATAAGAAATGATTTTTTTTTTAATTTTTAAGCTAATGTAGAACATTAATCCATATCTATACTCTATTAAAAGAGATTTAAAGGGGGGAAACATTTTATTTCCATTTTTACCCTTTAAACCCCCTTAAAATACTATACAAAATAGGTATTTCACATATTTTTTCTACATAATAAATTTTGTAAATAATTCACAAATGAAATATCTGTATAATGTTGTGTGTAAATAGGAATGTGAATGTTCGTGAAGATTAATTTTGTGATCTTTTTTATATACTTGTAATATTTATTTTTAGTTGATAATTTGTTCATTAGTAATTTGTAGAGTTTATATTATGTAAATTTATGTTATTAGCAATATGAAAATCACAAATGGATTCAGAGAAAGACATTAATATATTTCTTAACAATTTATTATATAACCATTTCTTTAAAATGTGACAAATTAATGAAAATAAAATCATTTTCTATAATATTCAAAAAAATAATACTATACAATATATTTCAAGCACCGACTCTAATTTTGAATTTAACCCATCTTATTTTGTGCATTGTGTTTGAGCACGCTAAACCTTCTAATATATATAATATCTAAAATCTATATTCATACATTTTGAATGAACCACTATATAATTAAGTTTGTATAAGACATGCAATGCACGTTGTTTGGTGAGAATATTCTGTTATTTAACTAGGGGAGAGCGATTTATATGTTAAGATTCAAGGACCAATATACATTTAAGTTTGTAAATATTAAAACTTAGTACATTATTATCTCTTATCTTATAATAAAGAAAAAATGAATATGCTTAAATTTTTCTAAGTAGTTGACAAATCAACAAATAGACTTATCACGTGCAACGCATATTCGTTTCTGCTAATTTTTAAGAACAACAATCTAGATCAGACATTATGACCTTCTATTTGGCTCAACATGAGACAACTCAAATCCAGACTCTCATACATGCATGTTATGTCAGTGTGCTCTTAGCTTTCCTTCTTCATAACTCGGTTGTATATTTGGTATTTTTTTCTCCTGTCATATATTATGTCATGTCTTGCATGCTAGGTGAACTACCAATTATTTGGGTTGCAAGTGAGACTGATACATTGGTTGAAATTCGTTTCATTATTTCTGTGGAGAATGAGTTTGAAAGATGTCCCCTCCATGGATTACAATGTAATTTTGAAACAAAAATGATCAAATTATCTAACATCTTATCGTAATCTTCTGTTTTACATCAGATAAAAATGAGAACAAGCAATATCAAATTATCACGATGCACATATCAAAATGTCATACAATAAGTTATTATCAACCCGAAGCTCCATAGTTCAAACTTCATATATTCCCTTCCTCAACAAACAAATTGTATTTTTGAAGCCAAAAATAGTTTAGTAATGTTAATAAATAGACAATCTTGTAAAAAAATAAAAAAAGACTATTAAATGCAAGAAACATAAAAAAAGTCATTGGCATGCCTTTCAAGAAAAATAGAAAGTGCAAAATAATTTTTCCACGCACGCGCGTCACTTGTTACAAATTTTAGTAGTTTATATAATACTAGTCGAAAAACATGTGCTTCGCACGTGTTGAATTTTCTTAAAATTATACAATAAGTTTTAAAATTATCATTAACATTGAAATAAATATAATAGCTCTTAAAATGTTGTAAATATTAAACAAAAAAATAATAATGGTACTTTTCTCATATTTACAACTAAACTATTACAAAAAAAAAATCTGAATAGGTCGTGCATTATCAGAAGATAATATATTTATAATAAAATTATCACAAATAAAAGCAAACTTGAATAATCTGTGTAACATCTCGAGATAATAAATTATTTATAAAAATTTTGAATTAAAGAACACACGATCTTAGAAAATTTATATCTTAAGATAAGATGAGAAAAACTAAAACAATTATTTAAGAAGAGAAAATTAAATATGACAAACTCTTTTTATACGGATAATGGACATTGAAAATTATTACATTTATTATAAAACTAAAAAAAACTAAACAACAAAGAAAAACTTACAGATAGATAATAACTTATCGTTATTTACTGAAACAATGTTATTGATATTAAAGAACTCTAAAATCATATATATGATCCTTCACGTTGCTAATAACACAATAATATAAAATACTAATTTTTATAAAATATTAGTAAAAGAATAATTAGTGAATGAAATTATAAATGAATTAAATAAAAAAGAACTTTAATCTTAAACTATATTTAATGGGTTTTAAAGGGTAAAAGAGGATATCAAAAATTGTTCATCTTAAAACCATTTTAATACAATAGAGATATACAGTATATACTATATATACATGTGTGATTTTTTTATAATATATTTACATATACAGTATATATTATATAAATTTTGTGGATAAAAAATTAAATTTTTCTAGTAAGCGCGGAAAATAATTTATTTATTTTTTTAAATTATGGTGACTATTTTTTTAAAGTGGATATTTTTAAGAATTAGAGGAGTACCATTATTGGATAGGATAATTGGGCAAAGCATGTTTAGAGTTGCGCTAGATATGAGTTTATCATATAACGTGACCAACTTCTAGACTCTCCTAGACTTCTCTAACCCTTTCCAGTCTCTTCCTCTAATCTAACGAAAAATGAAAAGCACCAGAACAATCTGGACAACCATCTTCTTCCTCTACTGCATATCTATATAAATCTAACCCTCACCCCTCACCCCTCACCCCTTCATCCATTGCGAAACTAAAAGGAAAAACCAACGTCTTCCTACATTCTGATCTTCATCTTCCAAACCCAATTTCGCCTCATTTTCTCTGTCATTTTCTAATTGCGTCCTTTGAAGCAACGATGGAATCAAGAACCGTAATGTTGAAGTCGGCAGTGTTATTTCTAGGGCTCACCATCTCTACTCAACAATCAAACGCCTTAATGCCATACACGAGATCCTTATGGGATACGATTCTTCCATATTCCGATGATCCATTCCGAATACTCGAACAGACAACTCTGCCAGTCCCTAAAAACATCGAATCGCTCGCTCTGGCCAGAGCGGACTGGAAAGAATCGTCATCTACGCACATAATTTCGCTGGACATACCTGGAATCAAGAAGGAAGGGTTGAAGATTGAGGTGGAGGAGAATCGAGTGTTGAGAATCAGTGGAGAGAGGAAGGCAGAGGAGGAAGTAGAAGGTGAGAAATGGCACAGAGCTGAGAGGACTAATGGAAAATTCTGGAGACAGTTTAGGCTGCCGGGAAATGCTGATTTGGATAAGGTGAAAGCACATCTTGAAGATGGAGTATTGACAATCACGGTGCCGAAGCTTGCGGAGGAGAGGAAGAGGCAGCCGAAGGTTATCAGTATAGTCGAAGAGGGAGCTAGCGGTGGGGAAGATATCAAGGCAACTAAGGCCCAACAGTAAATGGAATTTATATGGTTACAGTCATGCTCGATAGTTTTGTGTGGAATAGTGAATGGTGTTTTGGCTCTTTGTTGTGTGGTTTTTTTAACTGTGTTACATTTTTGAATAATTTTCATACCATATTAAATTCCCGTATAAGTTAATTCAATTTGTTCAAATATTTTCTTTTGAATTTATAGGTCTATGATTATGCGATGAACGTCTTCTTTATAAAATTAATTTTAATTGTTCGTCTTCTTTATAAAATTAATTTTAATTAACATCATCACATATTAAATGAGAATATATTTAATAACACTTTAAGTAGTGAATGTAAAAGGTACTAATAACAATAACATATTTAGAGGATACCATATATATATATTTGAATATTAAGAAAAAATCATATAAATTTCTTGAAACGATTTAACCATCATCATTTTTGTAGGAAATTACTTTTAGGTTGAAGGATTTTTATTGCCAATGGTTGAAGGCTTGTAAATTGTAATATGAAAATGATTAATTGTATAAAATTTAATTTGTTTGTCACTTATTGTGCTTTGAAATTTTCAACCTCAATTATTGTATAAATTTATTGTCATAGGGTATCTTATGAATATCATCATTATGATCTGAATGTTCCAAAAAATATTTTTCAAATGTCTATAAATTTAAGAATAATATGATATGTTATAATATGGTGATACTTGAATTAATTTATAAGGAGAATTTGATATGAGACTTGAGCAACAGATAGCAAAGAGGGAGAGACAACAAGCAATGAAAGGTAATGGTTGAATGAAGTACACAAAAAGTTGCCAAATGGTAATGAGCATTAGCACCTAAGGGAGGATAATGGCTTAGCTGATTTTTTATTAAACATATAATCAACAAAATCAACAAATAAACCATTTAAATCATCTCTCTTTATCAATTGATAAACATGCTCTAAAATATATGATTTGAAATTTGAGAGTAAAGAATTAGTATTCAAATATTTTCTCATATCATGAGATTACGTGTGTAAGTTATAATATTTAAAAAGGATATTGCATGTAGCAATTGGGTGGTCAATTCTTCAATTTGAAACTTTTCAACGCTCTCATAGCATTTTAGGATAATATGTACTATTAGAATTAGAAAAAAAATACACATCACATAAAGATACGAATGAATAATGAGTATTCAATACTCTAGAAATGTGGATAATTCTCTCATGGACGTCGGGAGCTCCTGGGCTGACTCGACGCTGGAATATTGGCGCAAATATCGGATCTATTAGACATGAACGTGCAATCTGTAAGCCTGTAACTCTTCTGCTACCAAAGGGACAGAGGCCCAATCAATCCATAATTTTCTTAGTTCATTTAGAGTCATAGTCAATTTTTAAAAAATAAATAAAATAATGAAAAAAAATTATATTTGTAAGAATGACTGGATTTTTAAAATGTATTTTTTTTATAAAATTGAAAAATTTTTATGCACAAGTGTATTATGGTATATAAAAATGTGACATTGTATATATAACATAGTATGTTTTAATATACTACCAATATATTGTAGTATAATTTTAACATAATTTTATATACCATTTGTGATATATATGATATATTTTTATATATCATAGTATATTTTAATATATCATTAATATATTGTAGCATATATTTAATATTTTTTATATACCATCCTTGGTAATCATACATAATATTAGTATCATACTCATTCTCACACCCAAACTCGTATCCTCCTTCTTTTTCATCTCTCTCGTTGGATTCCTCAATTCTCCACTTTGGAGTTTCAATCTTTCTGAAATTAAAAAGAAATCAAATTCACCCTCATTCCTTCAGAGTACCTCTTATTCGATTCGTCAAATTCATCCCCAAATTTTAAATCAGTAGCCATTTACAATCTCCCTTCCCTGTGTAAGCTCCGCCTCTATTCCACCAAATTGTTGCTTATCCCAGTTCTCCCTACCCCACTCAGTTCCTTCTCGATGGATCTTGTTCCATTGGCGGTCTCGAGCACGACAGCACCGTAGCTGAAGACGTCAATTTTTTCTGAAGCTCTAAACATCTTTTGGCCATATCTGTAAAATAGCAAAAAAATATCATTTAACAAAAGTAATAATAAACTAGCCTGAATACCTAATTTCCCCCATTTTCTTAGCTTGATGACTTCTCATTAGACGAGGAATCTTATCTTTGTCTGACCGACTACAAAGTAGATGCTTGTTTTAGTAACAGTGTGAATGTATATCTGTTACGATTTTTTTGAAGTGTAAGTGTATACTATCGTTGTTAAGTAATAAAATTTTATGAATATAGAGTATCGTCCATAAGTATTGATGGATATTAATTATTGAAATTAGCTAAACCCTAATTTTTATTGAAAATATTAAAAAGTGGGATTTTTTCATGTAATATTAAACTAAAACAATCAAATTATTAAGTAAAGATAATAGAATTTCAATGATTAAAAGTTATAGGGATTCTGATTTCACCAAACCAATCATGTTCAAAATTCTAAATCTCAATCAATCAATGTATATTACAATCTCGATAGTGAATTCTCTAATGTAATTATCAATCTTTCTCAAGCATCGATAATAATGATTTAAGTATAAAAATCCCACATCTTTGTCCAAAATAAATATATTAAAACTCATTAAGCACAAGAAATTATAATTGCTACACTAGATTCATAATTGTCTCTAACTTACGAAATTCTAATGGTATCATGAACGACGGATAAATTTAATCATCACTTCTCAGCCTCATAATTAAAACTTAAATCATGTAATAGTAGGTCAAACAGTCACACACATTAAAAACAGATCATAACACTTAACAATAATGAATAAACATCGATTAGATTGGAAATCAAAATTAAGGAATAACCATGGTTGGCTACATCGTAACCCTAGATTAGAGAACTAGAACATACTAAAATAAGAAAATATCTTAACAATATTCATGAACATAGATAAAAGAGAGAAGAAAGACTGGATTTGAAGAGGAAATTGAGTTTGAAATTCGTTTCCAGGTTGGATCTCGTTCTTCTCCTCTCCAAGATCTTTTTCCCTTGCCTCTCACGTCCCAAAAATGTCCAAAATAAATCTAAAATATTCTATTTATACACTAGAGTTCGTAAAGGATAAGATTGGAGGAAAAAATTGCACAAAATATTTAAATCGCGTTGGCGTTGCGACGCTGACCATTCTGCCCAGACCCGTCCTTTTATAACTTTTTATTCCGCCTTTTGCCTTCTCAATCTTCCAAAATCACCCGAAGTACACTAGAATATCTTACCTACAAAATAAAAATGAAAATAACCATAAATCAAGCAATAAATCTCAAAGAACCAATAAAGTTAAAGCTAAGAGTGTCTAAAATATGAGTATGAAACACACTCATCAAATACTCACACACTTAACTTTTTGCTAGTCCACGAGCAAAACAAAATAAAAATCAAACAAGTAAGCATTAAACTCTAATTATGCAAAACTGCAGATCAAATGATGAAATATTTTGACTAATTAAGCATGCTTCAGAGATTTCAAAATAGCGATAACCTAAGAAAAACTTCTGAATTTTTATTATGTAGAATTTCAACACAAATACCAACTTATACTACACTTTGTAAAATTCATAGTGTGTGTGTGTGTGTGTGTGTCACCTTAAGTCGTCCATTTTCTTAATCGTAAATGAGTTTATGTAACCAAGCCTTATGAAAGCGGATCTATTAATCTATAAATAGATTAGAAGTCCATAGGTCAATTTTTCATGTCATTATCCACTAATGTAAGTAAACCACAACACTCAAGATCAGTAGGACTTTCGTAGGCTTGTAATATATGGCTAAGGTTTAGGGTAGGACAAAGGATATTATTTCAGCTCAATCTTTACCCATAGTCACACATGCATTCTAGGAATCATCGAGCTTAACCCAACTTCTCTTGCCACACCCTTAAACTTATCACTTTCCACCTCTTGAATTATCAACCACACCCAACCATTTTTTAATTTGATTTCCTTAAGCTACTCTTTTCCTTAATGAGCTTTCAGTTAATAGCTCCCAAACTAGTTGGTCTTAGGATATTAAGTGTTGAGACACCCCTTCGAGCTTAGTCACTCAACTTTGAGAGAATATAAAATCAAACTTATTCACAGATTTTTTTTAAAAATAAATATATTCAAAAATGCTCCCATCCACTGAAAATTATCATAGCTCCAAGTATTTTTCTAGAACATCTAAATACTATGGGTAAAATGGTTACTTGGGAATTTTTTATAAGGCTAGGCAACCGTCATGTGTGGTAAAGAAAATGGCTATTTAGGTTCAACAGAGATAACTGAGAAAATAATTATGCATAGATTGGCTTGAAAAGCTTAAACGGTCCAAAGATAGCCTAAATCACGTTCTAAGTATAGTGAAGACTAGGATTTCTCCTCGAGCAACAATCAAACTAGCTCTAGAGTTCTTATGAGATCATAAAGATTTCTTAAATCACATAAATCTTCTCTAAATACAAAGACAATCAAACATTCAAGGCTAGATGTTCAACATGTTGGGATTATCTAGTGAAATACAAATCAACAAATGGTTCAAACACACAGATACACAAATTCATCAATTTTTCTAAAGTTATCAATAAATCAAAACCAATCTCTTCATAAGCGTTAGTTGTCTACTACAGATTGTCAAATTTTTAATTAATTTTTTTAATAATAGAAAAATGAAATAGACTACAGAGCAAATAAACAATGAAAATAAATGCCACCCCAAAGTTAAAATTTTCATTGTCCTCAATGAAAAATATGTTAAAGAACTAAGTAAAGAGGACTTTCCCTGAATGAGGATTAGTTTTTCTCGTCGTCATTCTCCGTATTGTTTATGTTGTCCCCAAATGAGGGTATGAACGGGAAAACTGGTGCCTGTGGAGAGATACGAGGAGGAGATAAAATATTTGAGATCTAATGAAAGGAATAAAATGGATAAGCTGGAAGCTTTTAATAATAAATAAATAAAATAAAAATAACAGAAATAAAAATCGGTTGTCTCCTAGTAATGCTTGCTTTAATGTCTTCATCCGGACGTAATGTAGATTATCGAAACAAAACTAACAGGATTGTGGTATTTTCTTGATCAATTTGATCATCCAAATATGATCACCCATTCTCCATTGACTTTAAAAATTTCCTTTATATCAGAATTTGACCACTCTAGGGCCGTTTTGTGCTCTCTCAACACCCTTAAAAGTTTGTCTTCTTGTTCACCATTTAACGAAGCAAAAATAATGACAAGAAGAATAGAATTTTCTCCTAGATAAGTGTATCGAAGATGAGTTGACAATTGCTTGAGTGTTAATACAGTTTATTTTTCAATACATGACAATTATCTAGGTTTACCTTCTCCTAGTTCTACAAAAGGCCTATTAGTGAATATTGGTGGGGTCGTTTCCAATCGATTTACACACTCCAAAACCTCCGGAAATCCCTTATCAATTTCCCTAACTAGACATGCTTACAATGGCTCAACGGATAACTGGTATGAATTGCTTCTTCAATACATATTTCTACATTATCCACCCGCAAGCAACTATCCATATCAATTGGGTATTGCATTGCTTTGAAGATATTAAAAGTTGTATGCTCTTCTTACTCTCTCAGAATAAGTTGTCCTTTCTGTACATCGATAAGAGTTCTTCCCATAGCTAAGAATAGTCTACCAAGAATAATTAGAATTTCTCGGTCTTCTTCTATATCAAGAACAATAAAATCACCTGGAAAGATGAATTTATCCACATTTACCAAAATATCCTCAATAACCCCAAGTGGATATTTAATTGAATGATCAAATAATTGTAAAAAGACCGTTGTTGGATTAACTTCTTCAAGATCTAATTTCTAATAAACCAAGAAAATCATCAAACCGAGAAGATCACATAGAGCCTTTTCAAAATAAGAATTGCCGATTGTGCATGGAATAGAAAAAAATTCAGGATCATTTAGCTTTGGGGGCAATTTATTTTGTAAGATAACACTACACTTCTCAGTAAGTGCAATTGTCTCATACTCCTCTAACTTTCTCTTGTTCGAGAGAATTCCCTTCATGAATTTGACATAACTTGGAATTTTTTACAAAGCATCGGCAAAATGAATGTTGATATGTAGTTTCTTAAACACATCAAGAAACTTGGAAAACTGTTTTTTCAAATTCTACTTTTGGAACCGATGAAGGTATGGTATAGGTGGGACATAAGGTAGATGATTATCGGGAAAGAGCTTTGACTAAGGCTTGTCTTCATTCTTTTCTAAATCCTCGATAAAATCATACATAAAACCTCAGCTTTGTGCTTCAATTGGTTGAGAACTTTCAACTATTGTTTTCTTTGGTTCTGCTAACTCCTTGTCACTACGAAGGGGAATGGCGTTTACTTATTCTTTTGAATTCCTCTCAGTGTTTCTAGACAGAAAACCTTATGGTTTTTAAGTGAGTATTTCTGAAAGTTGATCCATTTGAAGTTCCGGATTCTAAATAGGCGCAACTTGACTCTGAATACTAGTTTCTTGCCTATGAAGTGTAGCATATGTTCTTGCCATAAATTGATTAGTATTGACCATAAGCTACACAAGAAATTGAGGTTGAGTAGTAACTGGTGGATTAATCACATTCTGAGTATTCTTTCAAGAGAAATTAAGGTGATTTCGTCATCCTTGGTTGTAGGTGTAAGAGAATGGGTTATTTTTCCTGTTATAATTCTCAACAAAATTAACATGTTCTAATTAGGAAGGAGCAAAGGGATTACCAACTTAGCATTTAGTACTAGAATGAGCGCAACGTACCAAGAAATATTCATGGAGTTCATGAAATTGATGCTCTTATCACTCTCATAACTCATGAAATTGATGCTCTTATCACTATCATAGCTACACTGTCCAAGCAAATGAGCTCTTTTACTGCCAATGCTAGTGTTATTCGTGCTACACAACAGTTGGTCATTGATAGGCATGAACAACCATTTCTTCTAGTAAAGCATATGTCTTCTCATGTGTTTTATTCATCAAAGCACCTCTTACGGATGCATCCACTAATGTCCTTGTTAAATTCCCCAATCTATTGTAGAAAGTTTGGACTTGTAGTCATTTAGGGAGTCCATGATGTGGGCATCTCCTCAACATCTCCAAAGCTTCATAAAGAGAATCCATATAATATTGGGCAAATGTAGTGATCTCATTCCTCATCCTGATTGTTTTAACTGCTGGAAAGAACTTGGCCAAAAATTTCTTAGAAAGGTGATTTCAAGTAGTATTGATCTAATCGGTAAAGAGTTCAACCAACTCTTGGCCTTATCTCGAAGTGAAAATGGGAATAATCTCAGCCTAATTGCATCATTTGAGACATTGTTGTGTTTGAATGTCTCACAAATTGCTCGGTTATTTTGGTTGTTCACAATTTCAGGATTCTCTCTAATCTCACCCATGATTTCTTGAGATTGTCTAGATGCTTGTCTCCTCACTTTTATATTTTGACAACAAGTTCTCTCAATTTTTGAATTAAATGGAGTCAAATTTTTGCTTTCAAATCATCTCATACACTTACGAAAACGCCTGAAAATTCAAAGCAGGAAACAACCATGAATAAAATAAAATAAAAACTCAAAGTAAAATTAAGGATATGCAATTCCAATATTAATAAACAAAATCAATCTCTGAAAATGGCACCAAAAACTTATTACGATTTTTTTAAAGTGCAAGTGTATACTATCGTTGTCAAGTAATAAAATTCTATGATATAGAGTATCACCTAAAATGATTGATTGATATTAATTATTGAAATCAACTAGACCCTAATTTTAATTGAGAATATCAAAAAGTGGGATTTTTTTTCATGTAATATTAAACTAAAATAATTAAGATTATTAAGTAAAAATAATATGAATTTCAATGAGTAAAAGTTATACGGATTCCTATTTCACCAAATCAATCATGCTCAAAATTTTAAATCCCAATCGATCAATGTTTTTATAATCCTGACAGTGAATTTCTTTAATGTAATTATTATTCTTTCTCAAATATCGATAATAATAATTCAAGTATACAAATCTCACTTATCTATTATGATTAAATATTTTGAAACTCATTAAGCACAAGAAATTATAATTGCTACACTAGATTCATAATTATCTCTAACTTAGAAAATTATAATGGTATCATGAACAACGGAAAAATTTAATCATCACTTCTCAGTCTCAGAATTAAATCATAAATCATGCAATAGTAGGCTAGACAATCACACACATTAATAACAGATCATAACACTCCACAATTATAAATAAAACATCGATTAAATGGAAAATTAAAATTAGTGAACAACCATGGTTTGATTACATTGTAGCCCTAGACTGGAAAACTAAAACATACAAAAATAAGAAAATATCCTAATAATATTTGTGAACATAGAGAAAATAGAGAATAAAGACTAGATTTGAAGAGGAAATTGAGTTGAAATTCATTTCCGGGTTGGATCTTGTTCTTCTCCTCTCCAAAAGCTTTTTCCCTTGCCTCTCACGACCCAAAAATGTCCAAATAATGCGCTGGTCATTCTGCTTATATCCATCATTTTATCACTTTTTATTCCGCTTTTTACCTTCTCAATCTTTCAAAATCACCTTAAATGCACTAGAATATCTTACCTACAAAATATAAACAAAAACAAACATAAATCAAGCAATAAATCTCAAAGAATCAACAAAACTAAAGCTAAGAGTGCCTAAAATATGAGTGTGATGTTAGATTCAAAATCATTATCGATATAAATCGTATCTCAATAACTCATGTTGAATACATCAAGAATCAATTAACTATAAAGCGGAAGCGTGCCTGAATCCATATCAGTAGATCGTAGTATAGAGTCGAGCGGATGACCTTCTAGATCTACGCGATTCTCTATTAGAGAGTGTCATTTGATCAAGTCTCTATGTTTTCTCTCTAACGATGAGATATTAGGGAGAATATAATGGTTTCTCATAATCGTCTGACATGTGGACCATAACCACTTATAGGTAATTTATCTTTTTGTATTTCTATTTTAGCCCATAATAAAAATAGAAATTACCTAAAGTTTATACTCATTAAAGGGTCCAGAAACATTAAAAATCTAATTATCCAAAATCTTAGTTGATAACTTTTAATTAGGTTTATACTTATTTAACAGTGAACAATGCATTATTATTCACATGTAAGTTTATTGGATTAAGGATCTAACATGTAAACACACTCAATCAATAGCATCGATATAATGTGATTCAAAAATTTATTAACATATAGTTAATACGATTATTATTACTATTGATTAATAACTTAATTACGCTTGACTGGAAAATCCGTCACACGTCTAGAGAATGTTTCAACGATGGAATTAAAACGTTGTTTCTAAGTGATTTACAAGTGCACGTAGTAGGGATGAATTTCATTCTAATTATTGGAATAAACTTAGCTTCAGTGATCCATTTTGGAGCCGTCAATTTTGATCAGTTTCTTCCTCTGTCCAGAAAATACAAAAAGACAGAAATAAATATAAAAGAAGAGGAGTCAGGGTCAGCCACAGATGATGATTTACAATGCAAAATTGTAGTCAATTCAATGGCAGTGAGACTATTCAATAATGGTGTGGTCCTCTGTGGCCGTGATGGAAGTGGATCCTACTATCATTAAAATTCCTTCCCCCAATTTACTTGAAAAAAACATTTGAAATTAACTATAATAACCCATTTTTAATGTTGTTTGAATGATCAAATCTCTCTAGGCTTACTTGTTTTTTTTAATGGTGATTTTTTTTAAAACAATACGTTATTTAACCTGACAGAACAATTATTGTTTGTAATAAGGTAGATAAAGAAAAAGTAAAACATATGTAAATTGATTAACTAATGATTTGTTAAGCGATAAGACTTGATTTCATACCTAATATATTCTTCGCATGAAATTCAAGTCTCTTTATAATCTTTCGTCGGAGCTAAACATACCCTTAGTATTCATTTCATGCAGTAAATCTAAGTTTTGGCTCTAACATAAGTGTAGTGAAGTACATTATAGATGTACACTATAGGTCAAAGAGTCAAACTATACATGTTATACTGAAAATATTTATTGAATAGCATAGACCAATATTATCTCTGATAAGTCGTGAAAGTTACTTCAATGACAATTGACATTTCTCCTTTTGTTTTAGAAGAAAATATATATGGTCCCCAAATTGAACATTAATTTGTACCTTTAAAGCCATCAATGACGATACAGATTTATCAGTGTGGCCTGATCAATATTTTTGAGAAAATATTTAGCACTAATTACTCGTGCAAATATCTAAAATTTGACTAAGATTTTTTTTTTGTTTTCTGAATAATTAAAATATGATTTCAGAGGAAAAACTACATGATTTATTTAGTTTTGTTGCAAATCTCAACTGCTGCAAGCAATTTTGTCAAGATGCGTACATTACAAATCTGATTGATTTGCACTACATAAAAAATTCCGATTGATTGGCAAAACATGCAACGTAGGAGGACAAGAATAAATAAATGAGAGAGAGGATGAATAATTAAATTACAATATTTTTAAATTATAAAACTTTATCAATTAAAGATCGTAACTTCGAGTTAAATTTTTTATAATTCTTCTAAAAATTATAATTTTAACAAAAAAAATGATGTTCTATTCCCGTTTGAATTTAATTTTGTCTTTGACAAAAAAAATCCAATTTATTATAATATCTTAAACATGAAAATGAAATTAAGTTATTTTAATTAGAGGACAGAAAGAAACTAACAAAACAATAAAGCATGCACGCAAAAATAAAAAACAAGTATTTAAAGTACAGTGGGAAAAAAGTATTTAAAGTACATATCAGATTGGCCAAAGAAATTGGCACTCCTCAATTCTATTTGAAACAAATTATCTCACAGAAAATATTGACTTTCAACTTTGATTAGGCCCTCATGTTTCATTCAATTTTTTGTTTTTTATCCAATCATGTTGCATTCTAAAAAAATCTTATTTTACACTATAGTATTTAGATGATTTCAAGTATAACACGAAATACTTATGTATTCAATTTTAAATTTAAAATGATTTATATGACTCAGCTTCTCACGTATCTAAATAATATATATTCAACTCGATCTAAAAGTCACAACTCATACATCATTTTCATGACCAATAAAATCAAAACCAGTCACGGAAAATTGAGAAATAGAAAAAAAAAACAGTATTCAAAGAAAAGAAAATAACGAGCTCCTTTTGCACGTGTGATTTAGGCTTTTGTTTGAGTAACAGATGTGGAAAAAGTTAGGAAAATTTAATGTAAAAGCTGAGTTAAAGACAATTACGTCAATAATCACGTACCATAGGTTGCTTACTTAAATTGAACCCTTGAAATTTTGGTTTTTTTTTTCAAATATACATTAAATATATTCAAAAATAGAAAATTTTAATAATTCAAAAATACTTATTTTAAGAAACCAGTCAAGCATAACATGCGATGCACGTGTCTCGACTCATTATGTTTTTTAACTTATTCACAATTCTTTTGTAGGGAGAATAGAACAATATATACGACCATAAAAACAAATCCGACTCAAATGAAGCGAAGCAAGTTATACATAGAAAATTGTACTAATTTTCTGTTATAAAATTTTAAGATAGCCTTAAAATAATCTTGTAATCCATGTTATCTAAAATAATTACTTAATCAACTAAAGAAATACTTGGCTGCTTTGAGAATTATCATTTACTTATAATTTATCATTTGATATTTTACATAGTAATAAATAACAAGAAATTTTTTTAAACATAATAATTTAAACAAAATAGTTAAAAAACTCTTTGTATGACTTTGTACGTTTAATTTTAAATTTAAGAATAATATAAAAAATTCTAAACATGTTTGAGGATAATATTGCCCAAAAATATTTTTCAAAATTTTACACTTTTATATATAGTATAGATAAATGGATTAACTTAAACTATTGAGTTAACATCACTTATCAATCACGAGCGTCTACTTGAATTTTGTTCCTAAACTTAAAATTTTATAAAGTTCAAATTATTTTAGCTGAGGATTTAAATTTAGCATTTTTAGATACAAATAGCATATGGCATTCATTTTCTTTTCTTTTAATTAGTATAAATACAAATAGCATAATACTTTTACTTTTCAAGTTGTACAAGTAATCAATAGAAAACTTTTACTTCTATGTAGGTTTCTTTTAATTAGTATTTATGCGTGTTGCAAGGAAATCGTCATAAATTAACAACAAAATGATGTTTTTAATGGAACTCATTCAATGTGTAAATATGTCCATGGTTATCTTACTATCATCGTTTAACATACTCAACATCGACACAACAACATAACCCATATCTCGTTACGCTAATGTCTAAGCTCACATACATAAGCCATACCTTGAAAATCATAATTAGTTTAGAGAAAAATCACTACTACTTCATCGGACTTGAGCAACTCATTAGTTTGAAAATCATATTCAACAACGGCAAAGTTTCCTGACAGAGCCTCTCAATATCATGGGCATTCCTCCTAAGATAAAGTCATATATCATATATTAAGACTCAATTCTATCTCTTGGTGCAGAGTCCTCTCATAATGAAATACTCCATTTAAGATAGAGTCACGTCTCACCATATGTCGAACCAGAACCACTGACTCTAACAAAAACTCTAATCCCAATCCAATTTAAGATAGGAATCTTATTTAAGTGACAATTGTTGGATCTTGTTTTAAATGTTATAGAAAATTAATGAACCACGACTAGTTTATTGGCGAAATTTCAAAAAAATATTTAAACAAATATTTAATCAAATTAAATACAAAATCAAACAATAAATATGCATAATCGGTAAAAACATATCGAGAAGAGATAGAATTAATTTATACCTTTTCATTTAATGAATAAATTTTGATTTGACGAGATCCAATTCTCTGTGCCGTGTTCTTCGTTCTGGAGATTCATAAAGCTATTAATTGATCCTTACACCAACAACCATTCAGTAGAGTCAGAAGTACATCTCTCAAGAATTCACGCAGGAATTAAGTGTGGGATCTCAAAACAACTGTGGAAGAAAAAATAAAATTTTTCTCTTCCCCTTAAGGTTTCGGTGACAGCAGTGTGGGGAGGAGGAGAAATCTTTTCTGCTCTGATTAACACACTTAGGGATGCAACCCTAATGCAATCCTTTTTATATTTAATTACAAAATTTATTCATATACCCTTATATGTCAAAACCGAAAATCACTTCTCCCTGCACTATGATGTGTGATTTTTACATCTCCCCTAGAGCTAAAATTGTGTCCAAATTCATCAGTCCAAATTAATGAATTAAATTGACCTATTAATTAATTAACTTGAACATTAATTTTTTTTCTTCACTAATACAGTGATGACACTCATCTCATATAAGTTTAGGAAGTGTACATTGGTCCAAAATATATTTTTGTTCCCACGGTTGTTGTTTTTCATTCATATCTTTATGAGCTACTTCTGAGACCGAATAAACCCACATGAGCAAAGCTATGAGATTTAAATACCCGATGAATTTATCTTCATAAATTTCTAATCTATTTAATTCTGAAATCGTGCGACTCCACTATAGGTCTGATGTCGAATAAACTCTCGATTCATGGGCGCTAATTCTGTTGGTGCAAATAAACATTTATATTTCACGATCCATAGAATATTTAACGATATTAGCTTTCCTGAACATCAGTAACAATGGCGTCATGTAAAATTGTCATTTTACCCATCTAGTTATTATTTTCTTAACCCATTTTATTTACTGTGAATAAGAAAGACATATCAGTGAAGTGTCTCATACAGATCACCACGTCTTATTCAATGACTCATGTCATCGAGTACCAGGCCCGATTTATTTATTCACACACTCATCAATAAAGCATAAGGTGACATTGTTGCTTTTGCAATCTTATCACGAATTTCATACCTGTGAATCACGTAATTTCAGCATAGTTGAATCACAATCTCAACAACCGATGTATTGTCTTGTAATTCGAACATACTTCTTTTGGTGTATCAAAGATTTCAAGTAACTAAGACAAGTTTTGTATTCACCTCAGGATTAATGTAATTATGAAAACACCATTAAGATATAACAATTAGATTTAGAGCTAGATAAAAGGCTTTACTCTAAACTAATTGGTTATCAGTCAATTCAACATGTTCTATAACATGTCTAGGTCAATCGTCAGAGTCTCCACTCCCATGCCTCGAGACCAGCATCATTTGGTTCAACCTAACAATTATAATTAGATTCGATTGCCCAGTCGCTAACACTGCGAATAACATTCAGAACTATCTCAGAATAGTTTGTCTAGAAGATTGTTCGATCTTTGCTCTTCTTACGTTGATAATAGTTTTAAGACTTAAGTAAATTACAAACACACTTTAATTAAAGGAAATTTTTAATTTATTCATAAAATCCAGTAATACATAAATGTCAAAGAACTAACTGTTTACTCATAAATAATTACTATACCATATTTTATGAACATAATTCCAACAATTTCCCGCTTAGACTAAAATAAGCGTGTACAATCTCGTATCCCCATGCCCTCCAGATGACCATGAAAGACTTTACTGCTTAAAGTCTTCGTGAATAGATCTGTCATGTTATTAACTGTCGATATATGTGTTACTTGAACATCTCCTCGCTGAACTATCTCTCTGATGAGATGGTACTTCCACTCTACGTGTTTGGATCTTTTGTCATTTCTCAGTTCCTTCGAGTTTGCTACAGCCCCACTGTTGCACAATAAAGTGTCATGAGTTTGTCAGCATCTGGAATGACTTCTAGAGTGTATAGGAACTTTGTAAACTAGACAACCTCCTTTGCAGCTTCACAAGTCACCATATACTCAACTTCCATGGTACAATGAATAATGCATAATTGCTTGATACTTCTCCATACCACAACTCCACCATTCAAGATGAACACCTATCCTGAAGTAGACCTCATGGAATCCTTGTCCGCTTGGAAATCATAGTCGGTATAACCCGTCATATTCAGGTTAGTACCTGAATACACAAGCATGTAGTTCCTCGTCATCCTAAGATACTTGAGGATATGTTTGACAACATTCCAATGCTCGAGTCCATGATTAGATTGGAAACGACTTACCACGTCCACGGCGTAGCAAATATATGACCTAGTGTAAACTTCTTACAGCTGAGGTATAGGAAATCTTTCTCATGTCTTCCTCTTCTTGAGGTGTCTTGGGAAACTTTTCCTAGGAGAGGCTGACTTCATTTCTAAAAGTAAGATATCACTTCTTAGAATCTTGCATACAGAAGTGATACATCGCCTTATCAATATAAAATGTTTGGGAGAGTGGCAACTGTCTGTTCTTCCAATCTTGAATACCTTGGACAAAAGCAACTTCTCTAAGATCATTCATATCAAATTACTTTGCAAGTCAGATTTTGACGTCAGATAATTTTTCTACATCATTCTCAATTAGTAGAATATCATCCATTTACAAACCATAAAAACCACCTTCCCTTCGTGTAACAACTTATACACACAAGGTTCATCCACTAACTGCTCAAAACCAAAGTTTTTGACAGTTTTATGGAATCTAATATTCCACGAATGAGACGCTTGGTTAAGTCCATAAATCGGCTTCAGCAGTTCGCAAACCTTGCCCTCTTGGACTTTCTCCATGAACACGTCTGGTTGAGCCATATAAATGCACTCTTCAAGATTACCATTCAGAAAAAGAAATCTTGACGTCCATCTGTCAGATTTCATAATAGATGGCAACAGTAATGGACAAGAGGATTCAGATGGACTTAAGCATAGCCACCGACGAGAACGTATATTCATAGTCAATACCTTCCTTTTAGATGTAGTCTTGGCTACAAGCCTAGCATTGAATGTTTCTACATTCATATCCGGACCTCTCTTCTTCTTATAAATCCCTTTACACCCTACGGGTTTTACCCATTCAAGAGGATCTACAAGCTTTGAGACTCTCTTCAAGTATATCGATTGTATCTCGACGTTCATGGCGTCTTGCAAGTAGGAAACAAGTTCATCATGACCCTTATTTGAGATCGTTGTTAAGGCATCTCTATAAGACATGTACCTGTCGGGTTGTCTTATACCTTTTCAGTTAATGGAGAAATTCTGATTTGGCGGGATCCAATTCTCTATCTCATGTTATTCGTTCTTGAGATTCATAGAGGTATTAATTGATCCTTACACCAACAACCACTCGTTAAATTATCTATCTCATTTTATCTTATTAACACACTTATGGACGCAACCCTAATGCAATTTTTTATATTTAATTAGAGAATTTACCCATATACCCTTATATGTCAAAATCAAAAATCACATTCTCCATGCACTGTGATGTGCGATTTTTATATCTCCCGTAGAACCAAAATTGTGCCCAAATTCATTAGTCCAAATTGATTAATTAAATTGATCTCTATCAATTAACTAATTAACTTCTTTTATTTACTAATTATCTAATAATTATAAAATAACAAAAGAATTAATTTGAACATTAATTTTGTTCTTCACTAATACAGTTATGGTACCCATCTCATATGGGTTCGGGAAGTGTACCTTGGTCCAAAACATATATTTGCTCTGACTGTTGTTGTTTCTCATTCATATCTAGGTACTCCTGAGACTGAATGGACCAACATGAACAAAGCTATGAGATTCAAATACCTGACTAATTTATCTTCATAAATTTTTGACATATTTAATCCCGACATCGTATAATTCCACGATAGGTCTAATGCCGAATAAACACTCGATTTATGCACACTACACTTTCTGTTTGTGTAAATAAACATTTATATTTCACGGTCCACATCATATTTAACGATATTACCCTTCATGAATATCAGTAACACGAATGAGATGTAAAATTACCATTTTACCCCTCAAGTTATTATTTCGTTAACTTCTTTATTGACTGTGAATAAGAAAGACATATCGATGAAGTATTTCATACAGATCACCATGTCTTATTCAATGACTCATATCATTGAGTACCATACCTAATTTATCTATTCACACACTCATCAATAAAGCATAAAATGATATTGTTGCTTTTACAATCTTACCACAAATTTCATATTTGTGAATCACGCAACTCCAATATAGTTGAATTACAATTCCAACAGCTGAGGTATTGTCCGACAATTAGAACCCACTCCTTTGGTGTAACAAAGATCGCAAGTAACTAAGTCAACTTTCGTATTCACCCCAAGATTAAAGTAATTACGAAAATACTATTAAGGTCTAACAATTAGATTTAGAACTAGATAAATGGTAACCAAACTAATTAGTTACTGGTCTATTCAACATATTCCATAACATAATTAAAAGAAACTTTCAATTTATTCATAAAATCCAGTAATACATAAATGTCAAACAAATAACCGTTTACTCATAAATAATTATTACACCATATTTTATGGACATAATTCCAACAACAATATCACATAATGTTTTCGTTAATAATTTACGCCACAAATTAGAAATAAATCTCCTTTGAGCTATATTTTCTAACAACACTCCTGTTATTAGAAATCTGTTACACATGTCTATTAAAAAAACCTCAAGTCAGGAGTACTAGAAAAATTTTCCAAGTCGAGGATGGAGTAAGACGAATTGAATTTGAACTTTAACTTCCAAAAGCATAGAAGAAGTATATGCCTCATACATACAGCAAATACCGATCTACTTATGAGAATATAATTTAAGAATAAAGGTGAAACCAAATCTGAAATAAGAAAAGCAAATATAAAGATCATTATGTGCATGATTTGCACAAAGGCTAAAGATGGTGGGATGTAAACCTATCTTTGGACATAGTAGGGACTCACACTGGCATGCGCATAGTATCAAGCCAGGTCCCTTAAAGTGGATAGAGTTGCACTAAAAAGACCTAAAACCGTGGGATTTTAATAACCACACATGTTGATGAACTCTCTCTATCAATTACACATTGGCATAAGGCATGTCATGTGCATTATATTCCAAAAAAGTGGGGTTATTCATTGAAGCAAAGATATATATATATATATATATATGATGTAACTCGAGATCTTTTAACGGGAGTTACCTTTTAACCCAATCCAATAATTGACATATTAAATGCCTCACCAAGGAATAGACTAAAACTATGATACTAATACTAGTACTGATAATATCTACCACTGAACCATCTCGCATCACGTAGTACAAGAAAGATCCAACGTTGGGTACACTACTAAAGTGAAATTAGTTGAAAAGTGCACTCCGTTCTACTCCTTATAATTGAAGAGTTAAAAGATAGATGTACTAGAGGTTTTTAACGAACAAATAAGCTAAGGTTAAAGGGGATATGGACACTCTTTTACTTCTTCAAATTCAAGGGGATCTTATTGTAAAAGAAAGAAAGAAAAGAGAATTCTTTAAGCCTTTTTCCCCATAATTTCTCAATGGCCTAATTGTGAATCACGATAAGAAAGTAGAGGCAAGCAAGGCTTCATGTAAATCTGTGGCCCATTCACATAGACCAAGGTTATCCACTTTCTTTGCCTTTTCTAATATCTACCCAAACACATCTGATGAACCAAAAAATAGAGCTTTGTCACTTTCTAATTACCTAAACTACATTAATCATATCTAAGCTACTCAGACAGGAATTATAGGAAAGCACAGAGAATAGCAAGGTGAAGTAAGTTGAGACTTTAGGAAATTAAGCCTATTGTTTGCATGGTGGCTTGACTAGACTACTGAAAATGGATTTAAATCCATTTTGGTTCCTGCAAGTAAAGAATAATGTAGAAATTTGGACAAATTAAAAATCAAATTGTTTTACGCTACAAATGGTCATAGTTTATAGTCAACCTCAATGTCAAAGTTTCAGACTCAGATCAGAAAATTCTATAATATACTGTTCAAATCAATTTAAATTTAATTTTTAAGTGTATTATTATAATATTCAAATTAATAAATTAATCGGGAATTGAGAATTATATTTGGATGGTTAAAAACTAGAGACAGATAGGTACAAAGGTGGATTTATATGTTATAAAATGTCATTGTCTTAAAAAAACCATCAATAATTGTTCGAATTGTGGTGTTCTTTGGGAAGAGAAAGAGCTGAGTCACTTCCGAAAGATCACTATCAAGACTTCCAAACAAATGGAATGGAAAACTGGGGTAAGCATGGAAGGTGGTGGCAGCCTCTCTCTCTCTCTCTCTCTCTCTCTGGTTTTGGTCAAAACTGCAAAGAAGAGGTTAGGCATCAGAGTGGGACCCTACCCACCAAAATGGGAAAAAATCACCTCACATTTAGCTGATCGGAACCGTTTATTTTAATAAACGGTCTCGACCGAATGAGGAAATAAAAAAGAAAAAAAAAAGATTTTGACTGATATGGGTATCGTCGTAATAAGGCAAAATCAACTTTGAATTGAATTTATTTTCTTTCTCTTGTAATTATTTTGTGTCTTTTTTAATTGATTATCTAAATTACTTCTTGTAGAACCGTATGTTACTTTTTTTTAAAGGAAGAACCATGTTACTTATTACTTAATACTACAGACTACAGAAAACAGTACTACTTTTATAACTCTATAAATAGCATACCCACCAAACTGAACTCCCAAAAGAAAACTTAACTACTTGTGTGAGAAAGAGAGGGTGAAAGAAAGATTTTTATTGTTTGGAGAGATGGAGAACTTCCCAGTGATTAACATGGAAAAGCTTAATGGTGAGGAGAGAGGGGTAACAATGGAGAAAATCAAGGATGCCTGTGAAAACTGGGGTTTCTTTGAGGTAATGATTGATTGACACCATTATGATCCACGCTACGTTGCTCATATAGGTTTTCTATATATTCTAACATAGTTTGTTCTGTGTTTCAATTACAGATAGTGAATCACAGCATATCAACTGAGCTTTTGGACACTGTGGAGAGGATGACAAAAGGACACTACAAAAAATGCATGGAACAGAGGTTTAAGGAGACGATTGCAAGTAAAGGTCTAGAGGGTGTGGAGAGAGAAGTCAATGATCTAGATTGGGAGAGCACCTTTTTCTTGCGACATCTCCCTGTTTCAAACTTGGCTGAAGTACCAGATCTTGATGATGAATACAGGTAAAAACCAAATCCAGATAGTCTTTTGTATTCCACATCTTCCATTACTTTTAAATTTCAACCTTTTTAGCATGTTTAGTGCCTCAAATCAATGTCAACTTCCAGCAATAGGGTTTTTAACAAAAACTGTTCGCTATATAACTAATAGCTACCTCAAATAATGCAGGAAGGCCATGAAAGAATTTGCATTGAAACTAGAAATACTAGCAGAGGAACTTTTGGACTTGCTGTGTGAAAATCTTGGACTGGAAAAAGGTTACCTGAAAAAGGCATTCTATGGATCAAAGGGTCCAACCTTTGGCACCAAAGTTAGCAACTATCCTCCATGTCCTAAGCCAGACCTGATTAAGGGTCTCCGAGCTCACACTGACGCTGGTGGCATCATTCTACTCTTCCAAGATGATCAGGTCAGTGGTCTCCAGCTCCTCAAAGACGGCCAGTGGGTCGACGTGCCTCCTATGCACCACTCCATCGTAATCAACATCGGTGACCAACTTGAGGTAAGTTGGAATGTCACACATCGTGTGGTTTTGTTGTTACTGTACAAGAGAGATTGGGCTGAATTTTTTAATTTGATATCAAAGCTTGATAGAACTTGATTAGACCTTTGTATGTACCATTTTAGTTCGAGAAATGAGTTTCTTGGCAGTTTACCCTTGGGGCCGTACAATTGGATCTAGATGGTCCATAAAGGGCCAAACTTAAAAAGCCATTTTTAGATATAATCGGACGTCTCTAAAAGCCGATTAGTTTGGATGATTTTTTGATATGCTATTTAATTCAACTATCATATTGTGTCAATGGTAAATGTTAAAATATTGTCTCATATCGTTAAGATATGATCTTTCAGTGTTGGTAATAAAATCTCAGTACCCACCACCTTAAAACATAGGTTTTGGTTGGTCTCTTCCATTAGTAATGTAATTGTATTGTATCTACTTAACACATATCTTACTTGGAGAAAAATCATCAAACAGTTTGTGGGCACTTTTTGTTTTATGCAATTAGGAACTCAATTTGAATCTCTTTCTCAAACCAAATGTACAGGTTATCACAAATGGGAAATACAAGAGCGTGCTACACAGAGTGATATCTCAAACAGATGGTAATGGAAGAATGTCAATAGCTTCATTTTACAATCCTGGGAGTGATGCAGTTATCTATCCCGCACCAGAACTAGTAGGGAAAGAAGAGGAAGAGAAGAATCTAGTTTACCCCAAGTTTGTGTTTGAAGACTACATGAAGCTTTATGCTGCTGTCAAGTTCCAGGCAAAGGAGCCGAGATTCGAAGCCATGAAAGCAGTGGAGGCTAATGTTAATTTGGGTCCAATCGCAACAGCTTAAGAGATGTTTGTTCTCCTTTAAAGCTAAAGTTTATAATTAAATGTCAGTTTCAATGTATTAGTTGTATCACAAAATCTCATATTAATATTATCTTACTGCTAGATTTGTTAATAGTTCTCTCTTTTCTTTTTCTTTTTACTTGGATTTTGTTTTATATGTTTGGATATCAAACATGCTTCGTGTTTCGCAGATTTGTTTGGTTAATCTAAGCTGTCGAAAAATATAATAAAGAAGAAATACATAAATTAGCTTATATATATATATATATCCTAATGAGAATAGTAAGAAGATACAGTGTACTTCTAAACCATTACTTGAGCAATTATAACTATAAATCCGAAAGAATTTTCTTGTTTGGACAACGAGGATTTTGGTTGATGTTGTCATTAACTTACTTGATTCATTACGCGAAGAACTAGGATACACTTAGGATTAATGTGTAAATTCAACTCCGATAATAGGTCATTCTACACGTACATAGATTATTTCTTTTGTACATAATTTACTATGCATGTACCTATAAACAACCCTTAGCTGTAATGTAAAATTATCTATGATAATAAATGTACTACCTAATTTTTTAGGAAAAAAATCTTTGGACAACTCACATTACTCAAATTCCACTTTCACGATACCGAAATTGCATGAGAATTTAGTTGAAAGTTGGAAACTATGAAGAGGAAAGGAACTATTTTCAATGCACAATTCAGAATTCAGAATGTTGGGTGAGCATCTCAGCAAACTTTGCCGTAATTTCTTCAGTGCTCTAAAGTAGTCAACATTGTGAATTCTTATATTCCGGAAAGTAACTTTCGCTTTAACTAAGGCTGTTCATTATGAGTGGTTTTGTTTAAAAACAATATACCACTAATGAACCTTGTCATATTAGTCTCGTATGATTTATTTCATATTATCTTATCGCATTTAATAGAGTCGTTAATCATCAATAACGTTTACCGTTACTTGACAACAATACTCATCGAAGTCCTTTTTAAGTCTGATCTTCAATTATCTAACTAATTGAGTTCATATCTTAACAGTAAAATACCGTTAACCACGACTGCTGAAAAAAGTTAAGTTTGGCTATTTTTTAGCACGATTCGATTTAAACCTGTCATTTTCAAAACATGTGACACAAATACAACATAATCTCACATACTCTTCAAATAGGAGAGGATCTGAATCCTTTACTATAAATACTACAATTCACAACCTTAGGGGGAAAAAAGTTCAGCTCAGCTTTAGAGACATTCTGTCTAATTCTCTCCGCAAAATTCACTTAAGTAAGCATAGTATGTTCTTCATCGATGACTCAACTTATTAGTATTGCTCGAATTGGAGTTTTTTTTCTACTATTATGCATAGGAAATCAGCTCACCAATGCATGACAAGTGTTAGTGGGTGGCTTACTTTCACATTAAATAATTCTACACTTATCGATCAAGTTTTAAGTAGTGTATTCGTTAACATTTAACTAAAAAATAGTTTTTCTGATGCTATCATTGTTAGAGTTGTGCAAAACTTGACCGAATCGATCAAACCGAATCAGACCAAACTGGAAATGATTGGTTTGATTAGTTTTTTAGTTAACTATCATCAGTTCGAACTCGAATTTTAAAAAACTCAAACTTTCAGTTCAATCCAAAAGCTTCTTACATTTTAGACCAGACCGACTAAACTAACCATTTATCTTCCCTTATATATATATANATATATTATATTTATTTTTTTACATTTCTCTCATTTTACATTACTCGATTTTCTCTTTAATATTTAGTTTACATGTTGTAGTTTTAATTGTGTATTTTTATTGTAATGTATGAAAATCGTAAAAAAATTTGAAATGTGTGAGATTAAATTCATTAATAAGCCACTTGAAAATTAAAAAAAAAATTATTGATTGATCGTAAAATCTGACCGAACCGATCAATTATTTTACGATCTAGATGAAACGATTTATATACATATAATTGATCAGATTTTGATATGACCATAAATTTTAGTTTGATCTAATTATTGTATTAAAAATCATATCGATTCCATCATGCACAGTCGTGATCATTGGGATGTCATAGAGAATGATAAAGAACCCATCAAAGAGTGCCCTTTAATGCGTCATATCCCACCAAAGATGACTCCACACTCCACCCCAAAACGTCTTCTTTAGTGTGGCAACTTAAAAATCCACGTAAGCTTTCAATTCGGTAAGTGGAGCTGCTGCTAATAAGTATTTGATAGAAAAGTCTATGTAGACTGTAGAGACGTTGTACCAAACAGCATATCTTTATATGTTGGTAGCATCTTAAAATTAGAAGGGTCGTTTATAGCTATGAAAAAAAAGACAATTAATAAAGATGAGACAAAAACCAGACCACATGCATTTTGCTGATTAATATATATATTATATATATAAACTTATTAGCACATTGCACGAGACATCAAATACTCCCATGAACTTTAAAGTTAATGATCGGATAAATCTTTAGTAACCTTAAAAGTATAAGGTTAGAGAGTTTCGAACCCTGGACCTCATGCATTACCGCATTGGTCCCAGCACCCTCCCAACCACTAGGAAGCGGCTTTCTACCGCTGTTTAAGATTACATGCATTTTCCTATACTAGAAAAAATAAATGCGCGTTGCCCGTGCTGTGTAATTATATATTCATATAATGCGAAAGTGAACAAATAAAGTAAATTATACTAGAAAAAATAAATGCGCGTTGCTCGTGCTGTGTAATTATATATTCATATAATGCGAAAGTGAACAAATAAAGTAAATTATACTAGAAAAAATAAATGCGCGTTGCCCGTGCTGTGTAATTATATATTCATATAATGCGAAAGTGAACAAATAAAGTAAATTATATGAGATTGCAATATTACCAATAGGAAAAGCTAAACATGAATATATTTTAGTATTTCCTTGTATACTATATTCTTTGTTGGTACATCATCTGTCTTCCGATCATTATTTTGCATAACTAATATATTTGTTGTTGCTGATGATATACCTCTAAAAAGTGCAACATACAATTGTCCATGAGAAAAAATATGTTCAGGAAGATAGATCTGAACATAAAGGATTGTTTGTCCTTGTGCCTTATTAATAGTCATGGCAAAGCAAAGGCGATCTCGAAATTATTTTCTTTTGAATTTAAATGGAATTCCTTCGTCATTTATTGGGCTTAATGGGATACGTGAAATAAAGATATTTTTTCCTACATGCTGACTAGTGGTGATCTCTGCATCAATGATATGTCTTCCAAAATTATGACGAACCATTCTTGTACCATTACAGAGACCATTTGATGGGTCTGAGTTACGTAAGAGGATAATTGGGTAATCTTTCTTTTATTTCAACACATAAGGAGGCACACCATTTGGTAATAGAGAATTGAGGAATTCTTCCCGATAATAGTTGTTTGTATCATCGATCACTTCATCAAAGCTAAGGAACTCTTGACTTTCTCCAGGAAAAATGTCTATTAATATGTTGTTGAGGTGGTCAACAAACTCAGAATTGCACGATGTGTAATATATGCTGCGAAAGATGCATCCTTGCTAAGATTAGGAAAAACTTGATAGATTCATCACCATCATTTGTGATTACAATCTCATTTGCTAAGCAAATGAAGTCTTCATTTGTGGTTGGTTCTTCTCCATTTCCAACTTTCAGTAGATATTCTATAAATTTTTATCATTTTCTGCTCTCATGCTCTTCGAAAGTTGTAGTTTCTCCATTTTCTCCCAAAGATATGATCTAACCAAGCTTATATTAACTATTTGTTCTCTTGTTTCTCATGGAACAACTGGTAACACTTGTCTGAAATCTCCTCCGAAGATAAATACATTTCCACCAAATGGTTCTGAATTATCCATTATGTCTCTTAAAGTTCTATCAACTGTCTCAATGGTAAATCTTTTTGCCATTGTTGCTTCGTCCCATATAATAAACTTCACTTGTCTTAGTAATTCTACTTTGCTACTTTGCTTGGATATATTACACATCGGTGTCTCATTTGCTTGCAATGGAATACTAAATCTTGAATGTGCAATTCTACCTCCCGGCATAATTGAAGTGGCCATGCAAGAAGTTGCTGTTGCAAGTGCTATCATTCCTCTTAATTGTATATTCGCAAGTGATGCACAATATAAAAAATGTCTTTCCAGTTCCACCTGGTTCATCTAAAAAAAGTCACTTTTTTCAGAGTCAACTCTTTCAAGTATAACATTATATACATTTTTTAGCTGAATTCAAAATTGTTGATGCATCAATATCTTCATCACGTACCTCAATTGATTCCTCATCCAGTATTTTCTTTGGTTTCATTAGGTTACAATTGTATGATGAATCTTTAACCTTTGGCAAGTCATACTAAAGTAAACTTTTCCCATGGATTCAAGGAATGATTGTATATCTTGTAGAGTGCATTTCATTTGAAAATCTAATAAACTGGTATTAGTTTTTCTGTAGTCTTCGTACATTGTTTCAAAATAAAGATCCCACAACTTTCTCACATCAATTGGGTCACAAAGTGCCAATAAAGTTGCAAAAAGTCTTCGGAATGCATATGGCATTTTGAACTCTGATGCTTCGACCAGACATTCAATGATACTTTGATCAGAATCAATAAGCCCCCTTTTTTCTGCTGCCTCTTTAAATGTAGAACGTTGTAATCCTTGAACAATTAACAGATCCTCGAACTATGTTGGTCTTTTAACATGATTCAATAGTGCTCTTAAGTAATATCTTTCTCCTTCACCCTGGATTTGCTCCTGCAACCCTTGAGATAACATCTCCTCTTTTCCTTGTCCATAATTTCAATTGTTTGTCCCAAACATAATGTTCAAGAAACTCCCGGTACAAAAGATTGCGGGCATTTTCATCGATTTTACACATTTTAAAGTATTATGTTGACGTTGTCTTTGAGACATGATCCCATCTGATAACTTTCTCCAAGTTTTGTTTCTCCCAGTAAGAAACAAATTGTTGATTTGGAGGGTGTCATTGGAGATTTATAATTACAGGAGACATTTCATTCATCCTAAAATCATAGATCCTCCATTGTGCTTCTTGTGCAGATACCTACCTTGCGTCTTGGAATTCTTAAGCGTTTGATTGTCTTTTGCTTAGTAAAGGCTTATGTGACTTAAGGAATTGAAATGATCTCACAAGATTTCTAGAACTAGTTTGATTTTTACTCGAGACGAAATCCTAAGCTACGGTACACTCAATACGTGATTTAGGCCATCTTTGGACTGTTTGAGCTTTTCATGCCAACCTATGCATATTTGTGTCCCTACTTACCCATGTTGAGGCTAAATAACCATTTTCTTTACCACTCATTCAGTTGCCTAGCCTTAAAAAAAATTCTTTCCAAATTACTCATTTTACTTATAGTATGTGGATGTTTTAAGAAAATACATGAAGCTATGACAATTTGGTTGGATGGGAGGAGTTTTGAAGAAAAAAAATTGTAAAAAAAAATTGATTTCGTGGCCTCCTGAATTTAAGTGACAAAGCTTGAAAGGGTGTCTCAACACCTAATACCCTAAGATCGACTGGGTTGTGAGTTATTAGTTGAAAACTCATTAAGAAAAAGAGAAGCTTAAAGAAATCAAATAAAAAACATTGGCGTGGTAAATAAATCAAGATGTGGAAGTGAGAAGGTTTGGAGGTGTGACAAGAAAAATTGGATTAAGCTCGTTGATTCCTAGAATGTTTGTGCCGCGGCGCTGGCACACGGCCAACAGAAATAAAATGTCGGTACCGCGACGCTGGCGCGATAATGATTTTATTTTTCCCCATTTTTACTCCAATTTTATTCTTATCAAAACCTAGTGTATAAATACAATATTTTAGGGTTTTTAGGGAGGATCTTTGGCGTGGGAGCCAGATAAAAAAAGTTTTTTGGAGAGGAGACGAAGACGGATCCAACCAACTATTGCATGATTTTGGATTTAATTTTGGGACTGAGAAATGATAATTAAATTTGCTCTTTGTTTATAACACCATTAGAATTTTATAAGTTAAAGGTAATTATGGAACTAGTATAGTAATCATAATTTCTTGTGCTTAATGAGTTTCAACATATTGAATCTTGACAGAGATGTGAGATTAGTATTTTTTTATTCATTATTATTGATGCTTGAGAAAGATTGATAATTACATTATAAAAATTTATTGTCAATAATATAATAAACTTTGATTGTTTGAGAATCAAAATTTAGAGCATGTTTGGTCTGGTAAAATTGAAATCCCTAAATATTTTATCTATTCAAATTTGAATTATTTAGCTTTATCAAATATTATTATTTTAGTTTAATTAAAACTCTCAACTTTTTGATATTCTCAATTTTAATTAGGGATTAGTTGATTTCAATAAATAATATCAATCAATCATGTGTACGATACTCTATTTTCATAGAATTTTATTATTTGACGACGATAGTGTACACTTGCACTCTAAAAAATTCGTATCAATAAAAAGGAGAATAAAAAAAATTCATTTAAGTCCATTTTATATACTAGCAGAAACGAATATGCATTGCACGTGATCAATTTAGTTTCGTTGTTGATTTATCAACTACATAGAAAAACTTAAGCATATTCATTTTTTTCTTTACTACAAAATAAGACAAAATGTACTAAATTTTAATATTTATAAACTTAAAATTATATTGGATCTTGAATCAATTAACATATCAATCACACTCCCTAGTTAAATACCAGAAGTCATTTATCAAACAACGTGCGTTATATGTAATATATAAACTTAAGTATGTAGTGACTTATTCGAACTGTATGAATATAGATTTTAGATATTGTATGTATATAAATTATAGTGCTCGAACACAATGCACATAAAGTAAGATGTGTTAATTTAAAATTAGATCGATGCTTGAAATATACTATATAGCATTATTTTTTTTGAATATTATAGAAACTGGTTTTATTTTCATTAATTTATCACATTTTAACGAAATGGTTATATAATAAACTGTTAGAAAATATATTAATGTATTTCTCTAAATTCATTTATGATTTTTATGTTGCTGATAATATGAATTTACATAATATAAACTCTACAAATTACTAATGGATAAACTAAAAACTAATATTCCTTGTACATAAGAAAGATCGTAAAATTAATCTTCACGAACATTCATGTTTCTAATTACACAACACTACACAAATATTTAATTTCTGAATTATTTACAAAATTTATTATGTAGAAGAAATGTGTGAAATACCTAATTTGTATAGTATTTTAAGGGAGCTTAAAGGTTAAAAAAATCAAAAGTTTCTCCCCTTAAAACATCTTTTAATACAGTATAGATATAGATTTATGTTTTGATTTGCTAATACATATTGTTGAATTTTTTAATTAAATAATAAATAGCATAAAAATTTTAGAAAAATTACACTCTATCTCTTTAAACTATCATTAATAGATACTTTAAGCCTTAAACTTTAAGGCTTTACAGTTTAAATTCTAAATTATCTGAAACTCACACAATTTAACCATATATGTAACTACGTCTATTGCATTATAATTTTTAACAAAACATCATTTTTCTCTATCTGAAATGACTTTATTTTATCTATTAGGGATAACATAATCAAGTACGATATCGTCTCAGATAGAAAAAAATGACGTTGTTGCTAAAATACTAACATGATCAAGAACGATATCGTCTCAAATAAAAAAAAATGACGTCATTGTTAAAATACTATATTGCAATAGACGAAATTACATTTATGGTGTGTGAGTTTCAGATAGTTTAAAGTTTAAACTATAACGTTATAAATTTTAAATTTTAAAATATCTATTAATAATAGTTTAATTAGATAAATTATATTTTTTCCCAAAATGGTATACACACAAAATCTTAAATGGTATGCTCTGGCCAAAAACCTTAGATTTTTTTTTATCTCAATCACGGCTAGTCTGTCTGCTGTCTAGGTATTCAGGGATCGTTTCGATTATTGGTTAAAAATCGAAATGAGCCATCTTTTGGTTTGGAAAACAGAGATTTAATCATCTTTTTTTCTCTTCGAATCGACAGTGAATCTAAAGACAATGATTCAAAAGGAAAAGTAGAAAAACAAATAGTATATCAAAAGAGTAAAAAGGATGATTAAATATCAAATCTTCTATTACATATAATAATTCAAAGGAGAAAACTAACTTATCTATCATTTAAAACCAAATTCTACACAAAGATTTCTAAGTAGGATATAATCGTCGGAGCCCTCAAGAGCTTACAAACTGGTCACCGTCTCACCGTCTGTCCCCATGGAAACAACATGCTTAGCCAAATCGGTTGAAGATGAAGAAGGCCTTGCTGGAGAACAACATGTATTCGTCCTTCAAATAGATTTTGCCCAGATTCGAACAAAAATTTAGCTATCTACTACTCCATCAATCAACGAAACGCCGAAACCCATATTTTTGGGCAATCGTAGAAGCTAATCAAAGGTGAGAGAACTGTCGTGGAATGGTACAAATGGAATTTGAGAAAGAGGTGGGTGAGGCAGAACGAACGAGTTGAGAGAGTGATGAGTGGAGAGCATTGACCAAATAAAAAAACACAAAAGAAAGGAATTGAGTGTGGCGCTGAGGTTTGGAGAAAGGGCTAGGGTTTTTTCTAGATGAATGAGGGATAAAATGTTAGATGTATTAGTGTATATTCATATAATATTATAATATATTTCGGTTCAGTTTGGTCTATTTTAAAATTTAGTGAACCGAAATATCAGTTTTTTAATAAATACGAATCAAATTGAACCGAACTGTAGATATCGAACGAGCCGGTAATTTTTTAGTCTCTCTTCCTTACCATAAAATGACCATTTTTTTTCAATTAGTTGAAATGGAGATCGCACCCCTTTCAATTTAAGAGCGTTAATGATTTCCCATCTAAATTTCTGCAAAGCTTCAAACTTCAAAACAAATTTAAGACGTTCTCTTTGATCCTTTTCAATTTCTTAATTCACGATTTCAATGGTGCTTTTGAGATGAAACAGCATTTTCAGAGAGAGAGAAAGAGAGGGGAGGAAGTGGGACAAAACTTGAGGACATGGGATTAAATATGCTCTATTACCCTAGAGGATGGAAAAAAGAAGAATTAACTCTTAGGCCTTAACTACTGGAAAGAATTACAGAAAGTAATTCAATATTTTCCGTGTTATTAAATACAACTCCTTTTTACCTCTTTAAACATGAAAATGACATGGGCAGGTGTTTTAAGCTAGAAACATCAAATAACTCCATAAACCTCTGATCTGAAAGTCTGGCTTTTGCAGCTGCAAATCGCTGGTACTCATCAAAAACAGACGAAAGGCACCATCTCTGCAATTTTCTCAAGCATCCCACAACACAACCAGTTCGATGCTGAAAAAAAGCCAAAACCAGCACTCTGTAATTCTAGGTAGACAACATTGAATTAAAACCAGGAGCCAAAAAAAACTGTATATCAAAGAATGGGCCATACCTTCCCCCGTTTACAATGTATTAGAACAGGGTGATTTCTCACATCTGTAATTGAAGCATGTCAAAGTTAGTAAGAACAAATTATCCATGTTCAGAATATAGCTCTACTCAGTCAGAATATAAAAGAGCTTGATACCGAGAACAACTTTCAGTGCTTCACGAATTGTATCCTCTGGAATATTTACAAAAGGCTCCTGCACAAACATATACGAATTACCAAAATTAATTCCAAAATCCCCACGTACGAAACAAACTACATTTCCAACAGAGAATTATCACAGCATTCTATTTCAATGTTTCAAGTTTTCGACCGCTTAATTCAGTGTTTCAAGAGGGAAATGAAGAGCTTAATCAACTCTAGCGAGCAATTCAAATTACTAATAGTTTATTCAACGTCTGAAATGCCAAGCATTTCGAAGAATGTAATGAAATTTTCACTAAGCACAAACATGGTAACTGAGCACCAGATAATAGAATTCCAAAGCCAAAAGTGACTGAAATTAGAATTTCAACCAAGCTGGAAGAGTATAATTTCGTGTACACTTATATAGTGGTGTTGGTACACGGTACTGACAATAACAATAATAACTTCCTTTTCAAATATCCTCATATATTACATTAATGCAAGAACAAAAAGAATGAGCTATAATAATTATCTAATAAAGATCAGCTTGAGAACCAATTTAACAAATCTGGTGAGATTAACTCGAACTATTATGACTAAGCCAACCTCTCTGTGCCCCCCACCCTTACCCCCCCAAAAAAGAGAGAGCTAGACAACCTAGTCATGGACAAAATAAACAACCATTATTGTAGTGATTGTGGGCCCTTGTCCACATGGAATCTCTTTATTTGCACTACCCACATGTTCCAGCGCCCCCAATTCACACACCCCAAAAGAAAAAAAAGGATCAACTGTGTCCCTAATAACTCTTAAAGAGCTAAGATCCAACAACTATTCATTATGACCTGCAAAAACACAGATTCCCAAAAAAAAAATACAATTCAAGATGTCTAAGCTCAATCATTAAGTCCTGCAAAAACGAATCAAAATAGAATGTAGAGGAGTGGTACTTATTCATTCATTTACATACATCTACAAAAAATTAATAAGAATCTAATAGACGAGAAATAATGTACAAGGAATTCATACTAGATCTGGTAGAAGAAGCAAACCTATAAATTCATACCTTATAACCTTCAATCCCAAATTGAAACAATCTGATCCCATTCGACTTGAGAAACTCCACGTTAGCCTCCGGATACGGCTCCGGACATAGACATCTACAACATATTATAACATAAAAGTTCACAGTCATACCAGCAATCGATATTCATTGCTAAATAATTATCCAGTTTTTTTTAAGTGCAAATCCAAAAAGTAAATTAGAGCGCGAAAAAGCTTACACAATGGAGCTGAGGCCTAGGGTTTGAAGGAACGGGAAGTTAGCAGAGTCAGGGAAGCCAGAGCGGAAAATGCCATTATCAACCATGGAAAAGTTAAGGGGAGGAGTGAAGAGATCGTCAGCATCCTTATCGCAATCATCAACCGCGTCCGTCACAACCGCCGTCGAACTGCAATTGTGATCGATCGTATCCACTTCAATAGTCCTGCACATCTGTTCAGATGGTTGGTTCTGTCCCTCAAGTTTCATTTTAAGCAAAAAGTAAGATGTAACCGATACAGTACGAATTGTATATGTTTATAGAGAGAGAGAGAGAGGATGGAATCAAGAGGGATATTCTCCTTGTGCTGGTTTTGGTTTTGGCTGCGATACACTTTTTTTATTATATATTATTTTGTTTTCCTTCTTTATAAAGTTTGTTTTGAGGTGTGGTGGTTATTATTACATGAAGGAAAATTTTAAGTTACCCTCCTCTTTACAAGTTACGGTATATGTACTATGTACATTTATACGTAAAATTTATATATACCAATTACATATACAAATTAAAAATAGTATTCATTAAAATAAATACATTATATCTTGATATAATTATAAATATAAATTATAAGTAAAATATTGGCCATAGTAAATAAATTAGTTTGTCTATAAAGCATTTGAATAAATTAGAAAATGATTATTTATCAACTTTTTAGATTCTATCATATTAAGAGATAATTTACCTTATTCAAAAACATAATGTCACATAATATCTGATTTTATGAATTCCTAACTAATAGATTATTTTGATTGCAAAATAATCTCAAAATTCATTAAAATTCATTTTGGTGGATATTTACATTTTTCTAATTGCAGAATATTATAGAAAACTAAATTATTATCAAATATAAAAAATTTATCAAATAAATTATATTAAATGAAAAAAATGAAAAATTAAATTGTAATATAGATAATAAAAAATTTGTCATGGCTAATAAGAAATCCAATAAAGAGATTAAAAAAATAAGAAATCGAATAAAAGTCAATGAACACAGCGAGTTTCGAAGAAATTAATGTCTTTGAGAGAGACCAACAAGGAAGACAATTGGATAAGGTTAAACGGTTTAGTTGAATCCTTTAATGTCGTGATGACATTTGAGATCAACTCTAATTATTTTTAGATTTGACATTATGGTTTTACCCATGTACTTTGTTTATCATATTCAGAAAAAAAAAATTGTGAGACATTTTCTTCGTAAAAAACAGAAAATAATGAGATATGTGAATAGAGGAAATTATAAAAGTTTCTCTTTCTATTGGATTATCTATTTTTCTCCTCTTTCAGTGTATTACTGTTAACAGTGATTACATAATTTTAAGATTTTCATTTTGACAAAAAAATTATTATACTAATTTCTTCGCAATATTCTTAATAAGTAGAAACAAAACAAAACAAAAATAAATGTCTCATCTTAATACAAATACTAATAAAAAGAAAAATAAAATTCTTTCAATTTTTTTCTCATAACTTTTAGGAAATACTTTTTTCAATGCACGCTTAATATTTAGGATTTTAAAATTTTAGCCTGATTCAACTAGCCTGTTAGCGTGATCAAGGGCCTCATTTTTTGGGTATATAAACTCGTCATTACTAAAATATGATCAAAATAATTAATCATTTGTGTGGATTTTATAATAACGATTGCCTCCGATTGGTGCAACAAGGTGGTTTGGTGGGTATCTCTCCCACCTAAAGATAGATATTTAAAAACTTTGGATAATTATTTTCCCTTTTTAAATAACTTGCTAAATAATCAATATTACATCATCATTACATCCCTCTATTTTTCATTTTTTAGTCTAATAAACTAATTATCTTATCTCTTTTGTCAAAAAGAAAAAAAATATTAAAATCATGTGTTTCACATAAAAATTAAATTATTGATGTCATTAATAGAATCAAAATGCATTAATCATTTGTCGACATGATATAAAAATTATAAACTAAATAATATGAAATAAAAAATTTTAAAAATTTTATTTTAAATATTTACATATCAGTGTCGTTGAAAGCTTGGACACAAGAAGAATAACAACTCAGCAGAAAGACATGAATTTTGATTAAAAAATGATATGACTATTTAAAGAAGAAAATACTTTTTTCTCCAAAGAATAAAACTTATTATATAAACTCGTTATTCTAATATCCAATGTAATCAGTCAAATTAAAGGCGAACCAATCAGAATTTTATAAAATTAGAATCCAAGCATAAATAGTAAAGTGAATTAATTTATTTATTATTTAAGAATTTTCGTTTAGACAAAGACAAGATCCATACTATTTAAACTCCTACAAACCCTATATAAAATGTAGGGTTGAAGTCATAATATTCAAATAATAATTTAGGACATAGATTCTCCTCTCCTTAGTTTTTTTCTCTCATGGTTTGTCATTTACTTTTGATCGCAACCATTAGCTATAAATAACACATTCAACTATCATTATCATTCTAGATCATTAAAATTTACATTTGATCAATCTCAATTAGCAAATTTTAAGGACATAATTTATTGACCATGTTATGATGCTAAAACCTTTATTATAGTAACTATTATTTTTAAAAAGCTATCTAATAAAAAAAATTGCCTGCAAAGCTTTACACTCCAGAACATTAGCAATAGGATGGAAAGCTAAGTTTTTTATGTCACGTATTACAGTTATATAAATTAAAAATAAAATTGAAGCATACCAAAAATCCTTCATACTATCATTTTAAAGTTGTGTAAAAATTATTTATAAATTTGAAAGGAAAAAAGTTTCTAATAAATCATTTACCCTTTGAAAACTTGACTTATTATTATTATTATTATTATTATTATGTGAATTTGATAATGTGACGATATAATAATTAAGCTTAAAATATAAAATACATCCCTGCGCTTTGATAAAACTATAAAATATACATTTATATTTTTTTTCATATTTTTATACTCTTGAATTTTGACTAAACTGTAAAATATACTCTCATTTTTTTGTTAAATTTAACAAAAATTTAACTCCGTCTTGTAATTTTTTCTTTCCCGCTGAAAACTCCATTATTTCCCTCCATTTATATATAATACTTTACCCCTATAGATAACTCTCTTTATTCCCTTCATTTTTACTTTCAAGTGAATTTTCAGATCTGGAAAATAGCTTTTTTGAAGGTATTGATTGACAAAAAATGGCTTCCTTTATAATTTATAATTTAAGAATGAATGCATTATGCCGAAAATGCATACTAGCATTTTTTTTTTTCAATTTCAATTTTTTAGTGTTTATGCTCTTTACACTGATTCACAATATGCAAAAATGCATAAAATCAAATACTATTAAAAAATTTTGCTACTCAAAAAAATCATCACATTCATTATCAAAATCATCCCAAAATATTCAGAAAACAAAGCACAGAACAAAATAAACTTATGCTCGAAAAGAGAACAAAGCCAAGATACAAAATAAAACGAGATATAAAACAAAAAACGGACTTGAAATAGTAAACAAATAAAATCCAGAACCCCATAACCTAAAACAAACTCGAAAACAATAAAGAAAAAACCCAAAACCCAAAACAAACTTGAAAACAGTAAAGGGAGATTTCGAACAAATCGAACAAATTAGTGAGATTTCGAACGAATTAATGAGATTTCGAACAAATTAGTGATAGAGTAGGAAAAATCACCTAACCTGATTTACTATTAACGTCGCTAACGAAAGTTTGGCACGTGCGTGGCACATGCCATTTTTTGATTAGTTTTGACGAAAATTTCAACGGGTGATATATTTTACAATTTAATCAAAGTGTAGAGATATAAAAATATGAAAAAAAAAATATAGAGGTATGATTTTCAATTTCGTCAAAGTGTAAAGCTGTGTTTTACATTTTAACCAATGATTAACGATGCGTGAGATATAATGGAATTGTTTAGTAAAATGTAATGATGATAATCGTTCAATATTTATTATTGTAAAGAGAGGAAAAATTAAGGAGAGATCTATGTCAAATAATTTAAGGGTACATCCTGAGAATATGCTAAACATATAAGAATAAGAGAGGAGTACCTTCACTTTGTACTATAGTGCATATGGGAAATGCAAGGACTGTGCCCCACGTACTCTTTCTTCCATTTTCTTGGCCGTTTGCTAAAAACATACTACGCCAGATAATGCAGACAAAATAATGTATGAAGGAGGCCCTTTCAATGTAATTCTATATTTTTACTCAATTTTTTTATATAAGATTATTGTTGATAAAAATAAGTAGTTGCATCATAATAACGTTTTTAAGTTGACACTTTTGTATCATATTCATTATCTAACTTAATTCAACATATTCTTTTAATTTTTTACTCATTTCTATTGCTGGTTAAGAGCATCCTTGGATATTTTTTGAATAAAAATTACCTACCACGTAAATCTCTCAATACCCTTAGTAAAAACAAGATTTTTCTCTTAATACAATTTATTATACGAATCAAGTTGCTTGCTTTAACACTAAAGGGCATTTTGGTCTCAAGAAGTCGTTTGTATCCAAAAATGATTCGGGACTTAGACCTAAATAATAGTAAACTTCTAACTTCTAAGTATAAGACTTCTCACAAATTGAACCGTATTGATTTATTATTAGAAAGTGAGAGCTAGCTCAACCAGCCCGTAGATCCTAAGCCTTGAAAGTGAAGGGCGAGCCTCGGAGTTCAATTTCTTATTCTTACTTTCTCATTAAATTCAAAATTTCATGAAATAATACATGAGATAATAAGATTGATGTAGGACTGAAATACTTCTGGTTCAACTTTTCTTGGTCAACAAGTATCCTACTTATTCAATTTACATAATTAAAGTTTATTGGTCATAAAGTTTAAGATGAGCTTTAATTATTTTCTCATTTAATGCATTTGCATGTCTGGTTGGTCCTCGAAATGGTAGAAGTAGTGACTGACTCCATCGCAGACAGAGTGGCGGAGCCAACATAAGGGATTTTTTTATATTTTTAATTAATAAAAATAAGTAAAATGCACTACTTTACAAATTAATTAGAAAAATGATACAATTTTTGTTATGCAAGTGAAACCACCTCTTGAAGAAGTGATTTATGTCGTTGTGGCATTTTCTATGTGGAGGGAAGAGAAAGTGTGGAATGAAAATGTGTCTTCAAAACATGAGTTTTCAGTGTTGAGGATGTCAACTGAGCTCACCTGTTCAAGAGATGAGTTCAAAGTGTTTTTTTTCTTTCTGCGTTATATCCCATTCCCCCTTCATTTTTTCTCTAATAAGCAATATCTCGGTAAAACTCTTGAACTACCCTTATTTTTTTAATTCTATTCGAAGCTGAAGAAAAAATGGGAGGTGGCTGAAAAGTCTTTTGGGATAAAGAAATTTGAGCAGTAGGTAATAGAGATTATATGGAGGGAGAGAAGAAGAAGAGCAGTTATAAAATCAGAGAGACATTTAATAAAAGGTTGTACGGTTGAAAATGAGGGAAAAATATAAAATTTCATACAAAATTTATTTTGAGTTTTTTCAATTCTTTCCAGACAAATTCTCGTTATATGCTTTTGTTTAGAAAAGTGTTGTCTTGAGGGAGATTTCTATTTTTGTTAGAACCCGCCTCTTCATGAGACGCGTTCCTCATGTCACGTCAGTATAAATTACATTTTAAAGATATGATTTTTTATAACGTGGAAAAAATTAAAATCACTTTTCAAATGACGATTTATGATATGAACAAAAGTGTATCATTTTTTTAATATCTATCAAAATTATATTATTTTAATAATATTTTAAAAAACACTATTCCTATAGAAATCTCCTACCATAAGAGTAGAGGGGCTCATGGCCCCTTTGATTTTTTTAGATTATATGTTTTTTAGCTTTCATTTATGTATTTTATAGTGTATAATTTGCATTTTAATATACAAATTATTAATATCCTTGTTATTTTTCACTTTTCTAGTTTCTTTATTATCAATATTATATAGAGCTTTTATTTCTATTCAAATGTTTTTATATGTATATAACTTGTATTTCTAACATAGAAATTAAAAAAGCTAAAATCACTTTTAGAGTTTCTAAGTTAAATTGTATACTAAATTTCTCTGTCATAATAAAGTTTTTAATTAAGCTCATGAATCCTAAAAGTTTTCCTTTCTCATTGAGGCCGTTTCTCTCTGTTTTTATATTTATATTATATAGGCTGTTTTTCTTTCTTTCCTAGATTTTTAGAAGTTATTTTCCAATTGCTCTTGAGATTTCTTATCGTTGTACTAACAATATGAATACGGGAGAGGTTGATGATGTCTTTGAGGCAATTGAAGAGATGGCTAGGTGATTAGCTTTCACTTATGTTGAAGAATAGGAGATCAGGATTTCTGATGGTGCTAATTTGAAAGAAATTGACGTTTGTCATCTGAGTTTAATGGAAAAAGTTCTAACGTCCAAAAATATTAATAAGATGGATTTTCGTGATGCTTTATTAAAGGTATGGAACTTGGAGGATGGATGAGGTTTCTTGAAATTGAGAGCAAATTTTTCTAGATTATTTTCCATGAGGAGTCCAACATGAATTTCGCTATGGAGAATGGCCCGTGGTTTTTCGACGATCAACTGGTCCTATTTTTACCATGGATGATGGGTTTGAATCTGACTAATACTGATATTTATTTTAGTTCTTTTTGGATTCAACTTCATGGTTTGTCAATTGAATGTAGGGGCAAAAACATTGGTAAACCTATTAGTCAATGTATTGGTAAGGTGATAGATGTCGAAGAATGAGTTGTTCAAGATGGTTTTGAACAGAAGAAATTCATTAGAATTAAGGTGGAGATTAACATTACACAACTTTTGGTTAGAGGGGTGTTTACTCAGAATAACAGAGTAAAAATTTAGATTTGGTGCAAATATGAGAGGCTGCCTAAGTTCTGCTTTCATTGTGATCTCATTGGTCATGAAGAATTACATTGTTCAATTAAAAGAGATGGCGTTAAAACTTGTGTGGAGACAGAAAGTAAGTATGGGGACTGGATGAAAGCTTCAATCCCTAAACTTAAAGGAACTTGGAGTAGTAGACGAAGCCAGAAGGAAGGGTTCCAGCATGCTTCACCATTAAGCTCTCCGACGAGCTCATCCAATCAGAGTTTCACGGCCAGGCAGGTTATGGTTGTGCAGTCGGGTGTATATCTTGGGCAGTTCAGGCGTATATCTTGGGCAGTTCAAAAAAATTTACTGTTGATAAGGATAAAGATGAAGCTAGAAGAATAGAGGGCGTGATTTCTGGTAGTTCAAAACCTCTTCCTGTATGGATCCAGATTAATTGTGATATTTTTGATAATTTGATGATGGATAGAAATCTCAGAGATGGAGAAGCTTTTAATTCAGATTTTAACTTGGCTAACCTTATCAATGTTGATGTGGAAGGCGTGGGTATGGTAACTGATTTTGCAGGTGAGGAAGAAGGGGCTCCAAATCTGGATGGATCTCATTCTCACCCTTTTAATTTGGGCCCTTCAATTGTTCATGCTCAAAAAGTTTGGAATAGGAAAAAAAATAGGCCATCATAAGCCCAGTTCATCTAGGACTAAAAAACAGGCTCCACGAAGCGTCCTACAGGTAGCCCAAGAAGGCGTTACGGTCAGTCTAAGGCAGGTTCATCTATGAACAGTAATCCAAATATGGGTATGAATGGTAATCCAATTTTATTACGGGGAGGAAAACGTAAGGGAGTGGATGATTCCAAGGATCATTCTCTCAGTGTTCTGGAATAGGGTCAAGCAAAGAGAACTAAAGAGGATGTACAGATTCATCGTGATTTTACTGATAGGGTAGAGGTAGCCAACCCGACTGACTCTAAAGTTATCAATGAAAGTCATTCCCCATATTTCTTTTTTTGCTTTAAACAAATAATAAGAGTAAAATAGTGGAGAAACTTAAAGCGATTATCACTGCTTTGGGTTCTTTAGTTTTGAATCTGGACGGTACTAAAGTTGGTCTCGCGCTGTTCTGAAAGAATGATAATTCGGTTCAACTGATTAAGTACAAAAGCTTTTTTATTAAAGTTCGGGTTGTCGATTTGGTTAATTCTAAAGTTCGGAGGTTATTTGTAGTTTTTATTAGCCATGAGCTTGAGCTTCGTGTCCAACAATTAATCTCTCTTGGCACTCATATTGAAGCTTGTTCTGAAGCTTGCATTGTTATTGGAGATTTTAATGATCTGATGCGCTCTGGCGAGAAATTTGAAGGTACCGCCCGAGATCCCAACAGTTTCATCTTACTATCGGATTTTGTGAACAACTGTAACATGGTAGATATTGGCTTTGTGGCTCCTCCCTTTACATTGATTAACAAGCGTGATTATCTGAATCTGATTAAGGAGAGACTGGATAGATGGTTTATCAATCTGGATTGGCTTCACGACTATCATCCTGTGAGGCTCTATCATTTAACATCTCCTGGTTTGGACCATTTAGCGCTATTGTTAGATATAGTTAATGAGAGGATAAGATACAAGCATAAGTTCAAGTATGGTAGGAGATGGTTTGAGTTTGAAGAATGTAGGGAGCTGATTAAATCTGCATGGGCGTCGGTGGGGTATGATACTAGTGGCGGTCAGATCTCGGATAAATTTGCTAGAACCCATAATTCTATTGTTCAATAGAGGAGGAAAGAAAAATATTGCTACTTCTAGTAGATTGCAAAAGTTGACACATGCCAAGCTTACGGAAGTTTATTCTCACAGTTTGGTAGATTTTAAAGAGGTTCATTCGTTAGAAAAGGACTATCAAGAAGCAAATATTCAAGAAGTGAAATACTAGAAGGATAGGGCTCATGTTTTATGGCTCTAAAATGGTGACAGGGACACTTCTTTTTTTACACAGAGTCAAAGGAAGGAGAAGAAACAACCAATTTTTTAGGTTGGAACATATGAATGGGTCGGTGTTGGTGAATTGTGATAGTTGTCTTGATAATGATAAATTTATTCTAGATGAGGAAGTTGCAGTCGATGAGATTCAAACAGTAGTTCGAGGCATCCACCCTTCTAAATCTCCAAGTCCTTATGGTTTTACTGTCGCCTTCTTTCATCAAAATTGGAATATCATCAGTTCAGATGTTATCACTATGGTACATAGGTTTTTTAATAGTTTCTCTTTCCTTTTGGCATTAATCATACCCACATTGTACTCATTCTGAAAGTGAATTATCCTAGGAATATGTCTCAGTTTCATCCTATTAGTCTTTGTAATATCTCTTATAAAATTATCTCTAAGATTCTTACTAATCGTCTTAGAGGAGTCATTAATAAGATTATAAGAGTTAGTCAAAGTGCTTTTATTCCTGGTCGTCAAAGTATTGATAATGTAATGATTGCGCATGATATTTTGTATTCTTTTCGGATTCGAAAGAAATGGGAAAAATATGATATGACGATCAAAATTGATATGTCCAAAGCATACGATATAGTCGAGTGAAATTTTCTTCTAGCGGCCAAGGAGAAGTTCAGGTTTTCTGATAAATGGAGGAAGTGGATCTTTGTATACATCTCAATTGTTAAATATAGTATCTCTCTGAATTGTGAGCTGAGTAAATGTTTTTCCCCGAGCAGAGGTCTGAGACTAGGAGATCCTCTCTCGGCATATTTGTTAGTTCTTTCAAGGATGATCACTAGGGCTAATGATATCAACTTGATTTCTTACTTTCGAGGCTCTACATCTGATCCTGGTATTTCACAACTTTTCTTTTCTATTTTGTAAGCTTTTGACGCTGAGATCATGGCATTTTTGGATATTCTAAGTAAATATGGAGCAACTTCAGGGCAAGAGGTTAATAAGAAGACAAGTTAGACAAAATGATCTTCCTGGCCTGGCAGGCATTAGACGGGCAAATTCGTTAGAAAAATATTTGGGTGTGGACACTGATTTTGGGGTTTCAAAGATTGAGGTTTTTAGAAGCATTATGGACATAATTCATTTGGCGTGTATCAGGATGGTCAAAGAAAATTTTATCTCTGGCGGGTTGTGAAATTTTAATCAAATTTGTAGCGATGGTTATTCCCAACTATACGATGTGTTGCTGCAAGCTTCCGATCATTAGGTGTAAGAAAATTTACAGTTATCTGGCGAATTACTGGTGGAGCTCATCTCCATGTAAGTCAGGTATCCACTGTGGTTCGTGGGATAGAATTGCTCATCCCAAGTTAGAAGGAGGATTGAGATTTAAAGATTTATCTGGTTTTGATCTAACGTAGTTGGTTGAACAAGGATGGAGGATCACGTCTAATCCAAATTCTCTGCTTGCCTCATTCTTGAAGAGTAAATATTTATGAGATTCTGATTTTCTTTCTACTTCTATTGGGAGACGTCCATCATAGGGTTGGCGTAGTTTAAGTAAAGGTCAATAAATTCTTATGCATGGCGTGAGATGGAGTGTTGGTGATGAGAGCAATATTGATATCTGAGATGATGCTTGGATTCCAAGGCCTTATACTTTCAAAATCTTTACGCCTAAAATTTCTGAATTTTCCAAAATTAGGGATCTCTTTCATCCGGATGGTGGGGGTCAGAATATCCAATTAATTAATTCACTTTTTCGGTAAGAGGACATTAGCATAATCGGCCAGATTCCAGTTATTACACACGACAATTCACAGAAATGGTAGCGTGGGTAAGAAAGGTAAGGGCGAATCTAGCTCTTGCTTGATCAATGAGAAAGTATGAAAGTCTGTCTAGAGAATAAATGTTCCCCTCTAAACATAAAGACTTTACCTGGAAATATTTTCTTGCTTATAAAGGAAACCTGGCGAGGAAAGGAATGAATATTGACCATGTTTATCACATTTGAGGGTTTGAGGAGGAATCTGTTAAACATATATTTTGTTTCTGTCATTTTGCTTCAAGACTTTAGTTCATTAGCCTCTTAAACTAGATTCAACTAGACTTGAAGACGCCTCCTTTCTAGACTTTTGGACGTTAATTATCGATAAACTAAAGAAACACCCAGATCAGGATTGGCTCATGTAATGGTTTATATTCGACCTATGAAGACTTTGGAAGTGCGGGAATAAAGCTTGCTTTGAATCTATTGTTTTTTATATGTTGGACACATTTAAAGTGGTTGAAGCGTATATGGAGAGGTGTATTTCATCTTCTGAGGGAGTAGTTGATAATCCTCCTCTTAGTCAATTTTCTACTTCAATGGAAGTTTAGGGTTAGAGACTTCATCCGGATGCAGAGAGCGGTACGGCTAGTTTGGGTTAGTGCCTCTAGGATCCAGGTGGTAATCTATTTGTTACAGGTATGGGCAAGAGATTAGATGAGTTTTGTGTTATTCTTGTTGAGGCTTATGCATTACTTTGCGCTATCGAAAACTCTTCACAGGCTGGTATGGATGACATTAGTATTTTCTCATATTCTTTTATCTTAACTAATGATGTCAAAGCTATTAATCATACAGCTCAGGATGTTGTTCCTATAGTCGCTGACATTATTCATCTCACATGTAGTTTTAATCGAGTGATTTTCTCTCATTATCCTAGAGAGAATAATCATTCGGCAGATGCTTGTGCTAGGATGCATAAATATGCTTCGGGTGATACTGTTTTGAATGTTTCGGAGGATAGATTTCATTCAGTTTTTAAGTTTCCTGATTTATAATCCTTGCTTTTGTTTTGACTAGTACTGTTTTTCATTTTTTGGGTTTTCCCCTTTGGAGTTTTTTCCAAGAAAAGTTTAAACGAGGCTTGCCTCATAGTTCATATTTGTGTTTCCTTTTTTAACAAAAAAGGGATCAAAGGTGGCACTGTGTACTATGATCTGAGGCCTATTGTGGAGTTTATGACGTTTAACTTCATAATGTAGGTTAGAGAATTCTTTTGAGTATAAATATTTGGCTCTTAAAGAGTGCCTCTTGTGCACTTAAGGCGGTGGTGGGGGAGAGGAAAGTCAATATCTTATGTTGTTTGCAGGGTATTGACCATATCATAAATTCAACTGCAAAGACTAACTACATGTCTGCTGGCCAAATTCCTCTGCCTATTATGTTCAGAGGTCCTAATGGTGATGTTGTTGAAGTTGGTGCCCGGCACTCTCTGCTAAAATGGTGGGCTTTTGGCTTAAGCTTAGTTTCCCTTACTTCATTTACTTCATATATTATATTGAAGTATGATATTATCATTTTAATAAAAATAGGATTGCCAAGGTAAATGAGCAAGGATATGAGAGAATGTCAAAGATCGTATGGTGATTCCTATCTTCATAACTTCTTCATCTTCTCATTGAATTTTTGTAGATGTTATTACTAACTTGAATTTCAATAGTTATGTTATATGTAGTTGAGTTTGCTTCATCTACATCTTGTTTGAAGAATGAAAAAATATTAACGTTCATTGCTACTTGTTAAATTGCAGTCATTCAATCGTGATTGGTTTTTCCTATATACCACTATGCACTCAAATCCTGGATATGCATCAGTTGGTTTAATTTCGTATCAACTGGAGTTTCCTTGGGATATTTTTATGGTGGATTGGTAAGTTTTAAGTGAGGCCTTGGTTTCTGCAAACTGTTTATGCCAGAGTTACCTGCAATTTTTTATATCTCTCCACTAGTTTATTAAATTTTCTGGGTAATTTCAGAATGTTTTGTTGGTGAAATCTCTTTCTGATTTTTTGTGTTGTTGCTAAAATTCAGGTTGGAAGCTATTTAAATTGGCAATATGCATTCCGAGGAGAGGCTATTCTCATGCTTCCTTGTGTAGTTCTTGGATTCATAATGAAACTCTTACAATTGAAAGGTATTAGCTGTCAGTAAAATTTGAGTATATTCAATAATGCTCTTGTTGAAGTTTTGAGCCCTGTTGAACTTTTTGCTTCAGGTTTTATTCCTACTGATCTAGAGAAGCTTTGACATCTAGCGAAACAGTTGCGCCTATCACTAGAGGTAGGTCATGCATTGAAGTGTTGAATTGTTAACTTTTTGGTTATAGCAAAAATGGTTGAGTTCTCCCTTACAGTTTATAACTCCAGTAAATGATGCTTATAATTTCTTCAATATTACTTTCATTCAACTTAAAACCATCTCAATCACCATATACCCCGGAAACAATACGGAATCAGTGAGAAATTTACATTTTTGCATATTAGTATAGAGCTTTTCTTGAATTGGTTGTTTTGTTTGCTGATTTTTCAGTTTGCCTGGTGAAAACATGTGGTGGATATGATTGGTTTTTACATAAATTTTGAATATTTCTCTGTATTTACGTGGTGCATATGATTGATTTTTTGCTTCTAAAAGATTGGTGTAGAATTATAATTTGTTTTGTTTATTGGGATACTCTCCAGTAGCCTAGGATTTATACTATCCTTCAACAAATTTAAAGCTTTTGATATTGATTTTATCCCATAAAGCTTTTGATAAAAAATTTAATAAAGATTTATTTATATAATCTGCATGTTCTAAAATATAACAGTTTTATATAGTATGGTAAATTTTAATTTTATTAGTCTTCTGATATATTTTGGGATAATGATAGTTTAGAGGCTCTACTGGCTTTAGAGTTAAAAGCAGACATTCTTATTGCGTTGAGCGATGTAAATGGTTTTTACAATGGGCCTCCAACTGATCCAAAGTCAAAGCTTATTCATACATACATTAAGGAAAGACATATCGGATAGTGTTGGTGGAAAGCTTATTGGATTCGTGACTTCGAGAGATGAAATTCCCAATCTGCTAAAGGTGGGTACCGCTGGAAAAAAATGAGCAGCTTCTCTGTTTTACTAATTTTAAGAATAAATATTTTCACTTAAACCAAGTTGGAAGTTAACATATATATTTTTGCGGCAACTAGATGATGTAATTGATCTGGTTATCCCAAGGGGGAGCAACAAGCTTCTCTCAAATAAAGAATTCTACAAAAATTCATATTCTTGGTCATGCTGGTGAGAAATATAAAATCAATCTTCAATTTCTATATTCTACTGGATTTATAACTTTTTCATGAGAAGAAAGGTAGTTTATCAAAACAATTCATTTTTCCTTATTTAGATTAAATTTGCCATGTGTATGTTGATAAATCTGCTAATATGGACATTGCAAAGGAAATTGTTTTGGATTCAAAGAGATTATCCAACAACATGTAACGTTATGGTACTATATTCTCTCATTTCTTTTCTCGTATTAACATCTCTTTTTCCCTTTTTTCTACATTATTGTAAGTTTTATGGTAGATGATAGATGCACTGTAAGTTCTAGAGCTACATTCTATTTTCCGTTCTCTCTTAGGTTTGGTTGGATGAGTGTTGTTATGGGAACATCTGTAGATGAAAAGGGAGAAAATAGAGGGATTTTGTTTGTCTGTGTGGCTAAAGCTACAAAATTCCATGGAATTTTGGTTTGGATCCTTATCAATGCAATGGATTTTGTTTCTGTGATAATCTGTTATACTACTTACAGTGTGAAATTGGGCCATTTTCCAACAAAACTTTACAATGAGTCTGGTTCAATCCATTAGTAGTGCCACCATATTTATACTGCTTATTTGTTCAATCAGTTTTCCCATTTCTTTAATGTGCTAATACTTGGTTGATGATTATAGGGAAGGATCCAACCAAACGTACTTCTTCATTATGCTGATAAATTCTTTGGCCTGTTTAATTCCAGTTGCTTGCAACAAGGTATTACTGTCTTTATTGTACATATTGAAGAGTTCATAACATCAAGTTATACTTGATGTAGTTGGGCTATAGGTTATTGTACATTCTGAAGAGACTGCTTGGTATTTCTTATAGCCTCTAAATGTTAAGTGATATCATTGTGGGTGCTTAATTTCAAAATTAAAGTTATTATTTTCTTTTACATGCATGCATATGTATTAATGTTGCATTTAGAGGCTTGAGTGTTCTATTTCCCTTGGTAGGTAAGCTATAAAATTGGAGACTAATGAGATGGAGGCTCCTATTGTAAGGCTTGCGCCAACATTAGAAACTTTGATTTGTATCCGTGGGTGACTAGTAGGAGGAAAGCTTAGTGGAAGTTTAAAGTGAAAGACATTATAAAAATGACACAACGGTTCATGAAGCTTTAATATTGGAAGACTTCCACCTCACTACAAGAAAAACCTTTATTTATTACATTGAAGTATACCTGGAGGACTGTCATCTCCCCTTCCTCCTACGTCCAATGACCCGAGATCTACATAACTTGAGTGGTCTGGTTGTAAAATTTATTTAAATGTAGGCTTATACTATGACATAATATTTTCCTTATGATGTATTACTCTGCTCGTTCTATGGAAAAATCAATATGTAATTGTCATTTCAAGGTATGATTTCTAATAGAATATTATGCAATAATTTTGAGTAATTAAATAAAATGATATGATTTCGATATATTATGATATTTTTAAAATATAAGTATTTTTCAATGTAATCCTTATACTTCCATGCAATTCATATTTGTACAACAGTAAGTATAAGTAATAAAAAAAAGTTATAAAAAGTATTTAATAACATTAACAAAACAATAAGTAATGAAAAATGCTATGAAAGACTTACGATAACATTTATAAAGCGCTATGAAATACCTACGATAGCATTTATAACATGCTGTAAAATATCTACTACAACATTTATAAAATGTTATGAAAGAATTTTTATACCGTTTTTAAAACACTATGAAAAGATTTTTTTATAGAATTTTTAAAACGCTATGAAAGACTTTTTATAGTGTTTTTTAAACGCTATGAAAAGCGTTTGGTGCGTTTAAAAAATGATATAAAAAGATTTTGATAGCGTTTAAAAAATACTATCGTAGGCTTTTTTATATCGTTTAAAAAACACTATCATAGGTAGCATACTTTTGATAACGTTGGTATACACAACATTTTCGAAAATGCTATTGAAACCTTATGATTTCATTTTTTGGCCGCTATCGTAGTATTTTTGTGTTGTAGTGATCGGAGGTGCGTACGGTGAATGTTAGTTGAAGATGATGTAATGGCTCCCTCCTAGTCGGATAGGAGCAAATAATTACCAGTTACTCGACTTAATCGATCTAATTTATTCTTATCTTTTCTTGCGTACGGCTGGATGTTGGCTGGATTTATTTTTCAAATTACCTACTACGTAAATCTCTCAATACCCTTAGTAAAAATAAGATTTTTCTCTTAATATAATTTATCATACGAATCAAGTCACTTGCTTTAACGCTAAAGAGCATTTTGGTTTCAAGAAGTCGTTTGTATCCAAAAATGATTCGAGACTTAGAGCTAAAAGAGAGTAAACTTCTAAGTTCTAAGTATAGGACTTTTCAAAAATTGAGCCACATTGATTTCTTATTAGAAAGTGAGAGCTAGCTCAACCAGCCCGTAAATCCTAAGCCTTGAAAGCGAATGGTGAAACTCGGAGTTCAATTTCTTATTCTCACTTTCTCATAAAATTCTAAATTTTATGAAATAATACATGAGATGATAAGATTGATGTAGGACTAAAATACTTCTGGTTCAAGTTTTCTTGGTCAACAAGTACCTTATTCAATTTATACAATTAATGTTTATTGGTCATAAAGTTTAAGATAGCTTTAATTATTTTCTCATTTAATGCATTTGCATGTTTGGTTGGTCCTCGAAATGGTAGAAGTAGAGACCATTGCACGCAGAGTGGCGGAGACAACATAAGGGATTTTTTTATATTTTTAATTAATAAAAAAAAGTAAATGCACTACCTTAAAAATTAATTAGAAAAATGATGCAATATTTGTTATGCAAGCGAAACCACATCTTCAAGATGTGATTTATGACTGAACAGGTAAAAAATATTCAATGTCACATGGACAAAAGAAACTTACCCAGGACTCATGAGAAGCGTCAAAAAAGTCGAAACGGATGACTGACTGAAGTCGCGAGATATTAACAGAATGGGTAATCATCGCTTCATGAACGGTAACCGACATCTCGAGAATGGGTAATCATAACTTCAAGAATGGGTAATCATCACTTCAAGAACAGGAACCGACAACTCAAGAACGGGTAATCATTGCTTCAAGAACGGGAACCGACGTCTCGAGAATGATGGATCATTACCTCAAGGACGGAACAAAATATCATAATGAGAAAAGGGATTCAGACTGAAAATGAAGTGGCCATGATTGATTGGGTAGGTTGCACCGCTCAAACAAGACAGGTTGGTAGGCTACTAAGTGGTTCTCACTAATTGGCTCGGAACCAAAGGAAACTGTCATGCGGTAGCAATTGATGGGTGGTTGAGTGCGACATATGTAAAATAAAGAAGAAAGGGGATCTCCACGAATGAGTGTTATCCTAGGCTTGATCAGTAGCTCATCTGAAATGGTTCTGACTAATTGGCTCGGAACTAAAGGAAACTGTCATGCGGTAGCAATTGATGGGTGGTTGAGTGTGACATATGTAAAATAAAGAAGAAAGGGGATCTCCATGAATGAGTGTTATCTTAGGCCTGATCAGTAGCTCATCTGATATTTTTATTTGTTTGATTATTTTTAATTAAACCTATGTAATTGATGAAGTCTATATAAAGACAGTATATAAAATAAAATAGTACATTTTTGGACTATGGAGAATTTTGGAGTATCAACATCTCTTTCTATCTCATACTTACATAAATTTTATCCTTATTAATACGTTTTCCCTTAATCTGAGGTTTGGCAAGAAAAATCTTGTACATTTTGGTGTTTTCATTGAGAGCCTGAGAAAAAGGCTCAAGAGACCTACCCTACAAAATCGTAAACATGCCTCAGATCCAACACGGCTCTAAATGGAGACAACAGGCCCAGAAACGAAGACTAGCCTGCAGATCAATTGATCTCGTCCATAAAAATGCTGCAGACGATCCTGAACGGGATGCACGAGATGAAAAGAAGGAATACTGAAGCAATGCATGGTGCATGGCAGAATGTACAAGAGCAAATCAACACGCTACAATAAGAGCTTGTGAAAACATGAGCAGAAGTGAGCCAACGGGTGAACAATGATGAACAGAAAACCCACTCTGAGGACGACCACCGAGATTAAAGGCAAGGGGATCGCGAGAATGATAGAAGCATACAACGAGAAGAAGAAGTCAAATTGAAAAACCTTGTGAATGAAACTACGGGAGAGGTTCGACAACCCCGAATCATGTCAAAAGAAGTAGTCGAGGAGCTGTTCGACCAAAAACTGATGGAGATAAGGACTCTCGGGAGCATGGGAAAGAACGACCTTGAATCTCTTATCAGGACACCATTAAGCCCAGAAGTTACCCGTGCCTAAAAAATTCTCCACACCCAGGTTCAATGTTACGAAGGAAAGTCTGATCCCGTAGACGATCTTCGATGATTCAGACAAGACATGACGTTGTACCAGCACGACAACAATCTGATGTGTAGAATGTTCCCCACCAGTTTCTACGGGACGGCTTTGAAATGGTACCACTCCTTACCAATGCACTCAATCACTAACTTCGTTATTATGTCCTCCGTGTTTATAGAACAATACTCAGCATACCATCATGGAAGACTCAGAACACCTGATGATGATCTCCACCAAGGAAGGGGAGTCCTTGCAGGAATACACTCACTGCTTCAAAGACGAAATGGTCAAGGTCAAGAACTACGATGAGAGGTTCACCAAATTGGCCTTCCGACGAGGTCTGGACCTGAGTCACCCTTCTTTGAAGACCTTTTTAAAGTGAAGCCCATTTCCATGGCAGAGGTTTTTCAACGGGCACGAGCCTATATTACATTGGAATAAGAGAAGAAAGGTATGCAAAGAACGGTTGAACGGAAGGAAGAAGAATCCTGAAAGCTGGAAAGAAGCTCAAGATCTGAAGGGAAGAAGCATGACGAAATAGAAAGAATGGATGGGAAGAAGGCCCAATAAAACATTCCCACCAGAGGTGAGATTTTGATAGAACCCTCATGAGGGACAAGATTTACACACTCTTGACCATCCCAGTCAACCAAATACTAGAGATAATTAAAGATAAACCTTGGCCAAAAATACCAGCACCATTCATTAAGGGACCAAGCTATAAAGACAAAGACAAATATTGCTCCTATCATAAGAGCAACAGACATCACACACGAATTATTTCCAGCTCAAAGACTACATTGAGCACCTGATCAAAGAGGGGTGCCTTAGCCAATTTGTGAAAATAGATGAATAGAAACACGAGATTGAGAAAGACAACCAGGAAGAGGATATGAAGGATAATGGGAACACTCCCTCTGTATCGCCGACTCAGTTATAACATTAACATAGTAAGAAGGGACAAAAAAGGGAAAGGAAGATATACTGCAAGCGGTTAATGTTAGAAAGACATCAGCTAAAGCCCTCAAGTGGCAACGAGAACTCGCTGCTTGCGTTTGGAGACTCCGATCTAGAAAACGACAAACACCACAATGATGCCCTCATCATTTCAATTCAGGTTTGCAACTGCTTTTTAAGGAGAGTCTTGGTAGATGATGGAAGCGCAGTAAACATCTTGTATTGGGCAACCATGGAGAAAATGTCCATGGGGGATAAAAAATTATGAGGAGCATCACAACCGTTGATCAGATTCAACGGAGCCATAAGCTACTTAGACGGAACCCTAACGCTCCCAGTAAGCGCTTACCCATTTAACCATTATAGTGAATTCATGGTACTGTAAATAACATCACCATACAACACGATCTTAGGAAGGACCTGGCTCCTCAACATTCTACTAGTTATTGAAATACTCATCCCTAGAAAGAGTAAAAATAAGAAAAGGCTACCAGGCCGCCGCTTGTTTCTGTTCAGTAACAGATTTAGAGTTTACAAAGAAAAAAGCTACGAAAAAGGTCGAGGGACCCGCCGATCTGTAGCAATTACAGGGAAACAGGTAAGATGACCCAAGGTACGAGGTGGGAGAGGAAACAGAGCCCATGTGCTTAGAGAGAGGGACCCAGAAAATAAAAAATGTTGGTTCTCATCTCGAAGAAGGTGAAAAAAAAGTTGATATAATTCCTATGGGAAAACAATGACGTGTTCGTAGCAGCAGCTCAGGAAATGCCCGGCATCCCAGAGGAAATCATCTGCCACAAGTTAAACACTAATCCCACTACGAAACCTATGAAATAAATAAAGAGAAGATTCACCCCTGAAAGTAACCAAGTGATTAAAGAAAAAGTTGAGAAGCTCTTAGCAGCAGGTTTCATCAGGGAAGTGAACTACCCCGAATGGCTCGCTAACGTAGTAATGGTACGAAAAAATAATGGAAAGTGGAGAATCTACGTCGACTTCATTGACCTAAACAAAGTACGCCCCAAAGATGAATACCCACTGCCAAGGATAGATAAGATGGTAGACACAACTTCTGGGCATGAACTGCTCAGCTTCATAGACGCTTACTCAGGTTACAATCAGGTAAAGATGTTCCAAGTCGATCAGGAAAAGACTTCCTTTATTACTGAGTACGGCGTCTATTGCTACAAATTCATGCCCTTTAGTCTAAAAAATGTTGTCGCAACTTATCAAAGGCTAGTGAACAAAGTTTTTCGTGAGCAAATTGGAAAGAAAATAGAAGTCTACGTTGATGACATGATGGTGAAAAGTAAGAAGCGGGAACACCACATTAAGGACCTTGAAAAACCTTCTCTGTTCTTAGGCAAAAATCCATGAAACTAAACCTGGAGAAATGCACTTTTGGGGTGTTAGCGGGAAAGTTCCTTGGACATATAATTACACAAACGAGAACCGAAGTAAACCTGGACCAAGTAAAGGAAATTATAGAAATGAGATCCCCATGAAACCTCAAAGAAATCCAGCGTTTAATGGGAAGATTGGCCGCCTTAAATAGGTCCATCTCTTGATCAACGGACATATTTAAACCTTTTTTCAAAAGATTGTAGAAAAACTCCGTGAGCGGTTGGAATGAGGACTCTGAAGAAGCCTTTACCAAAATTAAAGAGTACCTGACTACCCCCTTACTCTCCAAACCTATTCTCGACGAGTAACTTCTGTTATACGTAACCATCTCAACATGGGCAGTCAGCACAATACTCATCAAAGAATAACAAAGGAAACATAAACTTGTATACTTTTTAAGTAAAAGCCTTGTAACGGCGAAAACAAGGTATAAACGAGTGGAGAAACTAGTATTGGCAGCTGAAATTGCATTTAATTATCAAAATCTGTAGAAAACAATATACACACAAAATATGCAGAAAATGAAAATTACAGAAAATGAAAATTTATACTCATATCACTGTCTATAATAGAAAATTATAGAAAATATAAATGAAACATAAAATCCCTAAATCTAAAATTAGACACGACATGCAAACACATACTCTTGAACAATTTCGCAACAATGTTGTAAAAGAGAAACTCAAATCAAACAATTTTGTTATGAAACGAAATCAAAAGCAACAAAAAAATATCCTGATATTTATGTTATGAACGAGTCGAAGAAGAAGATGCAAATAAAAAAATAGAATCTTCAATTTTGATTGAAAGCTGTGAAAAAATACATCAAAATGGAGGAGCCGCGAAGAAGAGAAATGGGAGGGAAAACAAAGAAGAAAATGATAAAACCTAAAAGAAATAATTAGTTATAAAAATGGCAGATAATAAATTAACATGTAGAATCTTAATTAATTAAATTATCTCTCCTCCAAATCGGCCATGTCTGTAGAAAAAAATTAAGGGACATTATACAAAAGTAAAACCTAACTAGTTTATTTCCCTAATTTTTTCAAAGTTTTTTTATTGCAAAAATGGCCGAAATATTGTAAGTGACTTATCTACCATTGTGTAATTTTGATAAACAACTTATTTACTAAGGTCATGTTTGGGCATTTTTATAAATAATTTTTTTGGTGTCATTTTTACAGTTGGAACTTGAAAGTTGGTTTTTCCTTTCATTTTCTTTTTGAGTTTGTAGAGAAACTGAGAGGGTAAGAATGTGTGAATTAGAAATAAAATGGGGAAGAGACAAATGAATCGATGACGTTAACATTATAATTGTATCAATGTAGTAATTAATTGACACGACAGTCAACTAAAATGAAAAATGTGTTAGAAATCGATTCGTTGTCACAGTAGTTGAACCGACACACAAATATTATGAGATCATAGGTTCAAGTTATAATATCCTCAATTCTCACATAATTTCAAACTAGATGGATGATCAAATCAAATCTGGAAAACTCAAATCGGGTAGAATTGAACAATAAGATTTTTTTCTTAAAAAAAGATCTTTGCAGTTTATCTGATGGGTCGAGTTCTTCTCATCTCCCAAAATGTCTTTGGGAGCAATTGAAGAAATGTAGTGTTCACAGATCATTTTGAAGTAGAAATGTAATAATCAGCTGATCATAAGCCTCGCCTAAAAACAATACAACATAAGGAAAGATAGAAAGAAACTTGCTAAGTTCAGCCGAATTTCTAACTAGAGGAACAGTAGGCTTAAATTCAACTCCACCCCGGCTTATGGCTACTGGAATTACTAACAATGAAAAAGGATGTAGAGAAGACAAAAGACTTACGAAGAGGAAGAGAGGAAAAGTCAACAAAATGAAAGGGAAAGGAAGAATTTATATTGGTTTCGGACAGGAAAGGTTATAGAAATTAATTAAGAGAAATGAAATGATGAGTGACACACACTTATTGAAGAAAAATCTGCTGAAAAAAAATGGACCATCGCTGATAACGCCTATTCAAGGGTTGACAGCTGGAAAGAATGATGGCATTTTCTGACAAAAAGATAAATAACGGCCATTAAATCTGAGCACAAGAATAGGAAGCGACAAAATAAATAATTGAGGAGTCAAAATGTCATAATAGACATCAAAGCGTCAGAGTAGACTCCTAGCGAAAATGGAAATCAAAGCGTCAGAGAGGACCCCTAACGAGAATGAAAATTTGTATCATAGCAGAATTTCAGTGAGAACGGGAATTAGAGAGTCAGAATAGACCATTGATGTGAACAGGAGAATGGAACGACAGAAAAGAAAGCTCACGCAACCTTCCATTTGGAAGATTTTTCTGACTACCAGTTCTCTTGTTTGGAATTCCCGCTTTCTCCCTTTTTTTGGAAATAAGATCTCATTTTCTAATTGCAACGGGTCATTCTGATCAGGACTGCTTCTCTTGTTCTCTCTATTTTATCGACATCATTTTTTAGAAGCTCTCCGTTTTGTTCATTTAGTTCGGATCTGATGGTAGGGCTTCCAATTTTTACGGGGATGATCGCTTCCGATCCGTATGATAATGCAAACGAGATTTCTCCCGTAATTTCTCTTAGGGTCGTTCTATATGCCCATAAGACTGTGAGTAGTTCTTCTACCCATTTTCCTTTTGCGGGTGCCAGAAGTTTCTTCAAGTTATCAAGTATGACTCGATTTGATCTTTTCACTTGTCCATTCTCTTGTCGGTAGTAAGGCGTGGAGAAGCGATTCATGATTTTCATATCTTTACAAAATGTTATTACCAAGTTCCCGGTGAACTAAAGTATGCCCTCATGAATTTCCGCTAGCACATACTGGGCTTCTTTTTCCCATAGGGACTTCAGGTATGGTCCTGTAAATATTTTCTTATATAATACCCCATTAATCATCGTGTACCTGGGACTTCGTTGTCGCATCTTTTTGGCAAGTAGTTCCTCCTTCAAGCAAGCAGATTATGTCGTCCTGCCAACTGGGCTCCCGTTCAATTTCTACACCAGCTATGTTAGTCAACAGAAGCGAGATGCTTGGTTCTCTCAGAATTTCTACGGGGACGTTCCTTCTATAAGGGAGGTGTAATGAAGATCATTGGTTTGCTAGGGCATCAGCATGCCCTTAATCTTAAATGCACTAGAAAAATCCTTACTGTCCAAAATCACCAAGAGTAAATGCACTGGATCTTCTCTTTATCTTTACTGTCTTATTAATACTTTCGAAAATTTTAACCTTATCAGTATATATTTCCGTAAATCTTAAATTAGATGGGAAAAATCCTTTGCAATAACTAAATAAAAATATAAATAATTTAATTAACTACAATATCAAGCTGTAGTTAATAATTATCAAACAATTTAACTAATTACAGTATCAGGGGCTTTTGGCAAGAATAATTTGTATAAAAATAATAGGCAAAAATAACCTTAATAATAGATGTAAATATAATTCTTTTAATTAATATTTTATAGTAGATGTAAATATAATTTATTTAACTAATATTTTATAGCAGATGCAAATATAATTCCATAAAATTTATCAAGGACTGCTACTAAACAACGAAATGGGCTGCTGTTAAATCGCTTGAAGCCAACACAAAAAACAAAGCGAATAGATATGTAGACATGTTATGTGTTCTCCTTGTCACTGCTGACAATAAAGTGAACTTATGTTGATAAAAATAAAAGAACCTCATTGATTTTATATTTCATGAAAAACAATCTGGCCCCCTTATCTAAATCGTATAAAACAGAAACATGAGCAATTTTTTAGTGGACGCATGGAATGTGTGTACGGGATGGATGTTGGTTGAAGATGATGTTATGTGCGCTCCCTCTTAATCGGATGCGAGCAATTAATTACCAGTTACCTGACTTTATCGATCTAATCTATTTTTACATTTCATTGTTGCTTTAAACTAACATGAGCTATATTAGTGGTATTTGCTACCCTATTCTTATAGAGTAGAGTTACTTCTATTACAGGGTTAAAAGCACATTTTTAACGACCTTTTCGCCCTCTTGGAGTAAGTCTTTTCTCATCTCGTTGACAACCCTTTTTTGGCGGAGTCGTGGAAAAATCTATGGATTCACTCTGCCATGGTCTTGTGGTACACGCTACGACTAAAAGAGCCCCATGAGTTTGTCCCGCTCTACCTTGCCATGTTGACATACGAGGCACGTCTTCAGATACTCAGCAACATCGTCTCGCATGCCCGACCAGGCCACTCTATATGTAGCGTCATGACTCAATTTAAACATGAGTTGTATGTGTTATGAGATCATATGTGATCTCTATTTAGAGAGAGATCATTTCTATCCAAAAAATTCATTGATAGTATTTGGAATCACATTCAATCAGTGAAAAATCAAAATCCTTTACCATCATATTTTAAAGCAAAATACTCGCCTCTCCATTTATATTGATTTATTTTCACCATATTTAAAATCCTACACAAGATGATCAGTTCTACTCGTTTGAATCAAATAGCAATTTCAATCCAACTCAAACATATAACACAAGACTTATCGATCGAATTAACTCAACTTTTTTATATAACTAATTAAACCAGAGACGATGAATGAAGTAAACGACAGAGAGAGATGCCAAACTATTATATAGTAAGTCGTGATCAAACGTAATTATCATATCAATTATCAGACACTTTAATAGTACAACACTTATCGAGTAAAATGAAGTGTATTTTTGGTGGATACTTCTTCAGTTCGTTTTTCCGCCACAAACTCGATATATGGATTAAAACTGTGCAACCTGTCCAAATTCTCAATGGAATACACCCAAATTGTTTTATCCATATCCTTCTCCATTTAATCATAAAACAAATTATTTGAGACCGAACATCATATGATCTGTTTGGTCGATTTGAGCTGTTTAATAAAAAAAAATAATTTTGATTTATTAATCAAGAATTATTTTGAAGTCGATTAATCCAAACTTTTACTATTAATGGCCTAGATCGAGTATGATTATCTCTTTTTTTTCCCAGCAATTAAGAATCTCAATTACTTTAAGGTGTGCTTTTTTTTTTTTAATTTTTTTTGGGTTGTTCCAAATCATAGTCAAATTTAATACGTTAAAAGATATCTGATATAAAGATGTGATCTCGATTTGTCGTTGTAATTGTTATCAATTAGTAACACTCGGTGTAATGCCTCAGATATTATGACCATGGATATCATTAATTCATTATCAAATACAAGTAGGGCATATAGAATGTTGGAAGTTTTCCTTCCACATAATGAAAAGGCATGCATCATCGGTACTACTAATGGAATAGGACCTACTTTGGAGTATTAATTAATATGAAAATTATATTGATGAGTGTATGAATTTACTTTTCAACAAAGCATGACATTGACTTGAGTTTACCTTTGGTTGAACAAGGCACCTAAATGAGCATTTTATTTTATTTGACTGTGAGTACTAGATAATATTTAAAAATTAGATAATATTATTTTAATATTGTTATGTGTTTGACTTGACAGTTTGTTTACATTAGTTAATACGGTCAGACTAAATAATATTCCTATCACCATATTAACTAAGATGACCTTGATCATTGAGATTCGACGGGACTAAGAGTAAAAAAAAATTTCACTTCATTTCTCCTCTCTACCTCGGCTATGATTTTTAGGGTTTGAATATTCTTTTGATAGACTCTTTTTTCATATATTTATTTGATATTCACATATTTATTTAATAATTGAATATGTCTATTAATATTGTGTAATGTATTGTCTACTTGAAAATATAATTTTTTTTGTGATCGATACAAAATAAGATGTAGTTTCAGAGCGATGAATGACAATTTTACAATTCAGTACTGTTATGTATCAAATAGTGTTCAAGTAGTACAATTTTTAACCGATACGCCATCAAACATTAGACTGCACTATTTAATCTAATACAATACATTACACATCCAATCTGATAATTTAGTATATAGTATCATGATTGTCAAACGAGGTCTTTTTAAAGATAGAAATTACAATAAATAGATAAGTTTTCATGAGTAATTTGATATCAACAGCTTTTTAAATGTTGGGGAATGTACAAACTTTCATGTTGTTGCGGGAATGTACAAGCTTTCATGCCACATCATCTTATATCTATTTTTACTTTTACCGTGTATCCAAAAATACTCTTATTTAAGCTTTTTTAAATTATATATATATATATATATATATAATTGTTTGCTAGTTTTTTCTTTTAAAATCTAACACTTAATACTATGAAACCGCGCCAAATCTTTCATAATAGCAGAGACAGTTTAATTTGTTTATTCGTTACAACTGTCGTATTGCTTGATTTTAATTGATTTCTCTGATTATTTTATCATTCCTTTTATACTGCCATTTCAATATTTTTCCTTCGAAGAAAAATCTGAAAACTTTAGGAAAGTTTTGTACTCCACGATAGACCAATGATATCTCCGTGCTTGATGATGTACCTGAATCAATGATGGACCATTGTGATTTCGTGCTCGATAATGGATGTTTTGTGTTTGACGATGATGACTTTGTGTTGATAAGCACGAGATAACATTACTTTTGATTTGAATCTGCAGTATGAGATGAGCAAAATCACCAATCCATGACAGAATTTGTGCAGCACCTCGTGCTTTAGTAAAATAACATTTTTTATTGCAATATCATCATACAAATTAAAACAACCTTTTTGACATTGTTAGTAAATTTGTTCTTAGTAGCTTGTTGACTTGGTTTCTCAAATTTATTAACTTATTCTATCGAAATTATAATAAAGAACACCAGAAACATGAATATATAATAACAAAAACTTTTAAATGTAATAAACCGGAAAACACTTTTCTAAAAACTACGTCTAAATACAAAGCTTTCAAATTTAAATTAAAAATAAATAAAAAAGTCAGCCAACGAAATTTTACAAAAATAACTGTTTTGAAAATACAGTCATCAATTATTTATATAATAGCAGGAAAACATAGGTTTCAAAGGTGAAGTTGTAAAAATTACCGAACATTTTTTTATTTATAAAAATTACCGAAAATGAGATATTTCGGCCATTTTGTAAAAAAGTTTTTTAAATATTTTTACAACTTGAGCTAGAAAATGAGTCATTTTTATAATTCTCGTAAAGTGTATATGCTTTCGGAAAGAAAAATGCGTAGGTCAGAGTTCTGACAAGGCCGTAGTTCAAATTTAACCCAACCCAAACCCAGTTGAGAGCCCAGTTGGCAGCTGTGGAAAGTTATACTCGGACCTAATGACAGTGGACCCAAATGGAGTTATTTCCACAGAAATAACTGTAAAAAAAATTATAAATTTAGACTGGAATAATCTTAGTTATTTCACGCCTATACATTTTAAAAACTAAATTACTTATTTCGTTCATTTTTAAAATTTTTCCCAAACATTTTTACAATTCACTCATTTTCAGTCGTATTTGTAGTTGTCCTTAATTATTTAGAGTTTGTAGATCTACCATCTAAAACAATTATATTGCAAAATAGCTGAAAACTGTTATTATTAACAATGGAAAATTTTAAAAAGAGTCAACAAAAAACAACTGAATTTACCATGGTAGCTCACGAATAATTTGTTGTCAAAATTATTATGACAAATAAAACAAATAGAAATTAGAATTCAATGAAAGTTAGTTAATGAAAACCCATCTTCCAGTCTAAGGCCTATAATTTCTGGATATAACTGAAATTATTTTATCCCATTTGTATCTTTTTTAAGCAGTTCTATGTCGACTAAGTGATTAATTAAGTTTTAAGTGATCAATTAACATGATAATTATTTAAGTTAATTTATCAAATCATTTTAATGAGTCATAAAACATCAACATATAAATGATTAGTACATTATTAGGTCACTTTAAACTTGATCAATTACTTGGTCACCCTATAAATAATTCATCTCTTTATTTTTAGGTGATAGAATAGGACTTACAAAATTTCAACAAAATTATATATATTCTATAAGAAACTTTCATGTTGATAATACATAATTCTCAAATCCCAAATTCTTGTTCAAACCAACCTGTTTATTCTCCTCTTACTAATGTGGTATGGCTATTATGAATTTCTAAAATTAACGTGTTTTTGCTTATTCATTTAAGCAAATATAGATTTGGAATAAATACTTTTTTTAGTTTTTGGAATATAATTCTCCGGATAAACATTTTTAAATAATAGTATCTACTTCATTTTTAAAATTTGTTATATTATCCTTTAACAAAAACTTAAATTAAAAAAAATACACGAGGAGTATCTTTACTACTAAAATTCACGGTATCAAAAACATCATCATAATATACTGACCGGTATGGTACGTTATGTGCTGTGACCCAAGTCAGTTAAAAGCCCGTGAAAATAGAATCTAAAAACGTAAAGACAAGTAGCTAATTATTTCTTTACCTACTTATTGTTGGTATCATGGATGTACTACGATAATACCTCCTCAAACTATGCTTTAACCAATACATATAGTATGATAATATGATTAATTACTACTATAGTAGTGCTCCAATAGTAGATTTACTTAAATATATTTTTTTTGAAACATTACTCATGGATTTATTAATTACTTAAGGATTTGTCAATTACATTCATTTTTTTAGTTTGGATTGTAATATTTAGATAACTACTAAAAAATTCAATTAACTATACTACTAATGATAAAACTAAATATTAGGTATTGAAACTGAATAATTATAGATCGCATGTATTGTACATGACCTTAATCACGTGTAAAGCACGTACTATGTATCTAGTTATTAAAAAAACTACGTTATCACCAGGGGCGAATTTACTATGGGCCTAGGGAGGCACGTGCCCCTTGAGCTCTCAGTTTTAGTTTTTTTATATTTTCGACAACAACTATTTTTGTATTGTATTTACTTATAATTTGCAATGCACCCACTATGGATAATGACATGACATATTGCTCATGTGTGTTTTTGTCTAAAAGATGTATTATGTTCAAATCTCATTGTCTTCAATTCAACAATTCTTCTTAATTTTTATGTTACCTTTTATTTACAAATATATTCTGACATGTGTTACACATGTTGCTCACATTAATGCTTATATTATATATTCCATTTATTTTTATGAAAATATGTGAATATATTATGTGTTCACTTCAATTACATATAAAAATATGGGATTGTCACGTTGGTCAAACTAGAATTCGCTACTCAGAGATTGTTGCTAAATGCTGGTAAATGTAAAGGAATCATAATTCATTTATCTTATTATAGATTGCTTATTCCATTCATAAAAATAAATTTACTAATTCTAAGAATAAATTGCAGACACTATTGTTGTTACTAAAAACTCAACAGTGAAATGGCATGCAATCTTCTCTTCGCGTAGGGGTCATCTCGGGCGGAAACCTAGACAACACAAATAAAGAACTCTAAGGTGAAGAGAACCAGGAGGTGGTTTCCTCGTCGAAGAGGCTCTGATGCTTAAGTCAGTATCGTGAAGAAATTATGGCAGAGTCTCATTTATAAGAGAATTGCTTACCTTGTATCGTTTCAGGTGAGGTGACGGCCTCTCCTTGATATGACGAGATGAGGGCGGCATTTAATGCCTTTATCCCCTAAGCTGATGTAAAGGAAGGTGCATTAAATATCGATTTACCTTTAGTCACGCCGGACATGGTGGATGTGATCGTTACGTGGTTGACTCGATGATTCATCATGGCGAATGAAGGTGATCGGCGCTTGCCGCAAGGGAGAAAATGTCACATGGAGTGCTACTTTCAGCGAATAATAATGATGTCTAACACAAGCTGGTTGATCCCCTGCGTCAGATCCTCTTCTCGAGGTTTTTTAGCTTACGCTGGTCGATGTCGCGCGAGCTCCTTGGAGACCGACCTGGTCAGGTCAGTTCCCCTCTCTTTTGGAAGCTCAGTTCAATCCCTTTCTTGGAGTAGAATATAGACATATGTCATGGCCTGCCATGTGGTGCCGCGTCATTGGTAGTCCGGGAATACCCATAACAGTTGCCCCTAGTCGAGGAACCTGTGCGAGTCCTACCAGCTCGGGTCTGAAGACTTTCGTATCCTTTCCTGAGAATGAGTAAAATCACAAAGCTTTTATCACCTTCAATTGTATGTTATGGTTGTGACTCTACACTGTTGGAGTGTCCTCATAGGTCGAGTTTGGGTGGGCTAAGTGCCTATTACGCATGTCTCTTGTTTTCTTACTCGTTCATTAACGTTTACAGATTCTTACATATAATGTCATGATGCTGGTGCATTTTGACCGTTGTAGATCTATGATGTTTGTGACGGCTGAGGCCACTTCAAAGTATGAGGCCGAGTTCACCGTCGTGGCTCAAAGGTGTGATTCCCTTCACCAAGCCAATGAATAGCTGACGGGGGAGATCCAGGAGCCCCACGTTGCGGTAGAGAGGACGATGAGCCTCGAGGAGGAGTTGTTTGGGCTCAAGAAGCTCATCAAAATTTGGAGGCTCAACTATCCGATCGTGACAAGATCATCACAAGTCTTCCTCGATAGGAGAGCGCCTTGTTGAATACGTTCTGGCTTTAGGAGGAGAAGCTTGCTTAGGTTGAGAGTCAAGAGAGGGAGGTTACTCGATAACTGAAGGGCTTTAAAGAGCCCCTTGAGTTCAAGATTGCCCTACTCCGGAGTTCTCCTTAGGCTACGACAACTGTTAAGATGGAATTGTCGATGCTCATCTTGAATTGGAGTTGAGCTTCATCAGTTGTCCTCCAAAACTCTTGCTCTGTCCTCAAAGTCTTGGTCTGATTCATGTAGAGGATTCACAACCTTCTCCTGCTGCCCCTGATCCTCTTGTGTTGGAAGCTGCCCAGGATGGTCCCATTGCAGGGGGTCCCTTTAGCTTTAGGTCAAACTGAGGAGACTCGACCCTCATCGTCAGAGCCTGCTTACAATTCCCATTGGGACTCCTGGAGCTTTATCATTTTTATAGCATTTTCCTCTCCTTTTGCCTGTAATCTTTCTTTTTTTCTTTTGATGGGGATATGATTTCTTCGATGGCCTCGTCTCCTTTCTTGTTTATGTTCTTTTGTTCTCATGCTCAGATGATGATTTGAAATATGGTAAGCCTTTATCAAGTGGTCATGTAGAAACGATTGATCACAAATAATGGAAGCAAACACATCGTTATGTATTAGAAAACACTAATGAAGTTCAACCTTATATCGAGTAAGTACAATAATCTCAATCTCTTTAATTTGTGATTAGTATGATATTGATGCGTTTTTAATTTTTTTAACTTTGTATATTTTATCTTTTACTCAGGGTTAAACTAATAATCTATAATATAATACATGAATGGATGAACGAAGCAGTAAATATCAAATCAACAAACATGTATGTATGACAACTTTCAATACTCTTTTACTTACTTTATAATAAAAGATGGGTTAAACCAACCTTTATTTTTTACAGGGTTCAACAACTAAGTAGAAAAATTTGGGAGCTACTAGAACAACTAAAAGGAGTATTCAAAGTTCATTAGTTTCAAGGTTTTTATAATTAATTTCGTTATTTATTTTTTCTAGTATACAATGTTAGACATTTTGAAAACAATTATATTGCATGCAGTGAAGAGTTATATTGTCTGCTGAGATATTTGTGTCATTTTTCTGTTCTCATTTATTATTCAATTCTAATAGGTTGGCTTGATTATTCTGTAATTAAATTAAAAAAACGTCACCAGACAAACCGTCGTAAAAAGATAACAAAAAAATGACGGTTTCTAAAATTAAATAAAAAATATGTGATTTTTACGACACCTTTTAAGCTTACTCGTCGTTAAAAAATAGTTTTGTAGTAGTGCAGTTATGTCCAAAAATATTTTTTCCCCTAAATCTCATATAAAAGTAGTAGTGACGATAGGTATTTTTTTTAGAAATTACATTTTTGTTTGTCAAACTATCATCAACAGAAACTTTAAATCTTAAATTATAACACATTACAGTTTAAACTATAAAACTATTTGAAACTCACAGTTATGACCTTTGTTTAGTCATTGTTAGTTTTCTTCAAAACAAAGTGGTTTTGAATAGCCAAAACGATGTCGTTTCATTAAACCATAGATAATTATCTCCCCTTACTAAACTCTCCTCAAAAGACAAAAACCCCTACTCCCCCATCTCCTCTTCGATTACTCCATTCAGATTCTGAAACATCATCATCATCCTGTGTCAATGTTTCACAAAGTTTTGATCAGCTTAGAAGGAAGATTCAAAGAGCATAAACCAACATTGCTCAACGAGTGATGGGGCTAATAATAAAACAAACAATGAAGTCATCGGAGGTCTTATATTCACTTCGTGTGCTCATGGGGAGTCATATTTTGGATGCTCAAATGTTGATGCTTCTCCATTTTCTCTCAACTTTCCTGGAATCCCACTGGCTGGAATTTTATCTACTGGAGAAATTGGCCGTGGCCCTTCAGACCCGTTTGTCTTAGACTAAGAGTATGAAGAACATTCTTTACTTCTTTTTGTTATTTTAATTAGGTGAGTGTCCCCTTGTTCTACTCTCATATTCTTTTTGTTGTTTCAATAAAATTAAGATTGAAAATCATCTGAGTCAAAATGGAGTAACGGAGGAGGAGATGGGGGATTTGGGTTTTTTGTCTTTTGAGGAGTGTTTGGCCATAAGAGATAGTTATCCATGATCTAATAAAATGACATCTTTTTAGTTATTCAAAACGATGCCTTTTTGAGGAAACTAATGATAATTAAATGAAGAGCTATAACTATGTTTTAAATAGTTCAGGGTTGGAACTTTAATATTTTATAGGTTAAGCATTAAAGTGTCTGTTAGCATAATTTGAAGAACAAAATTATAATTTTTCATTTTTTAAAGCAATTTCTTTTTTTAATTTATTACTCTATAATAAAAGAGAGGGTTATGATGTGATGTGTGATTTTTTCTTGACGAATTTACCCCTCCTATTATGCAGAATTTTTCCCTAGCATCAGGGCGTAAGAGCCAATTTGAACCATAGGATTGTTTTGATTTGAGCAGTTCATTTAGTTGTGAGGATAAATCTGAGTCGTTTATGTTGTTTGATCTCAGCCGTTGATTGTTTAGTATTTAAAGTATTTTTTCATTAGGTTCAGGGTTTTCTCCTCTTTCTCACTCTCAACGACTCTCTCTCTCTCTCTCACGAACATGGTCTCTCTCTGCTATGCCACCTCTCTCTCTCTCGGTCGAATACAACCGCCTGCTGATCGTCTTCGTCGCAGACTCAATGTGATGGCTATGATTCTCGTCGCTGCAATCACCAGAGTAAGTCTCAGTTTTTCTTCGCGGAATCTTTATCTTTTTGCTTCTTCAACGATGAATTTGCTATGCTTTTTTTCACTTCTTAATTTCGTTGTTAATCAGTGTTTGCTTTTTTTTTAAATTTTTTGGAATTTAATCTTTACTCTTCTGTTTCATTTTTGCATCTACTGTTTTCTTCATTGCTTTGTTAGAATCTGATCTTTTTAATCTAGGCTTTAAGAGTCTGGATTTTAGAAATCAGCAATTAGGTTTTTATGCTTATTTGTTCTTACTTTTGTAGCTTTTGATTTTTTATCTCTTCATTGTTCTATCTGTAATGGTTTAGGGATAAATTTTACTTCATTTAACTGTGAATGGATCAGCAATCGGTGGGTTGTCAATCGATGTGGTTGGATTGGATGGTATAAATGAATTTCTTGGTTATTCGATCGTTCTTATCTTCTCATTATTTTCAAATTTTCTTTTATGGGGTGGTTTTTGTCATGCTTTGGAGGTAAATTGTGTGAATAACAACTGTTGCTGACATATGTGAGGTTGGGATTCAAATTTGATTTTAATTTTTCTTGTGTTTTGGGATAGATTTGGATTATGTCAGTGTTTTTTTTTCTTTCATCACCTGTTTCGGTTTATTAGGCGCTTATTATTTGTCTTATTTACTGTTCGGTAGTTTTTGGCTGTCTAACAAATTGGTTGGTTTTGTTTCCTTATCATTTCTACTACTATAAATTAGACGATTGTCTTATAGAAGATTCAATTTGTTTTTAGTTGTTTTCTTCCTTCTTTGGGGTAAGAGTTCTCTTCGTTTGTTGGTCTTTGGAAAGCCTTACTTTACATCCTATTTAACGTTCGTAATAAATACTTATTGTTGATATTAACTTGTCAAATTTCTTATGGTTCAGATTGTGTGCATGTGCTCTTTTGTTATCTTGAGGTTGTTAGTCTCTGTGAGTTAAAGCCGCGACTAAGTTAGGTATCTAATCATGCTTTTTAAAGTGATTCGTCTGTTGTTCTCTTTACTCTGTGGCAGTTAATTGTGAATAATCATTTTGTAATTGTGTTTGCACGGTTCTGACTTGTTTATTTGTTTACTTTGACCTGAATGTTTTTATAATCATTTGTTGTTCGATATTTAAATGGATTCATTTATGTTTTCAGATCATAGTTTGTCCCATCATTTTAGGAGTTTTGGATTTTTGAAGTATGCTTTAGGAAAATTACAGTAAATGATAAAGTAACACCCATGGCACGCTTAAGTGGTCATTGTCCATTTGAGATGAAATGTCTTGATGATTGGTTAAATTCCCAAGCTTAAAGAGAACATAAAATTGGTTGGATATAGGTAGTTTGAAAAACTCATTTGCCCCAATGCGTTTATCCATGAAAATCTGTTGTTTGCTTACAAAGGCACTGAGATATTTGCTTGTTGACTTATTCTCATCCTTTGGATTAATGTGTTTGATCTTAACCGTTGGTTGTTGAGTATTTAAGGCTCTTATTTGTTTAGTTTTAGGTTTTTTTCCGTTTTGATTCTTTCTTCTTCTTCTTCGGCGACTTCTTGGTAGCATTGGGGGTTTTTGTAATCTTTTCCTTCTTCTTCTCTGATTCTCTCGCTTCTTCTTCCAGGTATTTTCTTATGATTTGTTTTTTTGGTTTCAATTTTCGTATTTGTCGATTGCTTGACTTAGTTATTCGATGACCTCTTCTTGCTATTTTCTTAGGGTTATGTGTTTCTCTGTCTTTCTTTTCTTATTCTTCGTTGATTCTTTGTCTTATTCTTCCTCTTCTTCCAGTTATTTTGCCATAATTTTTTTTTCATTTTTCTTCTTAATTAGTGTCCAATCTTGGATGTTTTTCCCAAGTTTTTTATTTTTTTATTTTTTGTTTTATTTTCATTCTCCTTCTCAATGAATGTCTACTCTAGGATTTTTTTTCAAGTTTTTATAATTGAATCTTTATTTTTCTGTTTTGTTTTTGTGCATTTGAGAGTTGTGTTTCTGTTTTGTTTTTATTATTAATTTTATGAATTTGATGCATGTATTCGTGTCTAATATCGATCGAATTACATATATTTGTCTACTGTTATTTGGTTGAGCAGTGTTCTTTGGTTGAGAGTGTTGCTAGCGTGTTGTTGTGAGGTGTCACAGGTATGTGATGGTATTTTTTTTTCTGTGGTTAATTCTCTGGACATATGTTCAGTGAGTGATAGATGTGAGGATAGGGTTGATATTTTATTTTTATTTTTGTTCTGTTTTAGGATAGATTTGGATTGTGTTATGGTATTTTTTTCCTTTCGTGACCTGTTTTATTTTATTTGGCATCTACTATTGATGTGTGTAGTTTTGGACTGTTTTTGTGGCTGTGCACTTCTTGTTAAGCGGTGGGTTTTTGGGTGTTTCTTCAGTCTTTTTTTAGGATGATGTGGAAGTTCTCTATTTTTTTTTGCTTTAGGATAGACTTGGACGGCATTGTAAGGATAGATTTTGACTATTCGGTAATTTTTGGCTGTGTAAAAAATCTGTGCATTTTGTTTCTTTGCCATTTCTACTATTATAAATTAAATAATCATTTGTTATAGAAAATTCAATTTGTTTTTAGTTGCTTTCATACTTGTCTGGCGTAAGATTGTCTTCGTTTGTTGGAAAAATAATTATTATGCCTATGCTTCTATGTTGTTTGTCTATTTTCTGGGTTCATGTTGAAAAGTTGATTATTTTTTTATGCTTCTAAGTTTGTTTGTCTATGTTTCTACAGGTGATTTAAATTTTTTTGGGTAATAGGTTGATTTCCTATATTGAATTTTTATCTTGTTATTAGTTGTTCTTATTTACTTTGATTAAGTTAGAAATACTACGAGACTCTGCACTTTACTGATTATGTTTACTAAATATTGATTGTAGGTCTCATTTCTTCTTGCAATTTTACCTGTGATCTTAACTTGGTTTAATTCGGAGTTCTTGGAATACAAGAGACAAAACCTCCTCAAATCTGTAAGTTGAAACAAATTGGTTATGTTAGTCAGTTGTATGGGTTGTAGTTCTCGTTTAGTCCAGGGATATGTGAGTTATTTCATGTGTTATGCTGGTGTGGTTTATTAGAAATTTTTCTTTAAAAAATTGGTGTTAATTACTACAACCTCAAATTCATTTATGAAGTTTCTTTGTTAGCTTAAGGTCGTCTTTTTCCCAGTTCTAATTGATGTTATGACTAGAACATTTAGTTTGTCTTTACACTCAGTTACTTATATCCTCTCCTTTGTAAGTCAAGGATTTGAGCTGGAGTTATTCAGTCGATTTTGTCGTCAATGTTTAAAAATTTCAGTCCAGGCGGTGGTTTTTGTCTTCTTTCCTTTCTGTATATGTAAATCAATTTATATTATTATTAGAAATTTCAGTCTAGGCGGTGGTTTTTGTCTCCTTTCCTCTCTGTATATATAAATCAACTTATATTGTTATCGGTGAGGGTGGGTTTAAATCTTATTTTTATTTTCCTCTATTTTAAATTTGCATTGTTTTTATAGTCAATCTTCTGTTTTAATAGTTGCGTGTAAGCAGAGGTAATTTGATTTTTTGTTACTCTCCATAGTTGATCGGTGGATTTTATTTTTTCTATCTCAATGGTTGACCGCCTATGCCCCTTTGTTCGGGTTTAGGATAGATTTGCATTGCAAGTCTATCTTTTCTACGATTGGAGTATTTTTCCCTATCTATGCCGGTGCGGTTTGTTTGTTTTCCATTTGTACGTCTATAAATTAGACATTCACGTGTTATCAAGCTCCCAATTTTCAATCTGTTACGTTTTTACGATTGACTCTCCGCTACAATTTTCTCTGTTAGATTAAGGGCAGATTAACATATATTGTTGTTGCATTACTTAATCTTCTTGTCTGAGGTAAGGTAATGTCATTATTTCTTGGTCTTTGCACGCCTGTATAGTATTACCTTTATTTAATGTATTTGTTTGTTGATCTTCTTCTCTATATCTCTTTTACATGTGTGGCTATTTTTCTGCTCCTTTGGATTTGGTAGAGTTATGTTTGTTTCGATTAACAGGTGTAATTTAACTGTTAATAGATGATTGTTAACTAATGATAGGTTATGTGGTTGAATTTCAGTCGTTGTGGTGCTCTTGTTTGCTTACTCTTTTTTCCCTCTATAAATTGATGTTCTTTGTTATTGAAAATGAACTATTTCTTTTACGCTTCACTATTTGGGGCTTTTTTATTTTCAACTGTGGATTTAACTTTGTGGGTGTTCAGTTCTAGATTAAATTTTTTCTACTGATCATTTAGTCAATTCGTCTGGCTGGATGTGTACCAATGTTTTACATTTTTTCTCTTGAAGATCTAGATACATTTGGTTTTCAATTTGTGTTAGGTTTTGGTTTGGACTTTTGGTCCTTCTTTTTCATGTGCAGTTCTTTGTTAGATTTCATCTACTGATTGTTTAGTTTGATTTTTTCTGAATGTATATGTTATGCTTTATATTTTCTTGAAGTTGGAGACATTTTTCTGTCTTGAATATGTGTTTGATCTGTCTTCATATCCTTTTTCATTCATGATGTTTGTTCATTCAGTGACGGGTAAAATCTGGTACTCTTAAATTGCTGAAAACATGAACAGTGAACTATTAAATGTAATATTATCAGAATATCTGAAAGTTTTGACAACATCTCTTCACATAAGGCTTCAAAAGGAAAGGTCAAAAGGAAAGGTGAATCGTTGGGTCTCCAAGATCGTGATAGCATGTCTACAGACCATTATGAAGAAATATTAGTAGTAAATATTTTGTAACATAGAGATATGTTGTATTAGTGTTTTTGTAGTTTTTTAGTTTGGATACAAATATATAATGTTCTCATAATATAAATAAGATACAATTGCTTATGTGAATGTTATCGGTTGTTACTTCCTTTTGGTTATTTTTGAATCAAATTTAGGTTGCGTTATATTTTTTTAGAGTTTTTGGTTGTTGTTTTATGCATCACATCTTGAGCGTGATTGCCTTTTCTCCAAGATGTTTGAGCGTTCGTTGCCTTTCTATCTCCAAGGTGTTAGTCGTGAGGCAAATTGGGCAAATAGTTATTTGAATGATAAATATGTTTTCCTGCATGCAGATTGTAACATAGAGCTTATATTTGTTGTGCTTTCAGTTACTTTCTTCCTTGCTTGAGGTTTCTTGGTCTTTGCACGCCCATATAGGATACCCTAATTAATGTCATTGCTTGTTGCTATTAAGTTTAGTAAGATCTTTAAGTTTTGGGTAACTTAGTTATCTTTTTTCGTTGCTTAGAAATTGTAACATCTTTAATGTGTGGATGATTAGTTGGCTAAAAAAATACATAGAAGATGTCATGACAAAAATTGGTGCTTTTATATTTAATCATTTTGTTTGTATATTTTTTAGTACCACTCCCTCCTTAATTTTAGAAAAAAGATATATTTAGTATTGAAAAATATGAATGCCACAAATAAGATGACAGATGAGTCATTATTGTATTATTTTTCAAACGATTTTGAGTTTATATCGTTGAGGATTTTTTGGTACACTGCAAAAATACACGTGTTTGTCTTTATTGGCCTGCTTCAAGAGTCTATTGGCAATAGGAAGGAGCTCCTAATTAAGAGTGCCGTGTTAGGAACATCTTCTATATTATGAAGCAAATTCTGAAATTACCCCGCTCATCCTTTCATGCAATCTCGGTGGATCCTCTATTGCAGGAGGAACGAATTGAGGAGATTGAGACTGCTTTCTCCTTATTGGAGTGTACTGACCAACAAAGAATTTCTTGCTCCACTTTTTTGCCTGATGAGTCTTCTATATCGATAACTCCAACAAATTTTTCTACCATTAATGCATAGAGAGTTTAATCGTCATCATTTGGAAGACCGTGAAAACTATGTTTGAAGTTTGTTATGAATAAATATAAGAATGTTTTGTAACATAAGGTTAATTTTATTGTTTTTATGTTTTTGTAATTTTCGAGTATAGAAGATATAAATAAATAATGTCTGCATGATATAAATAAGATAGAAGCCGATGCATTTGTAGGTTTTGTTATTGTATAATATATGTAAATATTATCAAATACATATTACGTCTTTACGTAACTTGTTTAAAACTATGATAATAATCTAACCATAAAAGACAACTTCGGCAAATAACTCGTGATCCATGTCCACAATTGTCAATGTATAATCCGAAGCGATCGACACAAATCTGGATAATCAAGATTCAACAAGTCCCAGACATGCTGTTTGACAATTTTTATTATATGTGTGTTTTGATCAACAAAGAATTTATATTAATATTTATTTATAGCATACAAGCATCTGGACAGATGCAACAATAACAGTTTCTAATGAAAATCAACAATGTTGGTATATGGCATGTGATAGTTGTAATCATGCCACTGAGGCCATGTATCAACAAAATTTTCACTGTAATTATTGCCAGAAGGACAGTGCTATAGTAATACCCAAGGAAGATATTAAATTATAAATTCTCTTCTATAGTATTATTCATCTTACTACTAATATATTACAAACTTTTGTAATAGATATCACGTGGAAGTGACACTGTCAGATGATACCGGTTCAATCACAACCACTTTATTTATAAAATTTGCAAAAGTTTTTTAGGTTGCACTGCTAAACAACTAATGGATTTTCATACTGAGGTATATGAATTTTCTATTGTAATTAAGTTTATTTATACTTTATAGAATTTTACATGTTTGATAATAACTTTTGAAATATTTATCAGGACACACTTGTTCGACTAAGCACAGTTACCCAGACAATGAGTAATGGGCCGAAACTCGTATTAATAAAATTTAGAAGATATGAACAAGGAAATGTTAGATATAATATTGTCAGAATATCTGATTAAAAATTTGGACAGTTCGTCACCTGCCGAGTCATCCACGTCAACAGGTCCGACAGCTACTTCTATTGTTAATGTAGAGAGAGGACATTCGTCATCCTCGACATGACTAGAATCACTATGTTTAAAATTTGTTATAAATAAATATATGTAAATATTGTCTATTGTAGGATTAGATTTATTATATGCATGCTTTGTAGTTTTTTAATGTATATATAAATAAATGATGTAGAGAGAGAACATTTGTCATCCTCTACATGAGTAGAATAACTATGTTTAAAATTTATTATAAATAAATCTCTATAAATATTTTATATTGTAGGGTTATGTTTATTGAATGTATATTTTTATTGTTGGCGGCACATGCTTAAACTAAATGTTTGATAGGATGAGATTTCAATGAAAACTAGCAGAGGTTTCGAATGAGGAGTGTATATATTATTTAAATAAACTAAATTATATATATTATATAAATAAAATAATAGCACGGTTATGTTATTTATGTACTTCTTGTGATGTATATGTAAATAGTGTTCAGTTATATATGAACTAATTTGTTACAAATTATAATTATTATTTATCTCAACTTTCATTCTATAAATGTATATTATAAATTATACGGAAACATATTATTATAATCGAGCACGCACATGCCAATTACCTAGTATTAAATATATAGCTAAAATAACCTCACACACATTGCTAAAATCAGATTGTATTGGTGTATTAAGTTGTATGTTTAATCTATGTTTATCGTAAGAAATTTTGAAGACAAACATATTAATGATTGAATGTTTCATGCTCTACTGTATAATAATAATTACACATGAATATTGTTGATGGTAAAAAATTAGCATGATTGGAGGATAAATGTAAATTAATAATATCTGTCCAAAAAGTAATTTCGATGAAACCGAACTTAATTTTCCCAAAGAATTTACTTTTCAAATTACTAAAAATGTGTTTAAACTCAAGATTACAGCCATTTTTAATGTGAAACTCTATTTCCATTTGTCTTAATTCCAAATGTTGCATCAACGTTGTTTTTAATTTTTTAATTTTTAAAATTAAAATTATTGTAAGTGCCAAAATTACATGTGTGATAAATATATTTTAATTTATATATATCAAATGGTCGCACATGCATTTAGCGAGTACCATTATTAAACTTGAATACAAAAATATATGAAAAAAACATATGAAAGAGCCAAAAATAAAATGAGAGTAATTATACACCGACTAAGTAATTAATCAAGTTTTAAGTGACCAAATGAGCTAATAAACATTTATAGATTACTTTATCAAATCTTTTTAATAAATCATCAAACATCAATATATAAATAATTATCACGTTAATTTATCATTTAAAATTTAATTAATTTTTTCATCAAATTATTTATAAAATGAGGACAAAGAAATGTGAACGGAATGGGATTGGTAAAAGTCTGTTAGTGGGAATACTTTTCAAGTCAATATGTTGTTTTGTGTCGGAGGAGAACTTGTCTTTATCTTTCTAATGAAAAGGTCTCTTTGTTTCTAAGGTAAACTTAGACCCACTTTTAACTATACCTCGTGGAATTCCGAGACAGACTGGTCCCATTTCCCAATACCATTTGCATCATCAAATCAAGTCAACTGGTAGAGGCGTTTACCAAGTCTAAGACTTAGTCTTCTTCTAATCTTTATTTGTGGCCATACAAGCATTTTCATCCTTTATTTTGTGGTTCCCTCTCCAATAATGAGAGTTTTTCTACCGGTATTGATACCGGTGAGATTAATCAAAACCGTTAAATACTTTTTAAGTTTAATTTTCTTTATAACTGGAATAATATGTCTCTCATCTTCTTCATTACTTTCCACTTTGTAACATTCTTCTTCGACTTCAACCCAAGATCTAGATGAACTTAGCTTCTCCTCCCACGAACGACCAAAATCTAAGACACGCGAGGATCAATTTCTCCTTCGACCAAAACCCAAGGCATGCAAACTCAAAAATCTCAAAAACTTCCCCTTCTCCTCTGACTTCAACCCAAAAGCTAGGACGCTCTCTCTCTCTCGTTGTTGCGCGCCGTCGTGTTTCACGCGAAGCTCCCATTGAAGGTTCCTGAAGCTCGTGCAACTCCCCACGAAAATAGGTGAGCTTGGCCCTAAGTTCATAATTTGGTTATAGATCTAAAATTTTCTGTGATTTTACTTAAATATTTTCTCCGAGTTCCCGATATTTTTTGGTGATTGGTTTGGATTTTATTTCATTAAAATTTTGATAACTTTTATAGAAGCAAAATGCTGAGATGTTCCAACTCACTCTCGGTGGTGATGGCTTTCAATCGGTGTTGTTTGGTCCCAAACTCCTATCCATGTCGAGTATGATCATATGATAGCGTTGGGCTCAACTATACCACAAGAAAAGATAACATTAACTCCAACATTATGGATGTTACTTTAGGTAAAACTTTCTTGATGCCTCCTCCTTTATTTGAGCATAAAACTTAGATATGTGTTCCGGTTCTTTGTTCATTTTGTTTAATATCTTGCAGGTGGAGTCTTGTGCTCTTCTCCCTCTGTCCAATCCAAGAAAAAGGTATGTAAGTTTCTCCTTTCATAGATCTGAGTAAAGATCGTTCAACTTTTTCACTCATGCGATAGATCTGAGTCCAAATATGAGCATAAGACAGATGTTCAACTCTGACCACTCAGGTTTATGGTTTTAAATTAATTTATGATTTTTCTAATGGAAGTGTTTAAATTGATAAAAATGATTATAATTATAATTTACGATGGCTTCTCTGGATTTTTCTATTAATCTTGAATGAAAATTATTATAATTACAATTTGCAATGGCTTCTCTGGATTTTTTATGTTAATCTTAAATGGAAGCATATTACTTGTGGTAAATATTAAATTGCTATTGTAGTATTTTGTTCCGCTTAGTGGCCAAAAAAATATGGTTACAAGGTCAATTTTTTATAATACAAATTCTATCATATTGCTTCCAGATACTTTCAGCTATAGTACAAAATAAAAGGTTTAACTTATAGTTTGTCTAATGCTCCCCACGTTTGCCATAATCATATATTCGTTTTCCCAAACTGGCACCATCATGTCTTTTAATTTGTTATAAAACTCTATTTAATATATCAACAATTCAACATGGAAGTGTTATCAGATAATCTTACAGCTTGGGATGGTTAGTGTTATTTCATCATTCTTTTGTTGTCTATTTTTGTGATGTTTGGCTTCATATTCCTTTTGAATCCTACATGTTTCTTTTTTATATTTGACTTCAGGTTTTAATCACAGCTTCCTATTATGGACCCTAATGGAGAGAGGCGGCTGCTCTAATTAGTTAATTGAACATGATGCTTATCACATGGTATGTCACATTTTTGGGACTTAGTTAATTGAATATTGTAGTTGTTTGTTCAATGCAAGAGTCATTACTTAACGCGTATAGATTCATAGATAATTATTTGCAGAGCTTGTTTTCATCTTGACCGTATTCTAAAGTATAGTAATATAATGCTTAAAATGGGTTAAATGACTTTTTTCTAATGATGTTTCTTCTTTTGTTAGCCTTAAATGACTTAAAGTAACGTATACTTTAAATTTTTGCTACTTTTCTAAAGTTGTTATAATTGAAATTTGGCTTTCTATATTCTATTTGTGTTCGCGTATTTGCAGACTACTTATTTTATTTTGATTGGTGACAGTACTTGGAAAACCGTGGAGTAAATAATATGTTTTGTCATCAATCATTTTATTTTCCTTTTCGCTATTCGGCTTCAATTGGTGAGCGAGCAACACTGGACTTTTTCTTAGAGCTCCAACTGATGGCATTAGTACCTTGTGATTCAACCCAGACTTCCACTGAATTGGTTGTACAAGTAGATATCACTTCCAGTCTCCTGCCATTATATGCTTTAGTCCTTTTATATAGTTTTTCCTTCCTTTTCTTTTCCTTTTTTCAGAGTCAGATCTTGTTGTGATTATAAATTATTTCATTAAGTTTTGTGAAAATATTTTTTAACGTAAGGAATTTATAGTTCTCAATAAACTGAGTAAGACTATTATTATTGGTTACGCTTTGAAGTTCATTGAATCCATTTATACGGTTTGTTTTATAAGATATTACGCAAAAGCAATAGCCATAATTCATCGCAGAAGGGCTTTTGAATTGTTCTGTCGTGGTCGTGTGAGAACTGTTGAATAATTTTATTTTATTGATACTTTCTGATGATATTTTTTTATGGAATCAGATCGTCATGTCTTTCTTTTTATCCCCCTAATCATATGATGGCACGTTGCCAACTCAAATTTAGTCTCTAAACGGTTTTAGTTGGGTTCGTTCTTTTTTTTTTTGAACGCTAACACTTAAAAGGAAAGTAAACAAAAAGAGAGGAAAATTTAGTAATTATTTTATATGGTTTCTTTCATTACCATCCCCTGTGTATACATGTACTGTGAAAGAGAAAGAATCATAAACATAATTTTGAAATGCCTATGCAAGAAAGAAATAGGAAAGTCCTAATTTTTTTTCGGAAACAGAACTACAAGTAATTTATAAGAAATTACAATCCTTTTTTAACCCTAAAATTTTTCATTGACCTTGTTTGGATGAATTCTACGGACCCTCTCTTGAATTCAGCTTATCTAGAATGAGTGAAGACGACACCTATGACTTGTCAAATGTTCAATTTCATCCTAAACTAATAAAATACTCGTGCTTCGCATGATATTAAAAATTATTCAAAATTATTCAAAATCATTTTAATATAATTAATAAAAAACTAAATTTTTAATATAATTAATAAAAAAATACATTTTTTTTACTTATATCTTGATCATAAAATAACAAACTCCGTATCTTACTTCAACGAATATCTTCAAACACGTTTCCATAAAACTGTAATCCATCGCTTGAAAACTTAATACTTCATGAAGATGTTGCAAATAAAGATAAGAAAAACATTAAAAAAATATTTGAATACAGTAAAAAATCATAAAATAACCCAATACAAATGTGTGGATCAGGTCATAGCAAAATATAAAAAACACTCAAAAGAGTAGGAGATATCATAAACTGCCTTAATTTTAATATCAAACAATTACGATAATTAATAAAATAAATAAAGAAAGAATGTAAATAAAAAAAAATTTAGACTACATCTTGATAGAAGTATATGTGGATCTCACTCTTACAAACATTTTCAAAGTATATGGCTATAATTGAAAAAATATTAAGTAAAAATAAAATGCAAAAATCATACTATCCACCTACCTAAATATTTTAACAAATAAATCATTCAAAACATTCTCGGACTGCTAAAAGAAATTTAAATTTATACCAAAAGACAACTATATAAATTTGTTAGTTTCTTATGTAACATCAACCAAAAATTAAAACTTCAAGCATAACAAAACTGGACAAAGAAACGAATACAAATAAAAATGAATTGTTAATGATATATAAAGAATATATGTACCTCATTGAGCAAAAATAACCAAGATTACTACTATTGCACTATGAGAACCTTTAAAAGTAGAACATGGGGAAAAACCAAGTTTAGCATTTGATTCTTTTGTGACTTTGTGAATGCCAATGTAAGAAGTTAGTTTTTATAAGTTAATGAGATTTGGAAGTCAATCATTTCCTTGCTTTTAAGTAGTATCAATTACAATTAACATGCAATAAATAAATTTGGAGAAGATAGCCGTAGGATTTATAAGGTAAGGGGGAAACAAAAAGGTAGTGTTTGTGAGAATAATGGGTACATGCTTGGGATGGAGAAATTGGAGAGAGTAATATGTAAATATGTTATTGTATATTTATTAACTTAATTGTTTATATTATTTATTTTTATTCCAAAATCTTCTAATCCATAATTGTAATAAATATATTAAAGTAGTCAAATAAAACAAATATGTTTGATATAAAAGTTATGTCAAATAAACTTGGCTTTCTATAAAATTGTCCATATGAAGCTTAAAAGTAATAAATATAGTTAAATGTGTGAAATAAAAATAAAAATTATTACTATAATTCTAAAATAACATAAGTATTGTCATACATACATCCATTATATATTATCGCATATTTTTATAAATCAATTAAAAAAAATTAGGATAATAATTTAAATATGTATATGCATGTGCATGTGTGTATACATGTATCATAAACTAATATAATTAGTGATATAAATAATTAATAATTAATGTTAATATTAATTATGATACATGTCAAAGTTAAGTGCAGATACTTGACATAATAAGGGATGCTTAGACCCAACTCGATATATATATATATATAAGATTTGATAGCATTTCAGCATTCTATTTCAATTTCATCTTTTCTTGCTATATTTTTTCTGGCAAGACTCTGTGTTGTGAGTTCTAATTATTTTCCTTTAATAAATATGGTCAAAACTAGTCCATTTGTGTATTTCCTTATTTCTTTCGATTAATATGTTGCTTTATTCTTCTCATGACACCGTTAAATTTGAGGTGTGGAACGTGACAGAAGGAGATGAATGAGACATGAAGAGAAACAGGGACTCGGGACAGAGGATCGTGATCCTTTTCTTTATACTATCTGATGCTATAATTGAAAAGAAATCAATATGATTTGTATGTGTCTTTAGATATGAATTGATAGAGACTTACTTAACAAAAAAATAAATTGATAGACTTCCAAGATTCATAGGAATATGTTATTTAACTCCTTTATATATGTTCAATAATATCTATTTTTCTTATAATCAAGGTACTTTTTTGTGTTCATGTTCGTGTCAATTATTTGAATATATTTTCATCAGAAAATATTGTTTAACTACTTTTAACTTGTGATATTTGTTTAATCAGAAATATTTTGCTTATAATAGAGGTATTGAAAATCCTAACAAAGCAAATTTTGTAATGAAGAGAACATATAAACCAATGTTAAAGTTTATTGGTAAGACATTTTCTTAACAGATATAGATTTTTACCATTGGCTCTGATTCTGTGTAGTATCTCTAGTCCTTATAGTTTTCGCCATTAGCTGATTGTATGTTGTATCTCTGGCCGTTATAGTTTTTCCCATTGGCTCTGATTTGGTGTTGGATCTCTGATTCGGTGTTGGATATCTGATTCTGTGTTGGATCTCTGATTTTATGTTGTATCATTCGCGCAGTATGTTCTCTGAACTCTTTATGTTAAATATGTACGTATTTGTTTTTTAGAATATACCATTAACTTGATATACGTTTTAGGGGCCGTTTGGTATAAGATTGTGAGTAAATGATTTCTAGAATATGATCGTTGAAATATGATTGTGGGAATGTATATGCCTGGAAAGTTAAGATTACTTTGTTTGTTAACACTTAGAAATATTCTGATTTAATGGTGAGAGTGTTAGATTACTTTGTTTGTTTTGATGGAATAGGCAATTGGATGTTTTAGGCATTATTACCAAATTACAATTCTACCCTTGGACTAAAATATGCTTATGAATAATAATTACTTAATTTATAATAAGATGACCAATATAAGTAATAACAAAAATATAGATTTTACCCATTGATTTTTTTTCATATATACTTATTAATTTTTCGATCAAACCATTATACTATGATACCTTGTGTAGATTTTCACCAAATATTATCCATACAATTAAATCAATACCGCTCTAAGTATATTAATGTGATATAAAATTTATAATATAAGATCATAATTCTTATAAGAATATCACCAATGATTTTCAACTCAATAATCAATATTATAGTACAAAAATAAATTTCTATCAAATTTCAATCATGATAATAAGTAAAATTCAATTTATAGTTAGTCTAATATCAAAGCATGTAAACATAATATATTTTATAAAATATACAAAAGATAGATTTTCAATGCAATTACTATATTTCCATACACATATGTTGACTGTATTTACACGTGACTTGTCAAAAGATATGGACAAAACATTCATGTGCATATCATAAATGCAACAACAAAACATTTACCCCTTGTGCACATCATACATGGCATAACAATTCATCCATGTGCACAACAAAAAAACTACACCTACAAATTATTACAGGTGATATTACTTATACTATACATATCAAAATAGGTTCTGAAGGCTTCATCATGAAATCTACTTTCTATGATTTCATATTATCGAGTAAAACTTGCAAAACAAACTCCTTTTTGAAAAGCGCAGGTAGAGCAAAGAAATAATGAGTTTGATCATGATCTTTCACAATCAAGTTTTCTGCTAGTACCTTCTCAACATCTGTTAGTCCATCTATTTTCATTATCTCATCAAATAATTGGGAAACTCTATCAACACTATCAGCTTCATGTTGAAAAGACTTTACCAACTTGCCTATAGTGTCATTTGTGTTTGAGAAAAATGTCTCAAAATATTTTACCGTATTAGTTAGTGTCTCAACCAATATATCATCATCTCTAGCCCCTTTTTTAGATTTTTTTTGTTGGTACAGAGGTTGAAGGAATTTGAGAAGCAAAGTCTGAAGGAAAAGTTTGAGTTGGACAAGTACAGTAGGTAACATCTGCTTCTGCAAATCCCGTTGTAGGGTTTGGTACATAAAATTCATCATCTTTTCAATTAAAATCATCCTCATGTTCTATAGCATCAACCACAGCTATAAGACCTTCAGCACCAAGTTCAGAAGCTCGATCTTTTCCAAACACTGACCCCAAATCATCAAAATGTCGAAAAGGCTTGTTCAGCATGCCTTTTGCATTTGGATGGCTCTGCAATGTATATTATTCAGAAAACATCATATTAACCCAGAATTATCATTCAAAAAGCAGAACTAAAAAAAAAATTTCAGCCCCCCTAAACAATATAAATAGAACTAACAAACAAGTTATATATGCTTATACGCATTCAGAAAACACCATATTAACCCAAATTATCATTCAGAAAATATCGTATTAACAAACAGAACTAACAAACTGATGTCGAGTTTATGAATAAGTGTTCAACTGCTTCAGGAATTCTTACTTAATCCAATCTAATTCACATATAAGTGATTATGGTAAATGTTTGCATTGAGAGAACGAGTTTCTTTTTCTAATTCTATTGATGATTTCCCGGTGTACGTTAATTAATTAAAAATAACAATTTTAGAGCTTATGGGGGACATGATGATTAGAGCCATTTCAGTGGCGATTAGGGGCATGTATGACATGTATGGCGATCACCATTCTTAGGGTAGCGATTAGAGTGGTACATGACGATTAGGGCTAAAAGAATGGCGATCAAAAACTGAAGATGACGGTTAGCACCTTTAGGATGGTGATTGGGACCTATTAAGTGTCGATTGAAATTTTTGGGTTTCAATGACTTTGTACTGGGGTTCAACAAATGCTTGAGGTGTTCAAGTGTGTAAAATGATAAACGTAAGACACAATTATATAAGGCTAAGGGTGTTAAAGTAAAAATGACTAAGCGTGTGTAAAATGGTTAAGTATGTGAAAATGGTTAAGTGTGTGAAAATAGTTAAGTGTGTGAAAATGATTAAGTGTGTGAAATGATTAAGTGTGTGAAAATAAGCAAGTTTGTAAAAATGACTAAATATTTGAAAATGACTAAATGTGTGAAATTGTTTAAGAGTGTGAAAATGACTAAATGTATGAAAATGACTAAGGATGTTAAAATGACTAAGGATGTTAAAGTTCATGAAAATAGTTAAAGCCTTCCTTTCATATACTCGAGCAAACCTTGCATTTACATAGAGCTATGCCCTTTAGTTGCATGTTCAACCTAGGCAAGACCCTACTTGCTGGTTTATCCATCATCCAATCCACAACAAATCGGATAAAAGCCTGATACTTCTCACCTACTCAAACGAGATTGAAAACTACCATTCCGTCGAATCGGAAAAGGTTTCGAAGAGCGCTGAAGGTCAGTTCAGTGGTTAAATCTGAAGGGGAGATTCACGGGTAACTTCGGAGGGTGGGGAAGGAAGAGCTGGTGCGGTGCGTCAAACGCCCTCATTTAATGCCGCGCAAAGCTCCATCAAAACAAGTACATGAAAATGATAACGTGGAGAAAATTACTAAGTTAATGAAAATTGTCAAGTGTATGTGGCTATGTTGTAAAAATGACTAAGTATATATGAAATGCCCAAGTGCATGAACTTGATGATTAGAACCAATTGAGAACGTGGTGATTAGGGCTCAAAAGTATAATAACATTATCAATAGCTAAGTCTGTGACAAAATCACGATCTATAATTTTACAAAGTATATAGGTAGTGTATATTAAATAGGATTTATCGACCATGTTATTTTTTAAGAGAAATATTTTTTTGTGAGTAGAGTGATATTTCACAAATTTGAATAATCCATATATGATTGTGTGACAACATATTAATGTGTCACATATGAATCGATAAATGTAAGATATAATAGTGTGTAAAATGATAAATGTAAGACATAATTGTATGAAAGAGAGAGATCTAGAATTTAGATCCATAATAATTGTACGACATACTCATTAATTTCGATTTTATACATGAACCGAGATTTGGGGTTATACATGTTCGTTAAATGGTAAAAAATTATTTTACTTGATATTTGTCATAAAATCACAACAACATAATCAATGATACTTCCTTAAGCATTTATGAATAAGTGTTTAATTATTTTGACAGTTCATTACTTAATTTAATCTAATTTAAAATATAAGTGAAGGTATTTAATGTTCGTATTGAAAAATTGAGAATCTTGATAACTTTATTTGTGATTCACCAAGTATACCTTGATAAATTTTAAAAAATCAATTTTGTTGAAAACATGCCTTAAAAATGTCATAAAACCACTGTATTGATGAAAACCCACCAGAAAAAACAACATAACCACCGCAAAGTTAAAAAAACGCCAATATAGAGACAAAAACCACCGGTATAAGATGCATAGACCACCGCTATAGGTAGAGAAACCGTCGGTATATATCATAAAAAATGCCGGTAAAAAGAGTCAAAATCACTGGTATAAAGCCATCGGAAAATACAATAACCGCCGATATATGATGAACAAACTGTCGGTATAATGTACGGGGTTCACCTAAAATGTAGAAGGGTTCAAAAAAAATGTAAAAGAGTTCACCGAAATGTAAGAAAATTAATATTTCTTAGAGAGTTTCACCAAATATATACATGGGTTCACCTCCAATGTAGTGGGTTCACCAAAACATACAAAATTAATAATTCTTAGAGTGGTTCACTGAAAATGTATAGGGTTTCACCAAATATGTACATGAGTTCACCTTGAATGTAGTGGGGTTCACCAAAAGGTACAAAATTAATAATTCTTGGAGGGATTCAACAAAAATGTATAAGAGTTCATTAAATATGTAGAGGGATTCACTTTGAATGTAGAGGGGTTCACCAAAATGTACAAAATTGACTTTGTACCTTAAGGTGAACCCCTTTACTTTGGAGATATACATTTTTTGTGAACTCATCCAAGAATTATTAATTTTGTACATTTTACTGAACCCCACTACATTGGAGGTGACCTGATGGACATATTTGGTGAACCCCTACATATTTTTGTGAACCCCTCTAAGAATTATTAAATTTGTATGTTTAGATGAACACCACTATTTTAGAGGTGACTCCATGTACATATTTGGTGAACTCCTATACATTTTTTTGTGAACCCCTCCAAGAATTATTAATTTTGTACATATTGGTGAATCTCTGTATATTTTTTGTAAACTTTTTGGTGAACCCCTATATATTTTTTATGAATAAAAAAAATTTAAAAATTCAGACTTGTGACCAGTTGGGACTTGTGTGACCCGGATTGCTCAAAAAGTAATCCAAGGGCCATAATGGCCAAACATGAATGTTAGAAATTTCTTCCTAACATTATAAAAAATTCCTTATTTTGCACATAAATTTAAGCCAAAATTATGTTTTATATCTGCAATTTATAACAAACTTATAATTTGAACTTTAAACTTTCAAATATTACTCTTTACAATTTAAATTACTTAAAAGTTTTAGTTTAAAACTTCCTTCTAACATCGTCTTTTTTTCTATCATAAGCTACAAAATGACTTAGTTTTTAATAAATTAACACAATCTTATTTGTCGAAAATTTTTTGAAACACAAATACTAAATTGACCAGAAAATTACATTAGTGTGTGATGGCAAAACATTGAAGTAAATAAGGTGTTTTTGCATTCTACTCAAAATAATATAAAATAAAACCTTATACATAAAAAAGCATCTGCAAAAATAAATTGAAAATTGTGATTGAAGTAATTTTTAGATATTTTTTTCTGGATTATAGTAAATAAAGAGTTGTGGATTATCGTTGCACATCAGAAAATCAGGATATAACAAGGCCACACTAATGGCACGAGCCATTGTGTGAATCATTCTTCATAGCAAATCGCAGATTCAAGCAATTGCACTGGCCAAGATTTGACCGTATCTTTTCTACTTTATTCAATCACTCAACAAGCTTTTGAAGGCAAAGAATAAATATTTGAGAGTCAATAAAGTTATAGAGGGAGGCTAAAAGTTTTCTAATCAATCTAGTTTTCCAACTCTTAAAAAAGTATATTTTAAAATTGCCTACTTTAAGTTCACTAGGAAAACTTATCCCTTCGCCTCTAGTATAACATCAGATTTTAAAATTACTTTCATATAGCTTTTTTTATAGCTAGTAATTTACTAATGTAGTAAAATTTTGGGGGCACGGTGCCTAGGAGCTTAAGTTACTTTACCTTTGATTTTTTAAGGAAAAAAATAATTTACTATACCCGTAAATTATTATTTAACATAAAATATTTTTAAAGTATGAGAATTAATCATTTATTTAACTTCCGTTAATTGTATCGTTTAACTTCCGTTAAAATCTAACAGTTTTCTAGTTTTCTATTTAATTACTGAAACTAAAAATTTGAAAAAAAACACCAATTAAACTAATTATATTAAAATAAACTGAGACTAAAAAAGACCCCCCAAAACTCAGAACCCATCTTCCCCAAACCCCATTTTCTTCTAAAGCTTCGCGAAGACGGTATATATATGAGGCCATTGGGTAATGTCATACCTCATGTGTGGACCTTGCACTTCTCAAATATGCAGCCAACTACTCCTCAAACTTCATAGAAGACTTGACGAATTTACCACAACTCTGGAAAACTATAACGTTTTGGTCAATTTAATGGCAAATTGGCAATATTGTAATCCTCTGTTAGGTTGTTAGCTCATAAAAAATAGCTGTATTAAAGTAAAGGTTATAATTTCCTCGTACCAAAAAGACGCTTAAGTATGTAATGTGGAGGAGAAACATATGCAGAGGTAACCTTAGGCCTGATCTCTATGCCTTGAACAATCAGACCATCTTTTGAAGTATTGCCTTTGATCTCCAACAGACTAATCTCTACTTCATCATCGCCTCCCTCGTTGTAAAACTCACCTAACTCAACCTCCCACCAACCATCACTTCTCCTCTTTGGATGGTTCAACCCCTTCATGTTGGAACCGCGCCGACGCCTGAATTCAAAGGGAGATCTCGATTTCTCCATATCTGGGTCCAAGAAAATACTCTGTGCTAATTCCGCCTCCAGTAGTTCCAACCGTCACAACTGCAGGATCTATGTCAAATCCACCATTAGCGACCTTCCTCCATCCGAAGATGGTGGAGAAGGCCGCGATGGAGGTGAAGCTTTCGGAGATGAAAGCGGACTTTCTGACGGTGATATCGGAGACAAAATCGGGGTCTGAGTTTGGGGAAGATGGGTTTGGGAAAGAGAGTTTGGGGAAGATGGGTTCTGAGTTTTGGGGGTTTTTTAGTCTTTTTAATATTTTTAGATTATTTTAATGTAACTAGTTTAATTGGTGTATTTTTTAATATTTTTAGTTTCAGTAATTAAATAAAAAACTGTTTAGATTTTAACGGAAGTGTTCTCATGTTTTAAGGGTATTTTATGTTAAATATAAAATTTAAATGTGTAAATTACTGAATTGTCAAATTTTAAGGGTGTAAATTATCTTTTTTCCTTCTCTTTATTTTGACTTTGACAAAGAGCATAATTATTTTTTGGGTTATTTAGATAAGTATACTCTTTCATTTTTCTTAAGAAATTTTATATCCATTTTTCAAAACAAAGGATTTTATACCCTGACCGACCAACTTCACATCACCACTTGTCTCTCACTCTCCCCTCATCATTTCTTTTTCTTTTTCAACACACATATCAAATTAATTTAATAATATTTATTTTTCTTCTTCTTCTTCTTTATTTTTCAACAAAACTATTTCATGTACTTAAATGATTCAAATAGTTTTTCTACTTGAAGGGTTCAAGTAATTTTTTGTGATTACTTAAACCCTTCAAATAATAATTATTTTGTTAGTAAACACTCATACACCAGACGATTACTTGAAGGGTACAAGTAATTATTTTATGATTATTTGAACCCTACAAGTAGTTGTTTATTACAACTTGAAGGGTTCAAGTAATTATATTTTATTATTTTTCTTCTTCTTTATTTTTCAACGGAGCTTTTTCTTCTACTTGAAGGGTTCAAGTAGTTTTTTGTAACTACTTGAACCCTTCAAGTAATTTTTTTTTTCTGTTAGTCAACACTTATACACCAGACGACTACTTGAAGGGTTCAATTATTTATTTTATGACTATTTGAACCCTTCAAACAGTTGTTTATGATAACTTGAAGGATTCAAGTAGTTATATTTTATTATTCTTCTTCTTTTTTATTTTTTAAAGAAGCTTTTTCGTCTACTTGGAGGGTTCAAGTAGTTTTTTTGTAACTACTTAAACCCTTCAAGTAATTATTATTTTTTGTTAGTCAATACTCATACACCAGACGACTATTTAAAACGTTCAAGTAAATATTTTATGACTACTTGAACCCTCCAAGTAGTTGTTTATTAAAACTTGAAGGGTTTAGTTATATTTTATATTTTTTCTTCTTCTTTATTTTTCAATGAAGCTTTTTCTTCTACTTGAAAGGTTTAAGTAGTTTTTATGACTTTTTGAACCTTTCAAGTAATTGTTTTTTCTGTTAGTCGACACGCATACACTAGACGGCTACTTGAAGGGTTCAAGTAGTTTTTTGTGACTACTTGAATCCTTCAAGTAATTATTTTTTTATGTTAGTCAACATTCATACACCATGCGACTACTTGAAAGATTCAAGTAGTGATTTTATGACTACTTGAATCCTTCAAGTAGTTGTTTATGATAACTTGAACAGTTCAAATAATTATATTTTATTATTATTATTATTCTTCTTTATTTTTGAATGAAAATTTTTCTTCTGCTTGAAGGGTTCAAGTAGTTTTTTGTGTCTACTTAAACCCTTTAAGTAATTATTTTTTTTATTAGTCAACACTCCATCAGGAGACTACTTGAAGGGTTCAAGTAGTTATTTTATGACTACTTGAAGGGTTCAAGTAGTTATTTTATGACTACTTGAACCCTGCAAGTAGTTGTTTATTACACTTGAAGGGTTCAAGTAGTTATATTTTATTATTATTCTTCTTCTTTATTTTTCAATGAAGCTTTTCATTCTACTTGAAGAGTTCGAGTAATTTTTTTGTGACTACTTGAACCCTTCAAGTAGTTATCTTTTTTCTGTTAGTCAACACTCATACACCATGCGACTACTTGATGGTTCAAGTAGTTTTTTATGACCTGAACCCTTCAAATAATTTTTTTATTAGTCAACACTCATACAACATGTGACTCCTTGAAGTAGTTATGACTACTTGAACCCTTAAGTAGTTGTTTTATGCCTACTTGAACCTTTTAAGTAGTTGTTTATTACAACTTGAAGGGTTCAAGTAGTTTTTTGTGACTACTTGAACCCTTCAAGTAATTATTTTATTTGTCTGTTAGTCAGCACTCATACACCATGCGACTACTTGAATCATTCAAGTACTTATTTATGATAACTTAAAGGATTCAAATAATTATATTTTATTCTTCTTCTTCTTCTTCTTTAGTTTTCAACGAAACTTTTTCTTCTACTTGAAGGGTTCAAGTAGTTTTTTGTGACTACTTAAACCCTTCAAGTAAAATTTTTTTTCTGTTAGTCAACACTCATATACCAGGTGATTGCTTGAAGGGTTCAAGTATTTATTTTATGACTACTTGACCCCTTCAAGTGGTTGTTTATTACAACTGAAGGGTTCAAGTAGTTATATTTTATTGTTATTTTTCTTCTTCTTTATTTTTCAACGAAGCTTTTTCTTCAACTTAAAGGGTTCGAGTAGTTTTTTGTCACTACTTGAACCATTCAACGAAGCTTTTTTTTTTGTTAGTCAACACTTATATACTAGGTGACTACTTAAAGGGTTCGAGTAGTTATTTTATGACTAATAGAACCCTTCAAGTAGTTGTTTATGACAACTTGAAGGGTTAAAGTAGTTATATTTTATTAGTTTTCGTTTTCTTCTTCTTTATTTTTCAACGCAATTTTTTCTTCTACTTAAAGGTTTCAATTAATTTTTTATGACTACTTAAACCCTTCAAGTAATTATTTTTTTCTGTTAGTTAACACTTATACACCAGGCGACTACTTGAAAGGTTCAAGTAGTTATTTTATTATTATTTTTCTTTATTTTTCAATGAAAGTTTTTCTTCTACTTGAAGGGTTCAAGTAATTTTTTTTACTACTTAAACACTTCAAGTAATTATTTTTTTCTTTTAGGCAACACTCATACACTAGGCGACTACTTGAAGGGTTCAATTATTTATTTTATGAATATTTGAACCCTTCAAGTAGTTGTTTATGTTAACTTGAAGGGTTCAAGTAGTTATGTTTTATTCTTCCTTTTCTTCTTTATATTTTTAACGAAACTTTTTTGTCTACTTGGAGGGTTCAAGTAGTTTTTTGTGACTACTTAAACCCTTCAAGTAATTATTTTTTTTGTTAGTCAACACTCATACACCATGTGACTATTTGAAGGGTACAAATAGTTATTTTATGACTATTTGATCATTCCAAGTAGTTGTTTATTACAACTTGAAGGGTGCAAGTAGTTATATTTTATAATTCTTCTTCTTATTTATTTTTCAACGAAACTTTTTCTTCTACTTGAAGGGTTCAAATAGTTTTTTATGACTTCTTGAACCCTTCAAGTAATTGTTTTTTTGTTAGTCGACACGCATACACTAGCGACTAGTTAAAGGGTTCAAGTAGTTATTTATGACTACTTGAAGGGTTTGAGTAGTTATATTTTATTTTTCTTTATTTTTCAATGAAGTTGTTTCTTTTAATTGAAGGGTTTAAGTAGTAAAAAAATACTACTTGAAGTGTTCAAGTAGTAAAAAATTAATACTTGAACCCTTCAAGTAGTGACGAGCTTACTTGACAATAAATTTCAAGTGAAAAAACTACTTGAAGGGTTCAAGTAGTATAAAATTACTACTTGAACCCTTCAAATAGTGACGAGCTTACTGAACAATAAATTTCAAGAAAAAAACTACTTGAACAGTTCAAGTAGTATAAAATTACTACTCCAGCTCTTCAAGTAGTTACTTGTTTTGACTTCTAGAATAAAAAATATTAATTAAAGGGTTCAAAAATAGGAGAATAAGATTCTGAGTGCATCTCATTGAAGAAGAAGAAGAAGAAGAAGAAGAAGAAGAAGAAGAAGAAGAAGAAGAAGAAGAAGAAGAAGAATAAGAAGAAGAAGAAGAAGAAGAAGAAGAAGATCAATGGGGCTCGCTGAAAAAGAAGAATGAGAAGAATGTGTCACCTTCTCACTGAAGAATCATAGGGTTCATTGAATAATAACAACAACAACAATAATAATAAGAACAAGAAGATGAAGAAGATGAAAAAGAAGAAATATGAGCTTCGTTGAATTAAAGAGGAGAAGAAGAAGAAGATGAAAATGATGAAGAGATTGATTTGATTGTGCATTGGGAAGGTAAAAAATTGGTGAGATTATTATTATTTAATTAAATTATGTGGGTCCTGGAGTATAGAATTCTAATTTTTTTCGGAATGGATATATATTTCTTAACCCAAAATGAAAAGAGAATGTAATTTCAAATAACCCTTATTTTTTCTCTATACTTTCTAGCTGACTACTGATATCGGGTATGACAAGATGAGTTAACACAATTGGTTAAGCTTTCATACACATGTCTTAGAGGTCATGTGTTTGAGTTATATCTCACATTCTCCTTAGAATCTGTAAAGTAACTTTGATAAAAAAAAAAAACTATCGATAGCGGGTCCTTTGGGTCACTGTATTGTACCAATTTTTTTTTGAAGTCTCTTTAACACATTTCGGGTACCCAAGAACTTTCTTTCATTAAAAATATAATTTCTTGTATAAAATGATTGATTATCATATACGATTCATTTATAGTAAATTTTGACATATTTATCATTTCCTGTTTTCGCTTAGCTATTATCCGCTTGGTATCTTACTATCACTTGAATATATGAGATGAGTTTGCCAAAGGGAAAACTTGTACCACCATGTTTGAATAATGATATATGAAATATATTATTTTAGCCAAAAACTACAATAGTACAAATGTTGCCCTCATGTACTGAATGCGGGAGTCCTCCTTACTGGGGGGATCTGCAGTAACTATTTTGTATGTGTCCTCCTCTTCTCTCTAGTGGACGTACTCTTTCTCCTTATTGGAGAACCTCACGACCTTAACGTCTGCAAAACACCAATAAAGAACCCAAAGAGTGAGGAACTCCCCAGAAAAGGGGGGGTAAGGGTATCTCGCCTAAGTGTCTCCGATGCCTAAGTCAGTATCCTCTTAATATTTGACATAGGTTCCTTAGGGAGAAAAATGGTGTACCTCCCATGTTCAGAGGTAGGTGTATTTGTACCTCAATCTAAAAGAAGCGTGTAACACCCCAAATAGCGGCTGAAGTTACTTCGGTAATTATCTCAATGTCGAGGAAGCTAGGTCAAAATTTTCCTTTAAAATTCATTCATGATTTGTGGTATTTAATGAAACAACACATTTATTAGAGAACTCAAAACACATTTCTAAAATTTAAGATAAGAAATTCATAGAAAACTTTGTTAAACTTAAATAATATTTCAAAGATGTTTCATAAATAACAAATTCAAATCAACTTTAAAATGGTATATTTACTCAACTAATTAAACTTAATTTCTCATCTCGTGATAGAACGTCTAATCAAACTCTTGACATTCATCACCATCATTCATTATCTGAAATTTAATATAAAACGAGGTGAGTATAAAATATATTAGTAAGCAAAACTTTACACATACGTAACAAACACGTGCGCATCCAATCTATTTTTAATCATTAACAAAAATATTGTGTTTGACATATACTTTATATATCACTTTATTACATTAATTTAGTTGCTTTAACATTACATTTTTCATTTTGTTCTTTCCATGCATTCTTTTGATCATGTACTTTCCTTTACTTTAGACATCTTTACATTATTCGCGAGCTCACTTATATAATGTTTAGTCAATCAAACGCAGTGGACTGTTATTACGGAAATCTGTTCAACTACTGGATCCTTGGTAGTATCGCTGGACAAGCCAACGATCATTCATTCACATTGTATTGCTGGACAAGCCACACGATCATTCATTAACATTAATCATTGAACATTGCCGGGTCCGCCGGTCCCTCGCGTCTCGTTTTCCACTCACCCCTTCCATGACATAAACATACACACCTAGTCTTTTAAGCTTTTATTTATTTATTATCTCCATTTTATACACCATAGTAAGTTCATATGTATATAATTGGCCATTACCATAAATTATACATGTCATTAACAAACACATTCACATACAATTAAGCATTCAGTAACATAAGCAAGTTATCACATAAATAAGTTTGCATACAAGAAAATAAATAAGGGCACAACGACATACAATTCAACCACGATCTTTCAGAATATGACAAGCATTCAAGTATGTGTAAGATTTTACTTACATGGTATCCTTAGCAAAAATCAAATGAATAGAGAATGTCGAGTTGTCAACACTCAAATGCCAAAACTATTAAGTTTCACACATTAAAAGTACTTTATAAATTTTGCCTAGTCATTGAAGACAATTACAAAATCAAATAATATTCATTGTGATATCTTAAATAGAAACTTGTCAAAAATGAATTTGGAGAGCTTCAAAAACAAGGATATTAGATCATGAAGTAAACATCTCAAACACTTCGCATATAGACTCGTTATTAAGATCACGTTCCAAGCAAATAAAAGAATTATCATAATTACAAATTTTATTCAAATGCCGTGTATGAAGTCTCAATGAAATTCAACTTCTAAATAATCAAACATAATTACACGCTTTAGCCCAATATCAAAAGTCAATTACACCAATCAAAAGCACATGTAAACCCATTTAAGAAATCAATATGAGTCCAATGATTTCAGTTTGAGTAGGAATTTAAGTCAAAATTTTCAATTTTAAAACAGTATGCACTTGAATTCTTCTTCATTAACTTTGTGATCTATTCTACTCACACATAAAACTACTATTTCACAAATCAAAACATATTTGAACAACCCTTTTATACACTCTAATCTAGAAGAGAAAAACATATTTTAACATTAAAACAATAATGATTCCATTGAAGATAAAAAAAATATCAATAGATTATAGTAATGCTTACGCAACAATAAACATTGATATAAACTTGTAAACAATAGGAAGTTTTGAAAATTATATGCATTCACAATATAGCAAATTGATTACTTTTTGCTGTGTAAATCTATTTCAAGGTACAAAAACAATGTTTAATCATCAAAAGTTATTTCAAGGCACAAAAACAATGTTTAATCATCAAAAGTCCAAGTTTTGACACAATAGCATAGCTTCTCAATTACTCCATTCACAATCCACTAAAATTATTTATAACTCTTCAATTTCATCTAAATAACAAGTATATGCAGAAATTTCAAACACACTATAGTATTATCCTATTCCACACTCATGATATCTAATCAATCGATATAATAGTAATTAACGGATTTGGTTTCTGTAAATTTCTAATTTTTGAAACAAAAATTAGTTTTCATAAGAGAAAGTTAAATACACAAAATACTGATATTTGTTTTCTCAAATAAAATAAGAAATTCAACTCTTACCACTTTTGAGACTTTCTTTTTCAACTGTAAAAAACAATAATTCTTCTTTTTGTAAAGCACAACGAATCAACGAATTTAGCGGCAGCAAGAAAATGGGCAAAGAGAATGCGTTGTCAATGTCAATTCACCAAACGCCTTGTGTAATTTGCTTATAAGATCAATAGTAGTCTCCTAAACCGCTAAACGTATAAGCTAGGCTATTTAAATAGAGAATTTAGGATAAATTTTAGAAGCGTATTAGGGTCAAATTGGGTCGATGGTGATTGGCCCAAATAAATTGTGATATTATCTACCCAATTTCTTGTCAGATCATCTTTTTTTACTATCTACGCACATAGACCAACATACATCAAGAAAACAACCCAATTACTTAATAGTACAAATCTTATCTTTATTTAAAAGGACCTAATTAAGTCATTAATATAGAATGCATAAACAATTTTGAGAAATAAATATCAATTAGTTAAAAATTTATCTTAAGTACATTTGAGTCGTTAGAGCATCCCGACGCGTTCATCTGTAAATCATTAAATTAATACACATAAAAATATTAAATCAAATAATGATGACAGTTAAATCAAATCATCATGACAATTAATCAAGTAAAAAAATTAATGCAACAATTGACAATTAAATAAATAATTAAATGCAATGTTAGTTGTAGTGTTACAAAGCGTGTGGAAGAAGCATTAGAGGCGTGTTAGAGAAGCTTTGCGGGACACTATGTATGTCCTGGCAATCCTTGATTGGACAGAAGGGAGGCAACCTTGACATAAAGTGATGGACATTAAATGTTTGTCAAGCCTTCGAAATGACTCGATGTGGTTTATCCTGACATCCTGCTATGTCGATTGGATTCATTGGGTGCTCGGAACTATGAGGAGGTCCTACCTGGGGTGTTTCCTTTCGGCGGGCAATGATGCCCCCACTCTCAGCACTATCCGTGCTCCCCTTATGAACTGTGATCTCCCCTATTTGTGCTTGGGTTTGTGCAAGTCGAGCTTCCATGAAAGTGATTAGTCGGGGTCAGTTCTTCTCCTTAGAACCTTTTTTCTTAGATTTCTTGGTGTGGTGTGACACGCGTCGTCGCCCGATTAAAGCTCGAGTAAATACCCAAAATAATTGCCCCTAGTCTAGGGCTTGGATGACTTTGTTCACCCAGGTTTGAAGACTTTATTATCCGAGCTCCTTGTCCGAGCTACCCCGGTATAGTGATAGACTTCATTCCCACCTTAGACATCTTATACTTGTGCCTCAAGTTTATTCTTCGGTGGGGATCACACCAAATATAATCAATTTCCTAACCATTTTTGTCGTAACCCACTCATCATGCATGTATCGTCTCACCCTTTCCGTGGTTTGAGGCCATTAATGGCACGTGGGCGCGCGTGTCGGAACCTGGCTGCCTCATGTGTCAATTCATTCTTGATGTTGTCACTTCATTCCTGATGTTGTCATTTCATTCCCTACGGTTGCTTGAGTCATCGTTTGGCCCCCCAAGGTCTTCTCATCGATTCACGAAATGACCTTTCATTAGGCGTGGGATGACCTCAACGATCGCCATCATGGCCCTTTCTTTCCATGATAGTCGTTACCTTTTCTATCATCCTTTAAATGTCATGCCTCAAAGTCGTTGGTGTTTCGTTCGTAGTGATTTTCTTACTGTCTGTGTGGTGAACCCTTTATCTGTGGTGGTGGCTGGCTTGACAAATAACAAGATGACCTATAACATGATGACTCCCTTGGCTACATCCTACCTTCTTCCTCGTCATCGCTCTTTTCCCTTCGCCACCTCCGTCCTTTCAACTGAACAACCGTTTATTACAGCACGCAATAGGTGTGAGCCAAGCACAAGCCTCACGGTCATATCATTTGGTATCATCTCTAATTATGGGGTAGTTTCCCCTCTCCTTGTTCTCCTCGTGAGAGAAGTTGAGATTTTTTAGGTCAAAAGTTATCTGCTGCCCATGGTTTGAACCAACTTTTATCCTAACTTGATCCGGGCCTTAGACCAAGTCATCGTGATCCGGACCGTTGGGTGACTGGAGCCCCCTAACCTCAACGGAGTTCAAGAAAGCTGTGAAAATCACGTGACCTCCAACCCGGATGTTGGGGGCTTTTACCTTAAAGTTAGCCTAGCAGTGGCTAACCCCTTAACTGAGGAGATTGTTGTACTTTTGGTTGTACTTGTTATCTGTTCATTTATAAAAATAAACTTCCTTTACCTCTGACTCCTTTATTTATCTCTGTTTTTGCTTATTTCCTGTCGCGAACACACCTTAAGTAAGTAGAGTTTCTTTTTCCGCAATCGAGATTTAACTTAGTCTGGATGAGACCTTTATCTTGAGCTACATAATTATCCTGACTATTATGTCGAGCATTGTGTATCTAATAACTTATACTGGCCTGAGCTTGTGATCTCGAGCTAGAAAGGGCTTTAAATGAGCTTGATCATTTTTGGTGGACTTGAACTTGTCCAATGGGTTGCCCGTTTCGTAGGTCGGGGGTCGTACAAACTTGTCTTTCCTTGATGTCTACTGCTCTGGCTAGACCTTGAATCTTGTCTACGAACATGAATGCTCGGAAGACATCACTTTTTAATCCTGACTGGTGGACTGGAGTAACATGCCAGTCATCACTTTTTAATCCCGACTGGAAGGCTGGAGCACCATGCCAGTCATTATTTTTTAATTTTAAATGAAGGGTGGGAGCACCACGCCATTCATCATTTTTTAATATCGACTGCTGGGCTAGAGCACCTCCTCATTCATCACTATTTTTTGCCGTCGACGCACGTCATGGAAGAATCGATCCTTGGAGACCCATAGGATAGCCATAAAATCATTAGTAAATATTTCTACAACATGTTCTGTTATTCCATAAAGTAGATTTGCTCAAAAAGGACCTTGTAAGATGTTACTTTTAAATGAGGAGTGAATGAGACCTATTATCTGATAAATGCCGATGAGTACACCTAGGTGGAGGGCCGAAGACAGCCAAGCTTTTTTTTTTCTGAGCTTTTTCTTTGTCTTACCAATGAGACACCTTGAGTTTGGCACTCTACTCGGTAGTAAGTGCTGACTTATCTTGAGCTGCCCTTTCCAGATGTTCCGGCAGAAGAAGGATTGGTCGCCCCTGATCCCTTCAGTTCTTCCTTTGGCCATTCTCCAAGTAGTTCGTCTTTCATAAGGTCTTCCTTGTGGGTTTACCTGCTTCGTGTAGGAGCGTTGGAGGAACACATTCGTGCTCTTCATTGTGAAAATCCTGGTCCAACCAAGACTGGAGCACGAGGTTTTCTGACCACCCCTACTCTCTCATTGGGGCTACATGCCCTAGCTAGGTCCGCGAGCATGTGTACCAATTTTGGCATGACCCCTGTCCTTTCGTTTCACTTGATGTGGGATTTGGAGGAGCCTGTATTCCTGCTGGGAGTATCCCCAGGCCAGCTCGTCTGCACAACGTGGTTTTCCATCACCTATGCTGAAGCGTTGCAAAATTATTGATGGTCAAGAGGGCATCGAGGAGCAGGGTGGATGGTGTCCTATCAATATTTTGCTCTCTCTCCGCCTTTGTTCATATACTACCCACGGAGGGTTCTTCGGGGTCTTTACCTTCGTTCACTTTCTAGCAGTTTCATTCTCCTCCTTCATCTTCCAGGGATGACCTCAACCAGAATTACAAAAGGGGATCCTAGCCCTCTGTGCTCTGTGTTTACTTTGGTTCCAGTTTCCTCGAGAGATAGCACTTGCTTCGAGTTGAGAGGTCATCCCCACCCTTTGTTGGGTAGTTTTCTTCCAGGGTCTCGTGAGTGCATGGCGAATCTACCAATGATCTTTTGAGCCTTGGGATGGGACCATTTTCGTGCAAGAGACCGTTGTGACTTACGCGGTACTTGGCACCTCTTTCCTTTCTTCCCGGGTTATCTTAGAGGTTATAATCATTGCATCCTTCTTCTTTTGCCGGATAATCATGGAGATGGTAGAAAGTTCATTTCCCAACAGGGGGAAGAGTGAATCTCCCATTTTGTACCGAACTTCATCGACGTAGAATGTCATACCCGTTTTCTCCTTGTGCGGGGGAGAAAGGCTTTGCAGTCTTTCTCCACAGATGGCGCCAACTGCTTTAACCAAAAACTACAACAATACAGATGTTGGCCTCCCGTACTAAATGCATGAGTCCTTTTGACTGGGGGGAGAGTCGGCAGTAACGATGTTGTATGTGTCCTTCTCTTCTCTCCAATGGACGTACTCTTACTCTTGCCTGGAGCTCCTCATGACCTCAACGTCTGTAAAATGTAGATAAAGAATCGAAAGAGCGAGGAACTCCAGGGGCAGGGGGTGCCTCACCTAAGGGCCTCTAATGCCTAACTCAATATCCTCGTAATATTTTGACATAGGTTCCTTAGGGAGAAAATGGCATACCTCCCATGTTCAAAGGCAGGTGTATTTGTACTTTAATCTTTGTGTGGAAGAAGCCTTAGAGGCGTACTGAGGAAGCTTTGCGGGACACAATGTCTGTCATGACTATCCTTGATTGGATGGAATGGAGGTGACCTTGAAAAAGAGCGATGGACATTAAATGTTTGGCATGCCTTCAAAATGACTAGAGGGATTTATCCTGACATTCTGCTATGAGGAGGTCCCACTTGGGTGTTTCCTAGATGCCCCCACGCTCAGTACTATTCGCGCTCCCCTTTTGAACTGTGACATCCCCTATTCGTGGTTGGGCCTGTGCAACCCGAGTTTCTTTGAAACTAACCAGTGTGGGTCAGTTCTTCTCCTTAGAAAATTTTTGTCATAGACTTCTTGGTGTGGCGTGACACGCGTTTGTCACCTTATTGGGGCTCGAGTAAATACCCATAATATATATACTTAATTTTGTTTTAATAATAATAACTAGGGAGAACTACAAAAAGTTCGAAAAGCATGACTGAATCATAAAACAATCTGATTTTTTTTGGAAATATGATTTGAGTAAACAATTTAGTTACCAAACTACACTATCATAATGTAACTAAATAATTTACGCATGTGTAATTTTTGTAACTATATTTGTTACCTCGGTCATTTTCAGTCATTTTTTCAAGAAAAAAAATTCCAGCTCTTTCTGTCGTTCACGCTGAAAAGGCAGTTTTTGGTCACTTATTGTAATAATTATTTTAAGAGGCCGAGGGGTTGATAACAAGTAGGGATGGCAATTAGTGGGTTTGGGTAGGGTGTGCTCATTAAATACCCACGTTAAGTTCTTACTACATATACTATATCCATACCCATGCTAAATTAAATGGTTGTGTGTGGGTGATACCCATTAAGACATATATACCCAATGAGTATATATGTATATGTATGAATATTTTTTTTTGTTTTAGAACTAAATGAGTATTATTTTTTTTATTTAACCAACAATTCTATTTTCACCATTCACTTATGTCTCTTCATCGAACTATGACCATTGAGATCAGCGATTTAGTTAAAATTACTCACTCCAAATTGACAGGCTGAACAACAATTTTCATCATAAATATCTTAAATTCAAAATTGAGTCGACGAAATTGTTTAATAAACCTAATAAAATTGATGAATTTTAGTCTGGTTAATCGAGTATAAAATTGATGATTCAGTTAGTTCGGTTGTATGATTATTTAATTATAAAATTGATGATTCAATTTAGTTCTATTGTGAAATTAACGAACTATAGTTCGCTTGAGAACCCTCCTTGAGGTTGGTTTATTTTGAGGTTTTTGTTGGCTTGACTTTGGTCATGTCCTTGGCTTAGTCTTGTTGGTTTAGCCCTTTATTGATACTAGTTTTGAGATGTGCATTGCAAGTGAATATAAGTTTAATAAATATTACTACCATATAAAAACTTATTTTTTTCTTTCCTATATGTGTTATCATTATGAGGTTAATTTAAAAATTGTATAAGAAATTTGTCTAATATGTAAGCTAACGCATTTTACTCAATTTTAATTATAAATGAATTTTCTCTTTTATCAAATTTGTTTCAAGAATTTTTTCTTTCTTTCCCTATGTATCATTGTTATATATTATGTATTATATTCATATAATTAATCATAATCTATATTCATCATAATTTCTATTGTAAAATGTGATGTAAAAAGATTAATTAAGTATCTAACTTGATATAAAAGATCATGTCCGTTGATCAATTAATTAAAAAATTAATTATTATGATGTCATTTAATGCTAAGCTTAAAGATGATTTAGAAATTTTAATAATAATGTGAAGATAAAGTTATTCAAAAATATTTCTCAGTCACTTTTATATATATTAAGATAAGATAAGAACAGTAATGATAGATATAGAGTTTTTTTATTCCTTCCGCTCGATGAAATTTTCTTTCATTTTTATTTCTAATGCTCATTAGATTAGTATACACATAAATGATAATAAGACAATATTAACTAAAATTTATTGGATTAATTTAAGACTTTTTTCTTATATTTAGTCTTTTAAGATTTACGCATAAAAATGATAATAAAGAGATCTTAACTAAAAATATATTTGGTTAGTTTGAGACTTAGTTTTTGCTTATAATTGATCTTTTAAAGATTTTAAATTAAAAATGAGAAGAAAACGTCTTTAAAGATGATATTTAAACAAAGTAGCGAAAAAGACTTTCATATGAACAATTGAGATAATAGGTTAAACATAGATAAAAAACTTTTCATATGAGTATTTGAGATAATTAATTCATTGTAAATGATAAGGGTAATAATTAGTCGCCAACCATGACTGGCATTTGGGGCCTGTTGATGGCGTTTGAACTTAATAGCTTAGTAACGTAGTCGAACATGCAGCTTATGCAAATCAGTTGTTAATCACGTGCTTAGTGAATGCTTTGTTCATCAGTTAGTCGAGAAGTTAGTAGACTGTTATGACAGTTTGTTTAGTTATTTTTAACACTTGTCTATATATAGTTGTACCTCAGCTCTTTGATAATTAATGAGAAAACCAGTATTCTCTTCACTCACGAAGCTCTCTCTCTCTCCCCTCTTCATCTTATCCTTTGTTTGCCCCTGTTCTATATCTCGTCTTAGTATCAGAGCACAAATGTGAGTTCCCGAAGTTATGGCTGTTGAATCTAGTATGAGTACTGAAGGTAACACAAGTGACGATAACTTCTTCTCAAAATCTCTTAGTTCAAAACTTAATTCATCTCTTTTGATTAAAGCTTGATAGAAATAATTTCATGTTGTGGAAGTCACAAATTATCCCCGCAGTGATAGGAAATGTCTACATTCTTTTCTCTTCAGTAATGAGGAAAAATCTGAGCAAAAATTATAAAATGTAAATGACAATCCAAAGTATGTTACTTGGATCAGGAAAGATCAACTACTTTTGAGCTGGCTCCCATCGTCTATGACTGAGAGAGTTCTTGGAACAGTTCTTTAATACTGTCATTCAAGAGAATTGTGGAAAGCATTGGAAAGAAGCTTCTCCAACTAGTCTAGAGAAAGAATGCGGCAGTTAAAGAATTTACTATAAACAAGCAAGAAGGGAAATGAAAGCAACGCAGATTATTATGACAAAATGAGGAACTTAGGTTATGCAATTGCTACCGCAGGGAATCCAGTAAGTTCTCAGGACCTAATGCTTCATCTATTGAATAGTCTAGGAGTAGAATATGACTCAGAGGTAGTTAATGTTACTTCAAGAAGTGATGATCTTACCTTTGAAGAGGTTCAGGCTTTTTTGATAGTCATGAGTGTAGAATTGAAAGAATGAATTCTGAATCAGCTTGGGATGCTAAGTATTCGATGTCAGCAAATTTTGCTGGAAGCAATTTTGGCACAAAAAATGCAGGTTTAGGACACAGAATGGTAAATTGACCAAGAGAATTTTGGCAGAGGAAGAGGTGGCAACTTCAATTGCCAAGGAGGAAATCGTGGCAACGTTAATGGTGGTGAAAGAGGTAGAGGTGGGAGGTTTGGTAGCAGGTTAACCTGTCAGGTTTATGGTAGAACAGGTCATGGAGCATTGACTTTCTATTACAAGTATGATAGAAATTATCAACTGCAGTAGAATCAACATGTGGGGTCCTTCTCACAACAACTCAGAATAACAACTTCTCACTTACTGCAATGGTGGCAAGCTCAGATGGCCTCTTTAGTGACACAAACTGGTATGTGGATAGTGTAACCACGAACCATATCTCATCATACCTAAACAACTTTCATCTCTCACAAGAATACAATGGCAAAGAAAAATTGATAGTAGGTGATGGTAAAGCTCTCTTTATTTCTCATATAGGATCAACTTCTCACCCTATACCTAAAGCTTATACTGTCTTAAAACTTAAATCAATGTTTAAGGTGCCTAGTTTAAAAAAATATTATTAGTGTTTCCCTACTAACAAAAGACAACTCTTTGTTTATTGAGTTTGATGCCTTTTATTGTCCTGTTAAGGATGAGGTAACCAGGAGAGTTCTTCTTAAAGAGAGGCTTAAAAAAGGTCTTTATGAGCTGTTGCTGCCAAACAACAAGGAAGTTGCTGCACTGATATGCCATATCACTGATGTTAAACCTTTTAACAAATTCTGTGTCAAAAGCTGCATAAATAATCCCTCTTGTACACCTAGCAATAATTACGCTTCTGGTTCTTTTCTTTCTCCTACTTTTTCTTATAAGTCTACTAACTCAATGTCAAATAGATTGAATTCCGATCAAAATAATCTGAGTCATTCTGTAAGGTCTCTCAATTCTAATAAATGTAATCCTTTTACATTCTCTGTAACTTGTAATGAAATCAATAGCTTTGACTATGATATAAATTCTCTACCTGATTTTCAACTATGGCATATCAAATTTGGACATCCAAGTGCTAAGATTGTCTCACAAGTACTGGATCAATGTGGTGTACTGCCCTTAATTCAGCTGATGCGCTGCTTGTCCTAAGGGAAAAGGCGAGACTCTACATCACCCCTTTGTATGATTCTCATGCTTCAAAACCATTAGGTTTAATACACACAGACCTTTGAGGCCCTACTCCAATTGCTTCTCGGAATGGGTACAGATACTACATACTTTTTCTTGATGATTTAGTAGATACTCCTGGATATATCCCCTCAAATTGAAGTTTGAAGCATTTAAAGTTTTTCAACAATTCAAAATTCTAGTTGAAAACTGATTATCCACAACAATCAAAACAATCCAATATTTTTGGGGAGGGGAATATCGAACCCTTGAGCAATTTGTTAACACAAATAGGATCATTTTTCAACAATCTTGTCCTCATTCCCATAACCAAAATGGAAAGGCAGAATGCAAGCATGACACTTGGTAGAAACTGGCTTAACACTGATTGCTTAAGCCAATATGCCGACATCCTCTAGTGGCATGCTTTCCTCACTACCTCCTTTCGTATCACCAAACTCCCAACACCTACCCTTTCTGGCATGTCACCATTTCAGGTTCTCTTTAACAAGACTCTAGATTATAGGTTTTTGAAGAAATTTGGCTGTGAGTGTTACCCCAATCTGCGTCCATATAACAAACACAATTTTCAACTTAGGAGTGAACTCTATGTTTTCATAGGATATTATTAATCTCATAAGGGATATCTTTATCTTCACCCTTCTGGCAGAATCTATATCATAGTAAATGTTATCTTTAATAAAGGATTTCCAAAGTCATCCCGTCACCATTCCACTGCTAACCCTCAATCTGGTGTAGGTTTTCAATTCAGCATAGTGACTCATTTGTAGACAACATCTTCACCTATTAATACTCAGCAAACTCAAAGATCTTCCTCAACTGTCTCTGAGAATCAAGCTACCTCTCGTAATATCTCTCTCCTTACTCCTGTATTGAATTCAAAAAACTTGTCTTTTCCTTAATCTATGCATACTGACTTTTTGGAACAACTCATCACTAGTCATGACATTGTTCCCTTAATAAAAGTACCCTTGAGTAGTTCAACCACCACATCCCAATCTGATAATCCCCCTTCCTTACCCTTAGAACTTAATGACACCTTACCTAAACGGATTCAACCATCTCATCATATGGTCACTTGATGAAAAACATGATCTTTAAAACCAAAAGCCTTTCTCACAACAAATCACTATCTCACTGTCAACCGAGCTTGTCACCACCTACTTCAGTTTCTCAAGATTTGGCCTGTGCACCTTGGAAACAAGCCATGGATATTGAGTATAAAGCTCTTCTTCTCAACAAAACAAGAGATCTAGTGCCTTACAACTCTTCCATGAATTTAATAGGCAATAAATGGGTCTTCAGATTAAAGTTTAATGCAGATGCATCTATACAAAGACATAAGGCAAGACTTGTATCTAAGGGGTTCCATCAAAACTCAGGAGTAGACTACACTGAAACCTTATCACCATTATTCAAACCAACAACAATTAGAGTTGTTCTCACCCTAGCTGCATCTTTCAATTGACATGTCCACCAGCTTGATGTCAACAATGCTTTTTTAAATAGAATGCTTGAGGAGTAAGTCTACATGGTTTAACCTCAAGGGTCTGACCTTATACTTATCAATGGAACCATCCGTTTTCAAATTTCACTTGAAAATCCATTTGCAACCTATCAGTTTGTTGCCTGGTGGAAGATCTACCAATTTTCAAGTATGGTTACTCATAATGGATTCAATTTCACTATTGACTGCTTCCTTCCAAAATGGAGCTTCCAGTGCAATCATGGCCTCCTTAAAAGTTTGAGGCTCATTCTCAAGCAAGTACGTTAAAAAATCTAGACTAAATGATTTTTCAGTTCTTACTCTCTTACTACGTCTAGACTCATCTTCTTTATCACTCTTATCATTCAATGACTCATCTTTCCCACTAATAGATGCAATCACCATACTAGACTTGTAGGAAGAGTTACATGGAAATGTATCCTCAAAACATGCAGCATCACATGACTCAATGATAGTGTTAGCATGCACCTCACTGCTATCAGATTTATGCACAAGAAAATGAAATGCACTGCTATTATGTGCATAACCGATAAAGATGCAATCTATGGTCTTTGGCCCTAACCTTGTTCTTTTTAGAGTTGGAACAACACCTCCATGAAGACACCTCTTGAAGATATCTGAAAACTAAAATAAAAAAATCGAACGGTGTAGTCAAATCAAGCCCAAGAGACCCAAGAGCCCAAGGCCCCATCAAAGACCCTTAAATATATTATGTCAAGGCTTGGGTTTGAACCATGACCTCAAGGTTTTACACAAAATCTTTACTACCAAACTACTAACCAACATATGTCCATTCACTACAAAATAAATATAACATTGCCCTCTTGTGATGATAGCGCACATTGATTTCCACACAGTAATAAAATCATTCCAATCTGATTTTCAAAGTGTAAGTTAAGATAATATGTAAACCAGAAACAACGACTAAATGAGCAACGGAAGAAGATATGGACACTGGTTTTTGGTTCCTTGCCACATAGGGAGCACTTATCTTTGATTTTCATTCCTTGCTTAACCAAATTTGGTTTGAGATCTATGAAATTCTGTGAAACCCACCATATGAAGTCCTTGATCTTAGGTTCTACCCAAAGATTCCAGATGTGCTTCAAGAAGATAAAGTCTTGTATTGCCTTGCTAGCTTCGCCCTGGCTGTTTCTACGAAGATTGCCATTGCAGAGCATGTTAGCCGCCACCCTATAGCCAGATTTAACCGAGAACTTACCATCCTTAGTGTAGAACCATGTCAGCTTATCCGGTCTCGCTGAGGTATATAGACTGAATAGCTTCAACGTCCTCCCTTCAAAACATGTTATTAATAAGTTCAAAATTTCACCCAACCGAGAGGTCAATAAGTTCGTTCACTTTATTTTGGGGGTGGTAATGGGTTTAAAGATTTCAGGTCTCGGGATTTAAGGATCGTTCCAAATATCAATATCACTCCCATCGCCCACCCTCCACACAAGCCCTCAGGCAAGAACACTTCTAACCCTCCAAGATACTACGCCAACCCCACGAAGGTCTATACCCCAATTTCGCCTCCATAAATTCTAAATTTCTAAAATATTTAGCTTCGAGAAATCTAACAAGTAAGGAATTCGGTTGTGGGATGATTCTCCAACCTTGCTTTGTAAGCATATCAAGGTTGAAGAAATGTAAATCTCGAAAGGCTGCCCCTTATCTCTACTTCCTGTCAACCTTTTCCAAGACGCCCAAGAAATGCCAACTTTATCGGAAGAAGCATTCCATCAAAATCTCCCAAAACGAGTCACAAATCATCTATGAGAGAAAGTGAAAGTTCAAAGAAATACATACATAAATGAGAATGGATTGGCCAATTGCTTTGATCATAATTTCCCTCCCAGAAGCAGAAAACCATCTCTCAAACCAACCATTAATGCAATTGATAATTTTCTTCTTAATTTCATTAAACATGTGTTTCTTAGAATGCCCAAAATTAGTTTCAAGGCCTAGTTATTTCCCCAAACTCCTACATGTCCTAATGTTCAAAATATCCGCCAACTATTTTTGGATAGAGACGTGGATATTAGCACTGAAAATAATATTACTCTTCTGAAAATTAATAACATGACCTGTAACTGATTCGCAGACATCTAGGATGGAACGATTTAGTTCAGCTCTGTTTATGTGGCCCTACAAAAGTGTAAACTATCGTCAGCAAAAAGAAGGTGGTAAGTCGTAGGCCCCCGCCTCAAAGCTCTAAAACCATGAGTGATACCTCCATTTTCTGAGTCCACTAGAAGCGAAGAAAAAGCATCAACACAAATGTGTTGGGATTATGCCCATAAAGTAGGGTGTAATTGTTGGAATTATGTTCATAAAGTACGGTGTAATTGCTAGGATCAGTTGGTTTTAAAATTAACTAAAAATAAGTTTGAACCACGAACCGTTTGTGGACGGAATATAAAAAAATTTAATTAATTATTTAATCAAATTAAATAATTTAAAACCAAACAACGTGCGATTATGCATTGCCAATATTATATTAAACGAGAAGATAAGGTTAGAAACAAATTTCCACCTATACTTTGTATAAAAAATTTCTGAACTGGCAGAATTCCTTCTAGCGTTCTTCGTATTCTTCAAGCTTCGGGATCTGAATTACGCACTTGAAAAATTGAATATTTTTCCTTCAATGCTCTCTCAATCGGCGGCAATCACTAGGGAGGGGAGAAAACTCTTTTTCTTTGTATCTGATATGAGATCTATATCTCTATCTTTCTCCCTGCAATCAAATTGCTATTAAATATTTATAAAATCTAAATTTCAATATCTACAAATATACCCATATATTTTAGATTTCTGAAAATTCACCCCCATATATTCAAATTGCTAAAAATCAGTATATCTCCATAGTTTTAGAGTTGTCTCGAAATTTATCAGTCCAATTGATAGATTTAATTGATCATTATCATCAACTCATTAATTTATTTTTATTTACTAATTATAAAATAATCAGAAAATAATAAATTAATTAATTTTAATATAAATAATCACACTTAACTAGTTAAGTGACATCAACCATCACATATAGGTGTAGGAAATATGCTTTGGTACCAAAACACATTTTGATCTAATTTACTTGGTTTCTCTATTCCTATTCTCATAAGCTATTTTTAAGACCGAATGGACCTACATGAACAAGGTTAAATATTCAAATACTTGATGAATTTATTTATCTCCATAAATTCCTGATCTAATTAATCCTAACATCGTAGGATTCCACTATAGGTTCGATGCTGAATCAACTCTCAATTCATGCGCGCTACTTTTGTGTTGGTGTAAATAAACATTTTTTATTTGCACGGTCCACAGGATATTTTAACATAATACCTATCGTAAATATCAGTAACAAGATAGGAGTATAAAATTACCATTTTACCCCTATTATTATTATTTTCTTAACTCATTTATTAACTGTGAATAAGAAAAATATATTAGTGAATTGTCTCGTACAATTCACAAGTCTTAATCAATGACTCAATTCATTGACATGGCCAGGTTAATTTATTCACACACCCATCAATAAAGCATAAGGTAATATTGTTGTTTTCGTAATCCAACCACAAATTTTCATATATGTGAATCACGTAACTCCAACTTAATTGAATTACAGTCCTAACAGCCGAGGTATTGCCCTCCGATTCAAGCTCACTTATTTGACATATCAAAGATTGTAACTAACTAAGTCAAGCTACGTATTCACCTCAGGATTAAAGTAATTATGAAAATATCATTAAGGTGTAACAATTAGATTTAGAGCTAGGTAAATGATTTTGGGCTCTGAACTAATTTGTTACCGGTCTATTCAACATGTTCATAACATGTCAAGGTTAACCGTTTGAGTCTCCACTCTCATGCCCCAAGACTGACATCCATTGGTTCAACCTAACAGTCATAATCAGATTTGATTGTCTAGTCGATCCTAAGACTACGAATATCTTTCCGAACTTTCTCAGAAGAGTTCGTCTCGAGACGCCTCTGTCTTCACTCTTCGTTTGTTGAAGAAAGTTTCAGGACTTGAGTAATTTACAAACACACTTTAATTTAAAATAAAACTTTCAATTTTTATTCATAAAGTTCAATAATACTAATGTCTGAGAAATAACTAAATACAAATAAATAGTTATTACACGCTACTTTATGGAAATATTTCAACACTAATATCTATTTATAAGTATTTAGTTATTTCTCAGACATTTTGTATTACTGAATTTAATGAATAAATAAAAGATTTCCTTTAATTAAAGTGTATTATAATTTACTCAAGTCCTGAAACTATTATCAACATAAGAAGAGTAAAGACAGAAGAGTCTTCAAGACAAACTCTTTTGAAATAGTTCATAACATTATTCGCAGTCTTAGAATTGACTAGGGAATCGAATTCGAGTATGACTGTTAGGTTCAACCAATGGATGCCAGTCTTGGGGCATGGGAGTGCAGACTCAAATGGTTAACCTAGACATGTTATATAACATGTTGAATAGACTTGTAACAAATTAGTTTAGAGCAAAAGCCGTTTAACTAGCTCTAGATCTAATTGTTACACTTTAAGGACATTTTCATAATTACCTTAATCCTGAGTTGAATATGTAGCTCGACTCAGTTACTTGCAATATTTGATATGTCAAATGGGTGAGTTCGAATTGGCTGACAATATCACGACTGTTGGGATCGTAATTCAACTATGTTGGAGTTATGTGATTCACATATATAGAAATTCGTGGTTGGATTGTGAAAATAACAATATCACATTATACTTTATTGATAGGTGTGTGAATAAATAAATCAGGCCTGGTGTTCAATGAATTGAGTCATTGATTAAGACTAGTGATTTGTACGAGACAGTTCACTATTATGTCTTTCTTTCTAACAGTCAATAAATTAGTTAAAGAAATAATATCAAGAGGGGTAAAATGGTAATTTAAATCCCCACTCTTGTTACTGATATTCACGATGGGTAATATGTTAAAATATTTTGTAGATTGTGAAAATAAATAGAGTTATTTTGTAACGCTCCGATTTTCGAGGGTTAAACATACTTGAAATTTCAAAATTCGAAAATTTCCCAATTCAATTGAAACCCTAATTTGAGAAAATCCCCAAATTGAAAACCCTAATCTTGCCCTAATTTTTAATCTTAAATAGCGGAAGCATAAAAATTATTTTAAAATAATATTAACTCATTACACTGAAATAAATTATTCATTAAACTGTAATAAAGTGAAGCACGAAAATCCATATGACATGAAAGATTAAACATAAATATTCATAAATATTTGAAATAATGGACGTCTAGAGAAGTCATAATTAAACTTAGGAATCATAATCGTGCTTGCTATGGCAGTCCCTCACTACTGCTGCTCACCATCATCTGCAACACAATCATCTATGGAGGGTGAGTATTAAAAATACTCAGTAAGTAAATTCACATACTAATGAATTTCACATGACATAAATGTAAACATATAACTCATGAAAATTTATTTCACACGTTCACAGGTCACATAAAATACTTGTAAAAACACATCGATTTCATGATTAACATATAACTTGAACTTGTACTTATACATGCCAATACTTATACTTGCTTGATCATAACTCGACTAGACATATCCCTCGATTAACAACGTAATCAAAACTATTTCACAACTTGAACTTGTAACGTGAACATGACAGATTGGATGTCACTTAAGGTTATCTGAACCTCAAGGACGCTAACAAGAACATGGTGACACCCAACTGTATAACTTGATAACATGACGTGAACAATCTAGTTACTTGATAACCAAGGGACATGACTAAGTCTACTTCTTATTTACTTATCACTTTTACTTGAATTAATATTCATATTTCACGTTATCACATATACATAAGTAAACATATAACTTGTTCATGAACATAAACACATAACTAATACATGTATATCTCAAAATATAATCATACATGACATGATAAATAATTTCATCATAATTAGGAAAACAAATAAAATACTTGATCATAAGATTGAACCTAAAGAAATAATAAAACAATTTCACATTATATATTCTACACTTATAACATATGAACCGGATTATTATGTAAATCCACTTACCTGGATTCACTACGAATTAAATTCAGCAACTAATGACCTGCAATCCAAGGATCCTAGGTCACAAAAAAATCATATAATATCTACAATTATTTAAATAACTAAGCGAGGTTGGGAACAGATGGAAACCACAGCGGGTGAAATTATCAAATGGTTTAAAACGAGTCAACAAGGTTCGGGTGGTCTGAATTGGTTCGTTTCTGCTGTTTTGGGACGGTTCAGTCAGGTCGGGTTGAACTGGTCTAGTCTGATCGAGTCGGTTCAGTCCAGTCTGGTCTAATTGAACTGGTTCATCCTGGTATGGTCTGACTGAACTAGTCCAGTTCAGGTGAAGCGGTTCAAAAGAAGGGAAAAAATAGAAAAGGAAGACGAAGAAGAGGGAGAGAGAGACGCAACAGGGGGACGAATGAGAGAGAGAAACAAAACAGAGAGGGGGGAGAGAGAGACAGAACAAAGAGGGGGAGAGAGAGACAGAACAGAGAGGGGGGAACGAAGGAGAGAAAGAAAGAACAGAGAGGGGAAGGAGATGAAGAAGTGAGAGAGAGACGTACAGAGAGGGGGAAGAGAGAGAGATGTACAGAGAGGGGGAAGAGAGAGAGAGAATAGAGAAGGGGAATGAAGGAGAGAGACAGAACAGAGAAGGGGAGACGAAGAAGAGAGAGACAGAATAGAGAGGGGGAAGGAGACGAAGAAGAGGGAGAGAGAAACGCACAGAGAGTGTGAGAGAGAGAGAAACGCACAGAGAGTGTGAAAGAGAGAGAGAGACAGAACATAGAGGAGGAAAAGAGAGAGAGAGACAGAACAGAGAGGGGGGAGAGAGAGAGAAAGAACAGAGAGGGCGAGATGAAGGAGAGAGAGACAAGAAATCATACCTTGATTAATGGAGGATAAATGTTGAAGAATAAACTAGATGAAGTAGAGATGTGCAATCATATAAAAAGGGGAGAGAAAGTTGTAGGTGGTTACAAGGATTAGCTTGAGATAACAAAATAGAGATTTGGGGGGGAATTGTTAAGAGAGAACACAAAGACACATATTTGTGAAGCATCGAGACGTAAAACACATCATGAACACCTGAAAGAGTTGGTGGTAAAGCGAGTCGGTATGCCAACGGGCCAATAAATCTGGGACTCAGCTTCCCCTTGCGACCAAAATGCATAACACCCTTCAATGGGGCAACTTTGAGAAACACATGATCACCCACTTCAAATTCAAGATCCTTCCTCCAGACATCTGCGTAACTCTTTTGCCTACTCTGAGCAGTCTTCATTCTATCTCTGATTTTCTGAATAGCTTCATTCATGGACTGAACCAAGTCAGGGCCCAAAAGCTTTCGTTCGCTAACTTCATCCCAATGAACCGGCGACCGACATTTCTTTCCATAAAGTGCCTCAAAAGGAGCCATACCAATCGTCACCTGATAACTGTTATTATAAGCAAACTCCACGAGTGCCAAGTGTGCGTCCCAACTACTAGAGAAATCCAAGACACAAGCTCGAAGCATATCTCCTAACGTCTAAATTGTTCGCTCAGATTGCCCATCAGATTGCGGATGAAAAGTTATACTGAAATTCAACTGTGTTCCCAAAGCTTTTTGTAGGCTCCGCCAAAAGTTTGACGTGAACCGTGGATCCTGATTTGACGCTATAGACACTGGAACCCCATCAAGTCGAACAATCTCGCGAACATATAATCGAGCCCAATCCTCAACTGAGAAAGTAGTCTTACCAGGCAAAAAGTGTGCAAACTTGGTAAGACGATCCACCACAACCCAAATGGAGTTAAAACCCTTTATCGTTCTTGGTAGCCCCGAAATGAAATCCATAGTTACGTGTTCCCACTTCCATTTAGGAATACTTAAAGGTTGTAAAACCCCAGATGGTCATTGTCTTTTAGCCTTGATCTGCTGACACACAAAACACTTACTAACGAACTCAGCAATGTCACGCTTCATACTATTCCACCAATAATGTATTTTTAAATTGTGATACATCTTAGTACTACCAGGGTGGACAGTGTATGGTGAACTATGAACCTCTGTGAGCAATTCCTGCCTAATGAGTGCATGTTTAGGAACACACAGTCTCCCATGAAAGTGAAGAGCTGAATCGTCACTAATTTCAAACCCTTGTCTTTTGTCTGAACCCACTTCACTACGAGTCAGAAGCAACTCAGAGTCTGAGTTTTGTGCATCAATAATACGCTGCTATAATGATGGTCTAACTGTGAGCTGGGCTAGTTGTGCTGTAGTATCCTTCAGCAACACTTGAATCTCAGCACGTTCCAAATCCTCCAAGATATGTCCTTGAGAAGTAATAAGAGCTACTGAATGAGTTGATTTTCGACTTAAGGCATCAGCCACTACATTTTTCTTTCTTGGATGATAAATGATCTCGCAGTCATAATCCTTCACCAATTCTAACCAACGGCGTTGCCTCACGTTAAGTTCTTTCTGAGTGAAAAGGTACTCAAGGCTCATATGATATATGTAAATCTGACACTTACAGCCTCACAAATAATGTCTCCAGAGAGAGAGAAACATAACAGAGAGGGGGAGAGAGACAGAACAGAGAAGGGGAGACAAAGGAGAGAGAGATAGAATAGAGAGGGGGAAGGAGACGAAGAAGAGGGAGAGAGAAATGCACAGAGAGGGTGAGAGAGAGAGAGAGACAGAACGGAGATGGGGGAAAGAGAGAGAGAGAGAGAGAGAGAGAGAGAGAGAGAGAGAGAACATAGAGGGGGAGAAAGAGAGACAGAATAGAGAGGGGGAGACGAAGGAGAGAGATGAGAAATCATACCTTGATTAATGGAGGATAAATGTTGAAGAAGAAACTAGATGAAGTAGAGAGGTGCAATCATATAAAAATGGGAGATAAAGTTGTAAGTGGTTACAAGGATTAACTTGAGATAAAAAAAAAGGAGATTTGGGGGAAAATTGTTAAGAGAGAACACAAAGGAAACAAATAGGGTAACTTAGAGTGTAAGTGCATATATGGTGTGAGTGAGTTATAACTTACAAAAATACCCTTTTATTGAAGACTAGGGTATTATATATTTACACCAATAGAATATGTAACGTGCATGAATCGAGAATTGATTCGACATCGAACCTATAGTGGTGTCGTACGATGTCAGGATTAAATAGGTCAGAAATTTATGGAGATAAATTCGTCAGGTATTTAAATCATATAGCTTTGTTCAGGTGAGTCTATTCGGTCTCAGAAATAGCTTATGAGAAAAAGAATAGAAAAACAAATCAAGTTGGACCAAAATATGTTTTGGTGCCAAGACATATTTTCCACACATTTATATGATGGGTGATGTCACTTAATTGGTTAAATGTGATTTATTGTATTGAAATTAATTAATTTATTATTGGATAATTATTAGATAATTATTAGATAATTAGTAAATAAAAATTAATTAATTAATTGATAAGGATCAATTATATTTAATAATTGAATTGATAAATTTTGATACAACTCTAACACTGTGGAGATATACTGATATTCGGCAACCTAAATGTATGGGGGTAAATTTTTGGAAATGAAAATATATGGGTATATTTATAAATATTAAAAATGATCTTTTATAAATATCTAGTAGCAATTTGATTGCAATAGAATCACTTCAATCATGTGTGTGATCATACAGAGAAAAAAAGTTTTCTCCCCTCCCTAAAGATTGTCGTCGAAATATAATATTGAAAGAAAAATATTTAATTTTTTCTTCAATCGTTTTGCGAGCCAACACTTAAATTCTTACACAAAATTCTCATGAGATATATTTATGAAATTAAGGAGTGATTGTAGGTGTGAAGAAATGAAGTCTGAAGAACGTGAAGAAGGAATACAAGAATTCCACCAATTTAGAAAATTTCTGATACATCGCAAATGTCAAAATCGTTTCAACCTTTATCTATTCGTTTCAATATCTGATATGCATGATGGTTGTTGTTTTGATTTTTAATTATTCAATTTGATTAGATAAGTTTTAGAAATTTTTTTTATATTCCCCCATGAATCGTTCGTGGTTCAAACTTATTTTTCTTTAATTTTAAAACCACTGACCCCGCAACTAGTATCAGACTCATGTGTTCTTGATTATGCATATAGATATTTGAAACAAATGTATCGATGAATTTGTTGATATTGGCATATATATGTGTATGGTAGATTCAAATCTTTTGAAATTTGATTTTGAAAGATAATTATATTTTTTTATCCTTTTATCTTTTGGATTTTGAATTTTCAATTTAAAAGATAATTATCTATTTTTTTTTATCTTTTGAATTTTAAAATTTAAAAAGATTATAATGAGATTATTTACTTAAAAAAATAGTGTTCCTTAATTAAAGGGTTCTGATCAAAATTTAAATTTTGAATTTGAATTTTGAATTTGAAATTTAAAATTTTGAATTTTAAAATGGGAATGAACTTTTGTAAAGAGTTACAAATTGGTGGAACTTCCTGAAGGACAAAAAAATAATTACAGAGGTCATGAAGATTAGTATTTAAATTAATTATAATTTATTTATTATTTTTTTATAGGTTGTAATTAGAAATGAGCCAATATGGAGGTTAATTTTGAATGGATAATTTATTATTAATCTCAGATCATCATATAACATGCCATATAGAAAAAGGGATATGCCAATATCAAAATACCATGTAGCATGTACATACATAATTGTAGTTTAATTTATAATGAGATATAATTCAAATACAATGCAAATTTTATAAAGTTACAAATTTTAAATTGGGATTTAAATTTTATAAAAGTTTAATTTGAAACTTGTTTTTTCCAAATTAATAAAGAGATATAATTTTTGAAAAAACAACCAAAAACCTATTTTTCTAAAAACTAAGTGGGAAGGTTGTTTATGTTGATACGTTCCCAAGGTCCCTAACGCAAACTTGATCGTGGCATGAGAAATGGTTTAGAGCCACCCCAGCGGTCCTCTCTTCGGCGAGAGAAACTTTGGAATCGTGTCATTTTGAGTCATCGAGTTGCTTAAGAAGCTAAAACTTGTAAACAAATAATGTGGCAGGACCGTCCCTAGACGGAATGTTAGTTCATAGCAACTTTTCAAGCCGATTCGTTGAATAAACACTTAGATCGAAACACATTGGAATCTATAATAGAGGCTAGTCAATGAGGCTAAGGTGAACAATATCATTGGTGATTGGTTAAGCTAGATGTAGTGACATCTTAAGAAGCGTTAACCAAACGAAAGGAGCCTCGATGTGATATGAGGTAGCTTGGACGATGTCTTTAGATAAGACAAGCCATCGTTGTTGATCATAACATCATGGGAGAAATATTTTTTATTGGATTTTAAAATTTAAGTATTTTCATCATGAATCATACTTTCCTAAATGATTGAGTATCTATTTACATCGCTTTATTTATTCTTTTCAACAATCATGTCGTTATCGCCACTCTCAACTCTCTTAAACGCGAATAAATTTATTGGTGAAAATTACATTGATTGGAAACATAATCTTGATATTGTGTTGACGGTAGAAAAACATAAGTTTGTGCTCACCACCTCGTGTCCCCTTGAGCCCATTGCCGAATCGACTCAAGAGAAAAATGATGCTTATGCTTCTTGGCTGCGTTCTGATGAGATCAACAGGTGTTACATCTTGGTTTCTGTTAGCAATGTGTTGTAGCAACAACATCAGAACATGGAAAATTCCACTGATGTGATGTTGTACATCACCGAAATATTTAGAGATTAAGGTCGTCAAGCCAAACAGGGAGCTGTGCGAGACTTCATGAGCTGTAGGATGAAACATGAAACTCTTGTCAGAGAACATGTGATGTTGATAGTTAGTTATCTGAATGAGATGAAGATCATGGGTGCTGAGGTAGAGGTGCGAGACATAACTTGATATGATCCTTGAGACTCTGTCTAACACTTTTGAGAATTTCAAGCTTAATTATTTGATGAATAAGTTGAGGTACTCACTTCCTGAGCTGATGAAGGAACTGCAAGTTGCCGAAACCCTTTTTCTGAAGGGTAAGAGGAGGACTGAAGAGGAAAACTTTACTGAAAGCAAGCCTTCTACCTCTGACGCCAAAAAGAAACATAGGAAAGGTCCCAAGAAGGCAAAGAAGTAGAACTCAAAAGTTGTGAAAGGAAAGGGCACTACAAAAGTGGACAAGTATAATGACAAGCGTCATCATTGTGGAGTCGTTGGTCATTGGAAACGCAACTGTCCAGACTAACTCAAGGAGTTGAGATCTAAAGGTATAGTACTTGTTATTGAGGCTTGTTATAAGACTAAATTTACATTTTCTTAGATTGTAGACTCTATAGCCACTAACCACATATGTTGTTCCCTTTAAGGGTTCATGAAAATTAGAAGGCTTGACGAGGGCGAGTTCAGCTTCCATTGGGGAAATTGAGCCCTAGTATCGGCTATATCTATGGGAACTATTAAATCATCATTTGATAACAATTTTATGGTTTTATGTGATGTTTATTATATCCCATTTTTTGGGGAAGAACCTTATTTCAGTAGCTAGTTTAATTGAGTGAAAAATAATTTGAATTTCATTCATAAAAATATTGATATTTTTAGAAATGACTGCTTAATTACTACTGCACGCTTGATAAATAAACTAATTTACGTAAAACCAATAGATCCAATGATATGTGACACTAAAGTGAATGTTGATTCACAAAGAGATAGTAAAAGGTTGAAATCTGACTCAACCGATCTAACATATTGCACTTACGCCGTGGGCATTTTAGCCTGGACATGATTAAAAGATTTGAGAATGATGGTACTTTGCAAGCTTTAAGTGTGGGATCACTACCCGCATGTGAATCCTGTATAGAAGGAAAAATTACCAAGATACTTTTTTCAGCAAAGGGTGAAAGAACCACTCAATGCCTCGACCTTGTACATAGTGATGTATGTGGGCCATACTCTGTAAGTTGTTCTAGAAGCTTACAAGCCCCTGACACTTTATTGCGATAGCAGTGAGGCTGTAGCAAAACTCGAATGAACCAAGGAGTCATAAAAGATCTAAACACATAGAGCGTTAGTATCACCTGATTAAAGAGATTGTTCAGCGTGAAGATGTCATTGTAACACACATATAGATGGTCAATAACCTGGCAGATCCATTCATAAAGACTTTAAGTAGTAAAGTTTTTAATGGTCATCTGGAGAGCATGGGGATACGAGATTGTACACGCCTACTTTAGTCCAGGTGGGAGATTGTTGGAATTATTGTAATAACTATTTATGAGTATTTAGTTATTTTTCAAACATTTTGTATTACTAAATTTAAAGAATAAATAAAAATATTCCTTTAGTTAAAGTGTGTTTATAATTTACTCAAGTCCTGGAACTATTGTCAACGTAAGAAGAGTAAAGACAGGAGTCTTCAAGAGGAACTCTTTTGAAATAGTTCAAAACATTATTCGTAGTCTTACGATCGACTGGGCAATCGAATCTGATTACGACTGTTACGTTGAACCAATGGATGCCAGTCTTAGGGAATGAGAGTGGAGACTCAAACGGTTAACCCAGACGTGTTATGGAACATGTTGAATAAACTGGTAACAAATTAGTTTAGAGCAAAAAACGTTTACCTAGCTCTAAATCTAATTGTTACGCTTTAAGGGTATTTTCATAATTACCTTAATCCTGAGGTGATTATGTAACTTGACTTAGTTACTTGCTATCTTTCATATGTCAAATGAGTGAGTTCGAATTGACGGACAATAACTCGGCTATTGGGATCGTAATTCAATTATGTTGGAGTTACGTGATTCACATATATAGAAATTTGTGGTTGGATTGTGAAAACAACAATATCATCTTATACTTTATTGATGGGTATGTGAATAAATAAACCGAAACTGATATTCAATGAATTGAGTCATTGATTAAGACTTGTGAATTATATGAGACAATTCACTATTCTGTCTTTCTTATTCACGGTCAATAAAAAAAGTTAAGAACATAATAACAAAAGGGGTAAAATGATAATTTACATCTTCGCTCTTGTTATTGATATTCACGATGGGTAATATGTTAAAATATTTTATGGACCGTGAAATAAAAGAGTTTATTTACACCAATAGGAAATGTAGCGCGCATGAATCGAGAGTTGATCATGCATCGAACCTATATTGGAGTTTTACGATGTAAGGATTAAATAGTGTAGATACCGTATTTTATCCGGCCTAATACATGAAATATATATGCTTTATATTTTGGCTCATATAATAATCCAAGACTAAATGTATAATTTGAAAACTAATCCAATACTAAAATAAGAAAAGTGGTCCAAAGATTTAAAAGTAAAAATTGAAAAAAAAGGACTAAAAAATAAAAATTGAAAAAAAGACTAAAAGTAAAAAAGGTAAACCCTAATTTTTCCTGTAAATAGGAATGAAGTCTTCACTTAAGGGGAGGTCTTTTGGGAGTAAAAAAAGGGAAGTCATTTTTTTAGAGTGAGAAAGAGAGGGGTTGGAGTGAGAAAGAGAGGTGATTTTAGAGAGAGGAAGAGGTTCTACACTTCTATTATCTTCATCTTCTTACATTCTTCTTCTCAATGTAGCTTAATTGTTTGGTACATTTGTTCATAATATAGTTTGTTCATCACTCTTCTTCATATGAATGTAGTTGATATCTTTTGTATTTTTATACATAAGTGGATTGTTCATTCTTTATCATTTCTCTTCATTTAAATCTTAACATTTTAATTTCATGCTTTGATGATTTCTTTACAAGTTGGATATTGAGATGTCTTTGTCATCAACTTAATTAATGGGGATGATGATAAAGCTTTTGAGGGGTGGAAAAATTAACCAAATGTGAATCAACCATTTTAATGGGTTGAAAGTGTACATTTCATGCAAAGATCCCCTAGGATAATTTTCTCACACATAACAATGCATAAAATAAAGAGTGAAACCTCTATACAAGATTATGCAAATATCTAAGTTGTGAAATTTTTAATTTTCCTACAAAGTCTTTTCTTTTTTTAAATATTATGTTCATCATTTTATGACACTTGTTTGAACTAATTATCATCCATGATCATCCCCTTTGCTATTTGATTAGTAATGATTAATGAGGGAAGGAAAGAAAAAATGGCAATTAGTAGACTAAGTAGTAAAAAAAAAAAGACATTTATGTTAAAGAAAACATATTGTTTATTTTGCAACAGAGGAAAGTATTATATGTATAGGTATACATATGTATACATAGGTATACATATATATATGTATACGTATATCTATGTATATGTATATATTCATATACGTATATCTATGTATATGTATATATATGTGTGTGTGTGTGTGTATAAATTTTTTTTAAATTTTTTTTCTTTCATTTATTACATAATATAGTCTTTTTACTTTATTCTTGCATTTTTTTTGTATGTTTTATATAATCTCAACATTTTATGTTTTCTATAATTTGACATCCTATAACTTATCTCTATTCTTTTACTTCCATTTTGTTGTAATTATTAACATTAATTTCCTTTACATGTTTATTTATTTAGCATTCTTGCATCGTCATGCTTATAATGCGATTCTTGCATTATTCCCTTATTATTATAATTAATGTTCATGTATGTGTGGATTATAATTTTAATAATTAGATTTAGATTTTGTTACTTCTATTATTTATTTTTCACTAAAAAAGCCGACGATGGACTTTGACATTTTCGGGATACCAAACTTCTCGAACTACTGAGGTGAGGAGTTATTCTTGGGATACCGAGAATAACTCTAATAATGCTTTGATTTAAAAAGATATAAGAATACAAAAAAATAATTTTTTTCAATGGTCTTTGAACCACCCATTAAAAGTAATTTATTTTGTTCATTTCTATGATACAAAATGCATCAAATGGGACATTAAAAAATGAATCTCTTTTAACCTTTGCCTTAAAATAAAAAATTGGATAGCATTTGATTAAATTTGATAACCATTTTATAATGGGTGTTGTGGGGTGCTAATACCTTCCCCACACACAAACGACTCCCGAACCAACTTTGAGTTTTCGTAGACAAAAAATTTTCATCTTAAAATTGGGTGACCAATCACACCCTAAAATGATTGGTGGCGACTCCAAATTTCTTTTCCTTAAAAAATAAATATTTTAATCGCCACTCCGCGTCACACGCACGTTGCGACAGCTTGGCGACTCCGCTGGGGACCTTAACAATTGGTCTAACCATCTTTAGATCAATAGAGAGTCAAGCCAAAATTTCATCCTATGTTATCCTTTTGTATTGGTTCTTGTTTCTTTTATATGATTTATTAATTTTTTCGTGACTGTAGTTGTACATAAGTTTTTTTTACGAAGTACATTTTTTTACATAATTTTTACTTTCACACATACACACTAGCCCTATACCAGGGCTTTTCCTTTAGGATTAGCGAGAATGAGTAGTGGAATGCCTTCGTGGAATTGAGGTTCCCGTGCAGGCTCATGAAAGTTCTCGCTCAGGTCGACCCTTTCGGGATACCTTTTGGGGGCCCCTATTACTCTATTCAGATAACAATGTGGACAACATGGGAGCCTATTAAGAGATATTTAGATCCCAACCACACATGTATTGTGTTTTTAGAGCCCACATCATGACCAACGTTAGATTTCTGCTAAAATCATGATCAATTTTGTGCATGTATATATGTCTTGTGTCACTTAAACATGTCTTCTCTTCATTGTTTTGCTTCTAACTTCATCTTTCTGTTTGCATACATGCTGCATAATGGGATTGTAAAGAAGTATTCAATTCATTCATATTTTAGGGACCATGACTCCCACTTCGAATGTGATAGAATATCAAGTTACGGTAGCCCAATGGTTAGAGGAATCGCAGAAACATAAAGGAGATTGTCTGAAAAATGAAGACGTTGTTCTTTTACCATCAATCACTAAGATAAAGTTCTCACGCATTGACTTAGAGAGGTTGAAGAAGATATGGGAGGATTTTTCATCAGAGCAGAAAAGTTTGTTTGTCGAAAAATATGGTCACATATCTTATCTATTGTACATTGTAGTCAATGTTCCTGTCCTTGAAGCTTTAATGCATTTCTGGGACCCTCATTATAGATGTTTCACCTTCGGAATAATTGATCTTACTCCCATAATTGAAGAATATCAAGCACTACTGAATGTCCCGTTGTAAAATGCTGACAAAGTTTATAACTATGACAAAACGATCACGTTGAAGAGAGCTTTGTCTAAGCTCTTGGGTACTGTCCATGCTTCTGAGATTGAGAAAAGTTTAAAAATTAAAGGGGGAAATGAGTGTGTGCCGTTGGATTACCTCCTAGATCTCACCTAGAATTTCTTGAAGAAGGATAAAGGCAGGACTCTTTATGCTCTGTGTATTTATGGATGATAAAGTGATAAAAATGTTCCTTCAAGTCGAACATGATGTTAACCCTGTTATCTCAATTCTCGTTGAGACTATCCGTTCTTTGAATCACATCCGAGTGTCTGGAAAAGGAAAGTTCATCGGCTCCTCAACTCTTTTGTGTATTTGGATTCTCAGCCATCTAAGATGTCCACTAGATTTCAAGTGTCCTTAAGTTAAGTTCTCAAGTCCATGGATGAAGACGAGGATCCCTATTGCAAAATTTAGAATGGTCAAATGGAATCCGCAGTTTCCCAAAAAAGGGGCTTGGCTCTCATACCTATCCAAGTTGAAAGATGAGGATGTTATTTGGAAAGCCTATTGGATGTCGTTAACACCAATGATCTACAGATGTGGTGATTTTCAATGGGTTCCGCTCCCGTGACCATGGGGTTGTACTAGTTATGCTCCGCTAATGGCACTCCGTCAATTATACATGAGACAGTTTCTCCCCACCACGCATGCATTGAAAGATATTTAGGTTAGTTACGATTCTTAAGAAATTGAACTAAAACTACAGCAGCTGATTGGAGCTTGGAAAATAATAAGAAGGATGCGAAATGAAAAGAATCGCATGAACTGTACAAAGGAGTATGAAGCATGGCTTGAGAGTAGAAACAAAATAATTATTGCCTTACCAATTGAGGATGTACCATCAGCCAAATCACTGGAAGTTCATCAAAAGATTGCTAAAAAGGAGGAGCTAGATGAGTTATATGAGGAGCGTCAAAAAGTTCTAGCCTTTTTGGAAGAAAACAGACGACTAGCAGTCGAGGCGAATTTGTCTAAGAAACACAGAATCAAAGCTGAAGAACGACTCAAAGAGTTAAGAAATAAGGTTGAGAACTGACACTCGCCAATTGGGCAACAAAATTAGAAAGATGGCGGAAGACAATAAGAACTTGCGAGGGGTAATCTACGAATAAGTGGATCAAGACCTTGGTATTACGACATCAAACAGTATATAAAGAATGGAGAATATCCATCCAAAACTTCTGAGAATGATAAACGCACTATTAGAAGATTGTCCATGGGTTTCTTCTTGAATGGTAAAATACTCTACAAAAGAAACTATGATATGGTGCTCTTAAGATGTGTTGATGCAAGGGAAGCGAATCAAATCATAGAGGAGGTTCATGAAGGAATTTGTGGAGTTCATGCTAATGGATATGATGGCCAAACAAATCTTGAGAGCAGGATATTATTGGTTAACTCTAGAATCTGACTGCATCAAGTACGCCAAGAGATGTCATAAATGTCAAATTTATGAGGATAAAATTCACGTACCCGCATCCCCTTTACATGTAATGGACGCGCCTTGGCCATTCTCTATGTGGGGCATAGACGTCATTGGTCTCATCACACCCAAAGCCTCTAACAGGCATCGCTTCATTTTGGTATCTGTAGATTATTTTACCAAATGGGTGGAGGCAAGTTCTTATTCAAGTGTAACCAGAAGTGCGGTTGTTAAGTTTATTAAAAAAGAGATAATTTGTCGATATGGTCTACCTGGAAGGATCATCACAGATAATGAGACAAATTTAAATAACAAGATGATGAAAGAATTATGTGAGCAATTCAAAATTAAGCATCATAATTCGTCTTCTTATCGTCTGAAAATGAACGGAGCAGTGGAAGCAGCCAATAAGAACATAAAAAGGATCATAGAGAAGATGACGGAGGTTTATAAAGACTGGCATGAGATGCTCCCGTTTGCACTGCATGGGTACCGCACATCAGTCCGAACATCAACTGGGGCAACGCCATTCTCTTTGGTATATGGCATGAAAGCGGTCCTTCCAATTGAGGTGGAAATTCCCTCCCTCAGAGTCTTAATGGAGGCGAAATTAGAAGAAGCAGAGTGGGTACAGATATGACATAAGCAATTGAATTTCATCAAGGAAAAAATATTGACTCCATTATGTAGAGGGCAATTATATCAAAGAAAAATGATGCACGCATATGATAAAAATTTGCGTCCCCGATGTTTCCGAGAAGGATACTTGGTGTTAAAAAATATACTCCCATATCAAAAGGATCACCGAGGGAAGTGGACCCCAAATTATGAGGGACCTTTCATTGTCAGGAAGGCTTTTTCAGGAGGAGCTCTCATGCTAACAAACATGGATAGAGATGATTTACTGCACACGGTCAATTCTGATGCAGTCAAGAAGTACTTCGTTTGACCACTCTAAGTATGGGAAAATGAAGTTAAAAAAATGCTAAAGTTGTCTTAAATACTGGAGAAATTCTTCTTACATTTTTTTTCTTCTCTTTTCTTTCCCAGTTGACAAATACATATACTTCATCTTCTCTTTATTTCCATTATTTCTTATTCCTCTCACTTCTAAGATATCATTAATTACTCTTGAAATAACTCAGAAGAATAAACTTGGTTAGTTGAAAGCTAATTGAAAAAAAAAATGGAACTAAGAAAGGTGACCTGATTGTAAAGTAAAATCTAAAAAGTCATCACGAGGAAGGTCAATATGCGCATGACAAAGGATAAAGGGAAATTGGAGGATTACCCAATTAGAAGTACAGAAGAGAAGCAGAGAAATTATTCACCATTGACATGAAACCAAATACTGGGGCATAAACTAATAAATAAGGATGTATCATTTTCCTTAAAATATGCTCGATACTTCATTGTGAGTCCATGATCCTAGGCCAAGTGATTGTTCTGAAAGGTGTTGGATATGGTTAAAAATCATCATATAATTTTCTTATAAAGGTTCACAATCATGCATAGCATGCACGCATTCAAAATCACTACTTTACATTTATGTTCAAGAATTACAATGCATAGACATACACCACATTAGTTGTTCTGACAAATTCAGGTGCATGAGTCACTTAATGATATTCTTTCAAAATTCACACATGACCTTTCAACATTTAAAGCATGCATTAGTCTAGCTTTTGTTGTCATGAGACTTGCATAAGTCAACTTCAACATCAATTAATATGGTTAAATCGAACCCGAATTGAGTCGAGGTCGCAGCCCGGTGTCAACGCCGGGTCCATTTCCTTTTCAATTAATGTGGTTAAATCGAACCCGAATTGATGTCGAGGTCGAAGCCCGGTGTCAACTTCGGGTCCATTTCCTTTTCAATTAATGTTGTTAAATCGAACCCGAATTGAGTCGAGGTCGAAGCCTACATCCACCTAGGTTCTTTTTCCTTTTCAAATATCTTCGGTTAAATCGAACCCGACTTCATTGCGGTCGAAGCCCGGTGTCAGCGCCTGGTCCATTTCAAATATCTCAGTTAAATCAAACCCGCATTGAGCGAAGTCGAACCCTGTGTCTATCCAGGTCCATTTCGCTCCCATTCCATCTCATAGAGCCTTATTTAGTCGAGGTTTCTATTCCCTATTTCATATATTATTGTACCGATCAAAATACTTATCTACGCCTTTGTACACGTTCTGAGATCAGAAGCGTGCTCAAAGGGGGGCAGCTATAGATACCGTATTTTATCTGACCTAATACATGAAATATACATGCTTTATATTTTGGCTCATATAATAATCCAAGACTATATGTATAATTTGAAAAATAATCTAATACTAAAATAAGAAAAGTGGTCCAAAGACTAAAATAAAAATTGAAAAAATGTACTAAAAAATAAAAATTGAAAAAAAGACTAAAAGTAAAAAAGACAAACCCTAATTTTGCCTATAAATAGGAATGAAGTCCTCACTTAAGGGGAGGTCTTTTGGGAGTAAAAAAAGGGAAGTCATTTTTTTAGAGTGAGAAAGAGAGGGGTTGGAGTGAGAAAGAGAGGTGATTTTAGAGAGAGGAAGAGGTTCTACACTACTATTATCTTCATCTTCTTCCATTCTTCTTCTCAATGTAGCTTAATTGTTTGATACATTTGTTCATAATATATTTTGTTCATCTCTCTTCTTCATATGAATGTAGTTGATATCTTTTGTTTTTTTTATACATAAGTGGATTGTTCATTCTTTATCATTTCTCCTCATTTAAATCTTAACATATTAATTTCATGCTTTGATGATTTTTTTACAAGTTGGATATTGAGATGTCTTTATCATCAACTTAATTAATGAGGATGATGATAAAGCTTTTGAGGGGTTGAAAAATTAACCAAATGTGAATCAACCCTTTTAATGGGTTGAAAGTTTACATTTGATGTAAAGATCCCCTAGGATAATTTTCTCACACATAACAATGCATAAAATAAAGAGTAAAACATCTATACAAGATTATGCAAATATCTAAGTTGTGAAATTTTCAATTTTCCTACAAAGTCTTTTCTTTTTTTAAAATATTATGTTCATCATTTTGTGCACTTGTTTGAACTAATTATCATTCATGATCATCCATTTTTCTATTTGATTAGCAATTACTAATGAGGGAAGGAAAGAAAAATGGTGATTAGTAGACTAAGTAGTAAAAGAACAGACATATATATGTTAAAGAAATATATTGTTTATTTTTTATCATTTTTTTAATTAATTAATTTATTTATTTAATAATATTATTATTATTACTATTATATTATATTATAATATATAATATTATAAAAAACAAAAAGGGGGTGCAACAGAGGAAACTTTCCTCTGTTGCAACAAGAGCTGCAATATATATATTTTAAAAAAAAATTTCTTTCATTTATTACATAATATAGTCTTTTTACTTTATTCTTGCATTTTTTTTGTATGTTTTATATAATCTCAACATTTTATGTTTTCTATAATTTGACATCATATAACTTATGTCTATTCTTTTACTTCTATTTTGTTGTAATTATTAACATTAATTTCCTTTACATGTTTATTTATTTAGCATTCTTGCATCGTCATGCTTATAATGCGATTCTTGCATTATTCTCTAATTATTATAATTAATGTTCATGTATGTGTGGATTATAATTTTAATAATTAGACTTAGATTTTGTTACTTCTATTATTTATTTTTCACTAAAAAAAAGTCGACGATGGACTTTGAGATTTTTGGGATACCAAACTTCTCGAACTACTGAGGTGAGTAGTTATTCTTGAGATTCCGAGAATAACTCTAATAATACTTTGATTTAAAAAGATATAACAATACAAAAAATAATTTTTTTCAATGGTCTTTGAACTACCCATTAAAAATAATTTATTTTGTTCATTTCTATGATACAAAATGCATCAAATGGGACATTAAAAAATGAATCTCTTTAACATTTACCTTAAAATAAAAAATTGGATAATATTTGATTAAATTTGGTAACTATTTTATAATGGGTGTTGTGGGGTGCTAATACCTTCCCCACACACAAACGACTCCTAAACCAACTTTGAGTTTTCGTAGACCAAAAATTTTCATCTTAAAATTGGGTGACCAATCACACCCTAAAATGATTGGTGGTGACTCCAAATTTTTTTTCCTTAAAAAATAAATTTTTCAATCGCCACTCCGCGTCGCACACACGTTGCGACAAATAGGTGAGGAATTTATAAAAAAAAATTCGTCGGGTATTTGAATCCTGGTTCAAAGTTGGTTTTCTTTAATTTTAAAACCACCGATCCAAAAATTGGTATCAAAGCCATAGGTTCTTGATTATGCATATAAATATTTGAAATGATTGTATCGATGAATTTGTTGATATTGGCATACATTTTTGTATGGTAGATTCAAATCTGTTTGAATGTGTTATGTGATTGTATCTCTATCTATTGGCTCTAGGCGTTTTTACTTTAAATTAAGAATTGATGTACACCAGATTTGAAGCATAAGATTTTATGTAATTTATTTTATTACAAAAGTTATATTTTTTTATAAATTCGATGTAATATCATCACCGCCTCAAAAACCGCCAGAAAATGCCATTTGTCGACGCCATCGTCGGAAGTTACCGCCACTGCCGCCAGAAAAGTCACCAGTCATTGCCGCTATGCCAGACCGCCTCCTGTTGTCCACTGTCGTTCCCTATGTGGCGACTAGGGTTTATGAAATCCTAAGCGATAACAATTAGGGTTTAGAAAAACTCTATGATGTTTCGTAAAAACTCTAATCTCATTCTCTGTTTAATATTTTGAATTTTAAATTTAAAAGATAATTATCCATTTATCATTCTCTTTTGAATTTTAAATTTTAAAAGGATTATAATGAGATTATTTAACTAGGAAAATAATTTTCCTTAATTGAAGGGTTTTGACCAAAACTTAATTGAAATTTTGAATTTTGAAATTTGAATTTAAAATGGGAATGGATTTTTGTAAAGTGTTGCAAATTGGTGGGACTTTTTGAAGGACAAAGAGCAATTACAGACGCCGTAAATATTATTATTTAAATTAATTGTAATTTATTTATAATACTTTTACGGGTTATGATTAGAAATGAGCCAGTATGAATATTATTTTTGAATGGATGATTTATTATTAATTTAGCATTATCATATAACATGTCATAGAGAAAAGGGATATGCTAATATCAAAATGTCATGTAGCATGTACATGCAATATCGTAGTTTAATCTATAATGGGTCAGAATTTAATACAATGGAAATTTTATAAAAGTTATAAATTTTAAATTGGGATTTAAATTTGATAAAAGTTTATAATTTTGAATTGGGATTTAAATTTGATAAAAGTTTATAATTTTTGAAACTTGTTTTTTCTAAATTAATAAAGAGATAGTTTTTGAAAAATAACGAAAAATCCATTTTTCCAAAAAAACAAAATGGGATGGTCGTTTACGTTGAAACGTTCCCAAGGTCCCAAACGTAAACTTGATTGTGGCACGAATAATGGTTTAGAGTTTCCCTAGCAGTCCTCTTTTCAGTGGGAAAAACTTTAGAATCTTGTGCCTTTGAGTCATTGAGTTGCTTAAGAAGCTAAAGTTTGTAAAGGAAGTAGTGAGGCAAGACCGTCCCTAGACGGACTGTTAGTTCATAACAACTTTTAAAGTTGATAAGTTGGTTAAACACTTAGACCGAAATACATTGAAACCCTTAAAGGGCTAGTCAATGGGGTGAAGCTGACCAAAACTATTGGTGATTATTTAAGCTAGATGTAGTGACATCTTGAGAAACGTTAATCAAACGAGAGGAGTCTCGATGCAATATGAGGGCTTGGACATTGTTCTTAAATGATACAAACTATCGTTGATGATCGTAACATCATGAAAGAAAGATTTTTATTGGATTTTTAAATATTTAAGTATTTGTATCATGCATCATACTTTCCTAAATGATTGAGTATTTTTTACACCGCTTTATTTATTTTTTCACTCTCAACCATCTTAAACGCGAATAACTTTACTAGTGAAAATTACATAGATTGGAAATGTAATCTTGATATCGTGCTGACGGTAGAAAAACACGAGTTTGTGCTCACCACCCTTTGTCTCTTTGAGCCTATTGCTGAATCGACTCAAGAGAAAAATAATGCTTATGCTTCTTAGTGCGTTCTGATGAGATCGTCATGTGTTACATCTCAGCTTCTGTTAGCAATGTGTTGCAACAACAGCATCAGAACATGGAAACTGTCGCTGATGTGAAGTTGAACATCACTGAAAAGTTCAAAGATCAAGATCGCCTAGCCAAACAGGTAGTTGTGCGAAACTTCATGAACTACAGGATGAAACCTGAAACTCTTATCAGAGAACATATGATGTTGATCATTAGTTATCTAAATGAGATGGAGATCATATGTGCTGAGGTAGATGGTGAGACACAAGTTGATATGATCATGGAGACTCTACCTGGCAATTTTGAGAATTTCAAACTTAATTATTCGATGAATAAGTTGAGGTACTCACTTCCTGAGCTGATGAAGAAAATACAAGATGTTGAGACCCTGTTCTGAAGGGCAAGAAGAAAACTGGAGAGACAAACTTTACTGAAAATCTATGAAAGGTAAGGGCACTGCAAAATTGGACAAGTCAAAAGGCAAGTGTCATCATTGTGGAGTCGTTGGTCATTGGAAATGCAACTGCCCAGACTATCTCAAAGAGTTGAAATCTAAATATATAATACTTATTACTGAGGCCTGTTATGTAGCTGACTCTACTATTTCTTGGATTGCAGACTCTACAGCCACTAAGCATATTTGTTGTTCACTACAAGGGTTCAAGGAAATCATAAAGCTTGATGAGGGCGAGTACAACTTCCGTTTGAGAAATGGAGCACTAGTATCGATTGTATCTATGAGAACTATTAAATTGTCATTTGATAACAGTTTTATGATTTTACGTAGGTTTATTATATCTCGGTTGTAAGGAAGAACCTTATTTCAGTAGCTAGTTTAATTGGGCAAGAATTCAATTTGAATTTCATTGATAAAGCTATTGGCATTTTTAGAAATGACTACTTAACTACTACTGGACGCTTGATAAACACAATATTTTATGTAAAACCAATAGTTCCAATGTTATGTGACACTGAAGTGAATGTTGATTCACAAAGAGGTAGTAAAAAGTTAAAGTCTGACTCAACCGATCTAACCTATTTGTGGCACTTACGCCTTGGGCATATTAGTCTGGACATGATTAAAAGACTTGCGAAGAATGGTCTTGTGCAAACTTTAAGTGTGGGATCACTACCCACATGTGAATCTTATAGAAGGAAAAATGTCCAAAAGACCATTTTCAGTGAATGGTGAAAGAGCCACTCAATGCTTCAAACTCGTACGTACTGATATATGTAGGCCATTGAATGTCCAAGCAAGATGATGTTATGAATACTTCGTAACCTTCATTGATTTGTACTCACATTTTAGTCATGTTTATCTAATGTGCCAAAAGTCTTAAACCTTTAAAAAGTTCAAAAAGTATAAGACTATGGTTGAGAAGCAAATCAAAACACTACGATCCGATCGTGGTGGAGAGTACTTGCTATGAGGGTTCGAAGAATTTCTTAAAGAACAAGGTATTCTTTCTCAACTTACAGCACCTATGCACTCCATAACAGAATGATGTGTCAAAGAGAAGGAATCGAACTCTGATAGATATGATTTGATCCATGATGAGTTACTCATCCCTCTAAGATTTGTTCTAGGGATATGCCTTGAAAACAACAGCATACATTCTGAACCAAGTCTGTCGAAGACAATGCCTGGCACGCCATATGAAAGATGGAATGGATGAAAGTCGTTGGTAAACCACCTTAGAATATGGGGGTGCCCAGCACATGTTCTGAAATTGAAGACATGCAACTTGGTCGATCAATCAGAATTATGCATATTTGCAGGATATTTTCAAGGGAACAAATGGACATCTTGTATAGTCCAGCAGACAAGAAAACATCCTTTAGCACGAATGCATGTTTTTTGAGGAAGACTAGATGAATTATTGAGTGGGAGGACACTGAATCCTCAATCAGGAACTGTTTCTGATTCAATAATGAAAGAACCATAAAAGGGGCTAGAACCTATGGAGTCTCGACATAGTGGGAGGGTTGTGAGATAGCTTGACATGTACATGTCTTATTGAGATGCCTTAACAGTAGTCTCAGATAAGGATCATGATGAACCTGTTTCCTACTCACATGTCATGACCATCTTGAAGTAAACCTATGGTAAGAAGCCATGAACATTGAGATACATTCAATATACTCGAATAGAGTTTGGAAATTTATAGATCCTCCTAAAATAGTAAAACATGTAAGGTGCAAATAGATCTATAAGAAAAAGAGAGATCCAGATGGAAATGTGGAGACATTCAAAGCTAGACTAGTAGGCAAATGCTACACTCAAAGTGAAGGTATAGAATATGAGGATACCTTCTCACCAGTAGCCATGCTTAAATCCATCTGAATTGTCATGTCCATTGCCGCTGCCCTCGATTATGAAATCTGGCAAATGGACGTCAAGACTGATTTTCTAAATAACAATATTGAAGAGCGCATTTATATAGCTCGACCAGACGGGTTCATGGAAATGATCAAGAAGGCAAGGTTTGTGAACTGTATAAGTCCATTATGGACTTAAACAAGCGTCACAGATGTGGAATATTAGATTCGACGAAACTGTCAAGAACTTTGGTTTGAACAGTTAGCGGACGAATCATGTGTGTCTAAGCTGATACTTGAAGGAAAAGTGATTTTTCTAGTCTGTAAGTAGATGATATTCTACTCATTGAGAATGATGTAGAATAATTATCTGATGTCAAGATTTAGCTTGCAAAACAATTTGATATGAATGATCTTGGAGAAGCTGCATTTGTTTTATGTAATTAGATCTTTCGAGATAAGAAGAACAGATAATTGACACTATCTCAAGAATCTTATATTGATAAGGTGATGGATCACTTTAGTATCCAAGACTCCAAGAAGGGATATCTTCATTTTAGACATGGAGTCAGCCTCTCCAAGGAGTAGTCTCCTAAGACTCCTCAAGAAGAGGAAGACATGAGAAAGATTCTCTATGCCTTAGCCGTAGGAAGTCTCATGTACGCGATGCTTTGTACTAGTCTTGACATTTGCTATATTGTGGACGTGGTGAGTCATTTTTAATCTAATCCTAGAATCGAGCATTAAAATGTCGTTAAGCATATCCTTAAGTATCTGAGAAGAACAAGGAACTACATACACGTGTATTCAGATACTGACATGAATACGACGGGGTATACTAATTCTGATTTTTAAGCAGACAAAGATTCTAGGAGTCCACTTCAAGATTAGTGTTCATCCTGAACGGTGGAGCAGTTGTATAGAGAAGTATCAACAAAATCTTGCATTGCTGATTCTACCATGGAAGCTAAATATGTGGTAGCTTGTGAAGCTACTAAGGAGGTTGCATGGCTTAAAAAGTTTTTGAAGACTCTAAAAGTTGTTTCAAAAGCTGACAAGCCCATGACACTTTATTGCTTTAACAGTGGGGCTGTAGCAAACTTTAAGGAACCAAGGAGGCATAAAAGTCCAAACGCATAGAGCATAAGTATCACCTGATTAGAGAGATTGTTCAACATGGAGATGTTGTAGTAACACACATATCGACGGTCAATAATCTGGCAGATCCATTCATGAAGACTTTAAGTAGTAAAGTTATTTATGATCATTTGGAGGGTATGGGGATATAAGATTGAACACGCCTACTTTAGTCCAAGTGGGAGATTGTTGGAATTATATCCATCAAGTAGGGTATAATAACTATTTATGAGTATTTAGTTATTTCTCAGACATTTTGTATTACTGAATTTAATGAATAATAAAAGTTTTCCTTTAGTTAAAGTGTGTTTATAATTTACTCAAGTCCTGAAACTATTATTAATGTAAAAAGAGTAAAGACAGAGGAGTCTTCCAGACAATCTCTTCTAAAATAGTTCAGAACGTTATTCGCAGTCTTAGGATCGACTAGGTAATCAAATCTGATTACGACTGTTAGGTTGAACCAATAGATGTCAGCCTTGGTTCATGTGAGTGGAGACTTAAACTATTAACCTAGATTTGTCATGGAACATGTTGGATAGACTGGTAACAAATTAGTTTAGAGTAAAAATCATTTACCTTGCTCTAAATATAATTGTCACACATTCAGAGTATTTTCATAATTACCTTAATGAAGAGGTGAATACGTAGCTTGACTTAATTACTTGCAATCTTTGATATGTCAAATGGGTGAGTTCGAATTGGTTATTAAGGACCCACACTTAGTTTTTAAATAAATTCTCACGAGATATATTTCTGAAATTAACGAGTGGTTATTGGTGTGAATAAAGTTTTAGGAAATTGTTTCTTGAAGACCGTATTTGGATTTTGGTTCTTCAAGTTCAACCTTTTTCTATTCGTTTCAATATCTTATATGCATGACCGTTTGTTTTTTTGGTTTTTAATTATTCAATTCGATTAAATAAGTTTTAAAATTTTTTTTATATTCCGCTAACAAACCGTTCGTGATTTAAACTTATTTTTTTAATTTTAAAACCATCAATGCAACAAAAGTATGAAAAGAAAATGTCACAACAAGTCCCCTTATCTTATACCTCTTTCCGGATAAAAAATGTTCGATATAACACCATTTAGAATAACACTAAAAGATATTATTGATAGGCATAGATAAATCCATATGCATCATGTCTTTGGGAAATCCATTATGGACATAACAACAATAATAAAGTCTCACTCAATTCTATCATAAGCTTTCGACATGTCTTGCTTAATTGCTAGTTCTTCCAGTCCCTTTTCCCCTAGTTCTAAGGGAATGGAGGATTTCATGAGCAATAAAAATATTGTCTCCGATTTTTTACCCGAAATAAATGCATTTCGAGAGTGGTTAACCAATTTCCGAATAAACAATCGAAGCATGTTAGTGCTTTGAGAAAAATCTTCGAGAAAATTTTATACGAGACATTGCAAAAGCTTATAGGTCTGAGGTCGAACATACATTAAGGGCTTTTTTTCTTAGGAACCAGAACAATATGAATGTGGTTAAGCTCCTTCGGTAGATTGAAATCCTCAAAGAAATTCTTCAACATTTGGTACACATCATCCCTTAACATCTGTAATTCTGACTGTAAAAACTAGCTGAAAAGCCATCAGGGCCTGGTGCCTTAGTCCCACCTATTTCTTCCACTGCCCGATCGATCTCACACATGTCCACTGTTTAGATCAAGGTCTCGATATCTCTAGGTTCGAGTCTACTTCTAATTTTCTCCAAGACAGATTTAGGGTTATTGCGCTAAGAAGATTTGAATAACTCCATAAAGTAATCCTGGTTTGTCCTTTTTATCTACTCATGGTTCATGACCCATGTCCCTTGTTAATCCTTTAGCTCATGAATTCTGTTATGTCTTCTCCTCCTTTGCACCTTCAATGAAAGAACTTTGTGTTTTTGTCATCATCAACAAGCCATTCAATCTTGATCTCTCTTCAATAATTTTCTTTCTCAACAACAGTCTGAACAAGCTTATTCTCTAAATCATTAATTTCTTGTATATTCACGTTCGTATTGTTATGATTATACAAGTCATTAGTTTTGGGTTCCAGTTCAATAACTAACCTTTTCGAGTTGGCCAAAGGTTTTTTTTTTCCGCCAAGCAACCATGCCCTCTTTCACCGCTATAAGCTTGTCTCCTAAGGGTGTCTTCCCCTTACTATCTTTGAGGCATTTTTCTATAGTTCTCTTATATTCCTCAAATTTCGCCCACCTTTTATTGTACCGGAAGGTATTTTTCCAATTTTTAAACATTCTACATATGTCTACAAGCAACGCTACATGATCAGAGCCTCAACAAGGAATATGGAATGGTTTACACTCCGGGTAAAGATCCAACCAGGCTTCATTACTTAAACAATGGTCAAGTCTTTCTTGAATAAGGTCTATTTTTTCCTTTTATAGGTCCAGGTAAAAGGAACCCTAGTGTAACCCATGTCAGTTAAATTACAATTGGAAATAACTAGTTGAAATCATCCGCGGACGTCCATAAGATCTGACTCCCATCATATTTTTCTGAAGGAGAAGCAAATGCGTTGAAGTCCCCACAAAGCAGAAAAGGCTCCATCGGTTTAGAAAACTGATTTTGAAGGGTATTCCATTGTTCACTTCAGGTGACATCATTAGTACTCCCATAAACTCCAAAAATGTCCATTGCTTGTTGATTCCCGAGTCATTCACCACAGCTTCTATGAAAAATTGGGAATACTTACTAATTACCACACAATCGTCATCATTCCAAAAAAGGCCTAGACCTCCACTGAGATCACAATGATCAACTATTAAGACGCATTTCATACCCAAATTCCTCCTCGCATTATCCGTTTGTTGTTCGCTTAACATAACTATGTCTGAGGTATGAAGCTTACAAAGCTTCTTTAAAGAGTGAATTGTAGGATACTCCCCACTCCCTAACAATTCTAACAGATTATCTTCATTGATTGGGGTGGGATCATTATAGGTTGACTTCCTCCACACTTTCAGTAATCTCTATCATTGTTCTCCTCTTTTATTGGCCTGTAGCCATCTGGCCAGGCAATGTCTCTTCCTCAGATTCTCCTAATTGCCTTTTGCTCCCTGTAATCTGTTTCACCTGTGAATTGTTCTCCTCTTTTATTTAAGATTGGCCCAAGGATAAAGGGGTCATATCCTATCACGAGTGGTCCATGAAATTTCTACGCAGAGGGGCCCGATCCATCCCCAACAGAGATAATGTAAGTTGAAATTTGTGCACAGAGGGGCCCGATCCATCCCCTCGGCTTCTTTCCTTTTTTCGATAACTAGACGACTCTCCATTTATGAGCCGATGCGGTTCGACATCCATCACTGAAACATGACAACTCCACTGGGTAGTCATCTGTCAAAGAGAAAATTCTATGAGGAAGTCTATAGTGTGTTTATTTCTTGAAATCAGTATGTTTTTTTTCTTTGATTTCTTCATGAAAATTTGGAACCCAAAATAGAAGAATGAATTTCTAGAACTTAAATTTATTTATTTATTTTGAATGAATGTTTCCAACATCCTTCTTCGTCCGTGTTCAAAAGGAAAAATGAGTTTCTTGTATATTTGTGTATTTGGTCATGGGTTTTGTTTTTACATTGGATGGTTAAAAAAATAATAATAATTTCCATAACTCAGTTCCGTTCTTGGTATCTTACCATGGCTGAAAGTTAAAAAAAATAGACAAAGATGTGATTCTTCAAAAATGGTGAAGCATGTGGTTTTCTCATTTCTGTAACATTATTGAGTCTCTACTTGGTAGAAGAAAATTGCATATTGGCAAACACTTAAAGATATTAAACAAAAAAAGGGGGCAACAAGTTTGTTGTCTGTGTTTTATTCTTGGTTTAAATATTTCAAGAAAATGGTTGAAACCTTTGGAAACATTTGATCCATCTTCATCACAAAATTTTGGACTTGTTTTCAAAGAAAATGGTGGTTTCTAAAAAAATGGTAAAAAAAAGGGAAATATTGTATTGTTAGAGCCAAAACCAAGAGGAAAGGGATTGAGCTCCCCCGTCCTCTCGGCGGTTTATGTAGAAGAGGGGAAAAGGGAACCCCTCTCCCCAAGGCACTGACAATGTTGGCGTCACCGTCATGATGGCGCTGGGCCTGCTGGTGTCAGCGTCTCGGGCCAGTTCCTGAGGCATTGAAGATGCCAGCGCCAGCTGGTCTGAAGACGCCAACTCCAGCTGGTCTGAAGACACCGCGTGTGCCGGTCTGAAGACGCTAGCGCGTGTGCGTCTGAAGACACCAGCGCCTGCTCCTCTGAAGATGCCAGCGCGTGGTGGTCTGAAGACGCCAACGCCTACTATTGTTAGGCGTGGGGAATCCCCCACACCTCATCCTTAGGAGTGGGAAGCCCCTCACACTTGACTCCTAGATGTGGGGAGTTCCCACACGCCATCTATCAACAAAAAGGGTCCTAAGGACTCCTATGACTTGTTCCAAAGTCTGAGAATTCTCTCAGACGTACTGTCTCAAAATATGATCTCTTCTTACACTATAATAATAAAATAATGATATACGTTCTTATTATTTATATGAAGAGTGGATGGATACATCAAGCCGACAAATCGTTAGAATGACGCACCACTAAAATCAGAAGTTATTTTCAAGCTTCATTGTTATGCCTTCAATGGGAGGTTAATGTAATTATGGATCCACGTCACTGAGAGTGACATCTAAATACACCCACATGATGCCTATGTCGCGTAACGATGAACTTCACACGATCTATGACTAAACATATTTGAAGTTGACAGTCCCTAAAGTGTAGTATATGTCTTCAGACTTAGTGACAAACGTTCGATGACCCTTTCTTGCCTGGGAACAATCTGGGCTTATTATCGATGGAATTTTCTAGATTTATTTATTAATTCATCACAAAGATTTATGGACTTATTATTGAGCTCACCATGGAGATATCTAAATTATCCACTGGTCTATTATAGATATTTGAGATTTATCAATCAACTTATTATGCAGGTTTCTTAACTGATTATCTGTTATTTGACTCATATTGAGGGGATTGTTGGGTCTATCATCTGACCTATCATTGGCATTCATGAATTTATCAACCCAATTATTATAAGCATTTATGGAAATATTTATTATGTACATTATCTCATGATCTCTGCCACATGAATCTGAATCACGCCTAAAGGGGGTTTTATTATGTATATGAGGGGTTCTAGATATATATTTGCTATTCTATATTCGTCTATAGTCTCTACGCCATTACTAAATTTAGTCATGGCAAAAAAATTACATATTTCTTTAAGATTCGAGAAGCAAGGGAAGATATCAATATATACATATTCCCTGTGACGTATTCTACAATATCATTTTTGTTTGGAGAATCTGCTCTCACAACCAGTTTTCTATTTTACTAGGAGATTCTCCTTCTGACCAATAATCGAGACAACAAGACTAAGGACTTGTTTTCTATGAGAATTTTATCATCCATAGCTACATTATCATTGTAAAAAGAGCTTCTGGCCTCCTTTAAGTGTGTCAGTAATACCACATAGTAAAAAAAAATTTATGTTGCTTCTGCACACCGAGGGTTAAACATACGTGTAATTTTACAATTTTGAAAATCTCCAATTTGAAACAAACCCTAATTTCGAGAAAATTTCCAAATTAAAAATTACTAATTTACCCATGATGGAAAATCCCTGACCTTAAATAGCGGAAGGATTAAACTTATCCATGCTCAGAATCTTAATCATAAAATAACGGAAGCGATAAAGTGTCTTAAATGCATAATTAATAAAACCTCGAAAAACTGAATTAAATTCTGAAATAAAGTCAAAACTTGAAATCCATAATTCATGAAACTTTCGCTCATCATAATTCGTAGAAAATCATAACGTAAAATAAACTACTTGAATAATCAAGTTTAACAGAAATTGTTTTCCTAAGTTTTAACTCAATTCATAAACTAAAAACATAAATTATCTGATCTAACTGGTTATGGAAGTCTCCCACTCATGATGCTCGCCATCACCACCTGCATCATAAATAACTGTGGGGGAATGAGTATTTTAAAACACTCAGTAAGAAAACTCACATAATAACATGCATCCACATGTCATAAATGTAATCATGACATAACATAACTGAACTTGACATATAACATAAATGAAATAAAGTAACGTACTTAATCATGACATGGCTTAACATAGCACGCAGATAACACGTGTCTCAAACAGAATCATTTATCAATCTTAATCATATCTTGGCCTGCCATATCCTCTAGTTAACAACCTAATCAAAACTGATCAAACATTAAATGAAACACATCATGACGAATTGGGCGACAAAACAGATGGCACACATCGGACGACGAAACAGATTACACTCATTGGGTGACAGAACAGATGACACTCATTGGTGATGAAAACTGTGAACAGATGGCACCTTATGAGTGACGGAAAACATTTACAGATGACACCCGATGAATGACCAAAACATGAACAGATGACACTCTATGTGTGACGAAAGCATGAACAGATGACACCCCATTCGTTTAACAGATCATAACGTGAACAGTCATGATTTCTTGTTAACTAAAGGTCATGCTTAAGTTCATATTTTGCTTAATTACCACTTGAATGAATTAACCTCATAACTTGCAGAATCTAACGTAATGACACAAATTAATCATATAATGCATACTGATACATATAACAGAATCACACATGATAACATACTACGCAAAATCAGTCATACTCAGACATTTATCTCATGATAATCACATTAATAACTGAACAGTAATCAATTACCAAAGTGTTAACGAAATATAATAATTATCAAAAAATGGTTAAACAGATAATAAATATATGATACAATTATAACATCAGAGTTACATCGTTATATAAGTCAATTTACACAAACATATTTATGAAGTAACATGCTTATAGACAATTAAAGCTGATGAGAATAACACATATTACATTTATCACACGTGGGTCACATTATAATATAATTTCACTTACTCAAGCATATATATTTATCACACATGAGTCACATTACGATATCAATTCACTTACACAAAGCATATACATTTATAACAACGGGAGCCACACCATTATATAAGCCCACTTACCTGAAGCGGAAGAATGAATTAAATTAATGACCTGAAATCTAAAAAAATATAATCACTAAATTGTTTGAAAAAAAACAATATAAAGACATTTTTAATATCATAAAATAAAAAATATAGATTTAATTAAAACAGTGCAAAAATGTCAGAACGAGGTCGGAAAACAATATATCAGGTCCAGAGTCAAAAGATAAAGCTTCGGGTCAAATGGTTCAGACCGAGATGGTTCGGACCAGTCCGGTTCAATTTTATCTGATGGCCCGGTTCAGAGCGGCCTGAGTAAACTGAATCGGTTTGGGTCGTGATGAACCAGTTCAGGACAAAGCAACTGGGTGCAAGACCCAGTTGCAGAACAGAAAGCACGAGAAAACATGGAGGGGAAGAGAGAGAGAGAAAATGAGAAGGAGAGAGAAACAAAGAGGGGAAGAAAAATAGTGAGGGGATCTGAGAGGGGAAGAGAGAGGGATGTAGAGAGAGACATAGATAGAGAGAGAGATAAATAAAAGGCGAGAGAAAGGGAAACAGAGGGAGAGAGAAAAGACAGAGACAGACAAGAAGAAGAAAGAATTTGGGAGAGAGAAACAGAAGGAGAAAGAGGGAAGGGGAAAGTTCGAGAGAGAGAGCAGGCATTAAGAAAGCAAATTAGAGAAGAGATGGAAAACGAAATAGAGGGGGAAGAAACATAGATGAAGATGAAAGAGAGAGACCGAAAGAACATAGACAAAAACAGAGAGGGAGGGAGACGAAGCAAGGACGAGAGAGAGACAAAAACAGAGAGAGAAAGAGATTAAAGGAAGAAAAAAGAAAGAGAAGAAGATTATCCAAATTCAATTAAAGAGAGACGAAGGAGAAGAATTGCTGGCCTGCATGTGGCTGCGCGGGGTGAGAGGCTGCGAGGGGGAGGAGAGAGCTGGGAGTGAAGTAGTTTTGGAATATATATAATATTATGTTAAAGGTTTGTTTAGGATGTATATGCATGTAGTGTGAGTGAGTTGAAATTTTATAATATAAAATAAAACTATTTTAAAATTGAAAAATTGAATTTTAAACTAAATCACATATAATTAAAATTATTTTACCAAAATTACAAATAATCAATTTTTAAAATCATTTTATCTTTTAAATTAATTTTATAAAAATACCCATTTACGAAGGGTCGGGATATTACATTCTCTCCTCCTTAAAAACTTTCGTCCTCGAAAGGAAGATGCCACCTTTTAAAACACTGAAAATACCCAAAAAGAATCCAAAACTCAATCAATGGTAAAACACAAAACACAAATGAACAAAACAAAATCAATGATCAATCAACGAGAAGATTGAATGCCTAGAAGCAAGAAGTATACCGATAAAAACTGCAATGTAATCACCCGCTTCCTGATGTGTCAAAGCGAATGCCTTTCATTTATTCCTGTTGATTGTTGTGCTGTCGTTCTGACCTTATTTATTTAACGGATAATCCTTGAGATAATGTCCAGTTTTCCCACACTTAAAGAAAGCATCAATCTTCTGATAACAATGTTCGACGTGGCTTTTATTGCAAGTGACGCAAACAGGATGAGAATCTCTAACTTGTTTCTTTGCATCTCGTTGTTCAAAATGGTCATCATGAAGCTTCATTTTCTCTTGCAATGAGCGATCATTCCGTGGCAGCTCTCTTGGTGGAAGATTCTGCTCCATCAACAACGCTGCTTCAACCACCGCTGCGTAAGTGGTATGCTTGTGGAGTGACACAGAACCCTTTATCTCTGGATGAAGTCCCCTTTCGAACGTGTGGGCCTTCTTGATCTCGCTATCAACGTAATGCGCGGCGTAGCAAGATAATTCCTCGAACTTCCTCTCATAATCAGCAACAGTCCTATTACCTTACACCAACCTAAGAAAATTAGCTTTCTTGCTCGCTCTGATGGTGATCGAAAAATACTTCTCGAAAAATAGCTCCTTAAATCGATCCCAAGCGATCGGATTATGCACAACATCATGAGCTCTTTGTGTGAGCTCTGACCATTTTCGAGCTTCCCGCGTCAACAAAAAAGTTGCAAAAACAACCTTTTGAATCTCAGAACACATCATAAACTGAAAGATCTGCTCTGATCTCGTAATCCAATCGTCAGCTAACAATGGATCAAATGAAAGGCCATCAAATTCGAGCGGGTTCAGCCTCCTGAAGGTGTGGATCAGCTGCACGTTGATCGTTGTCATCTGTTGCTGTTGCTGTAGTTGAGTTGGGCAAGTTATCGCTGTCTGCCTCAACAGCTCCAAAAATTTTTGAAACAATTCGATCATGGTTGCCGAAGGGTTCGCACCAGGATCAACCGGTGCATAATTGTTGTTTCCCGTAGGGGGAGCCATTACTCTACTACCCACCAAAATTTAAGACTTACCAAAAGCCTAATCTTATTGCACAAATATAACATATACGTAACAAACATGTCGTAATGAAACTAAAGCACGTCATACTGAATAAATTTAAACATACATATCATGCGTACCTGACTTGTAAGGTGATGGAGGAGTCGAGTAGGTGACAGGCCATATTTTTCACTATGAAAAGTCTACAGAATCTAAAACAATTGCCCTGATACCAAACTGTAACACAACGATCCCCGAGTAGGTGACATGCCATAATTTTCATGTTAAAAATTAACTATAGTATTATTATTATAGGTGTTCAGTTTTAATGATTGAGCTACTAGTAATGATCACACAAATAGGCCATGTTGAAAAAAAATCATAAAAAATAGTCACAAGTATAAAAATATAAAAAATAGTCACTGCACACATTCCAAAAAAACGAGTTGTTTAAAAAAAATTCGACGCCATCCACAGAAAACTGTTTCAATCGTCAAAAGTTTATATAATATAATGTATATATTAAATTATACTTCATGAATATTTAATATATATAATATATATTATATAAACTTTCTGAACATTGCAACGCAGGGTCCATATTTTGGTGCAGATTTTTTCTTTTCGAAATTTGATGGTGGCTAGTTTTTATTTCACTTCATTTTTGATTATTTTTTTATTTTTTTTTCTTAACGTGACATAATCTTGATGTACTCCCTCTTTTTTACCATGACCCTAATCAAGCTGTGGGCTGGACCACACTCCCTCTTTGCATATTGTTCAATGTTCAGCTCTACCGTTTTGGGCTGCCACTGCCCAGAGACACATCACTGGCCCTTTCGACAAATCCAGTAAAATCCATCTACTCTTGACGAAGATATACACAGTGGCTCCAAGGTTGGCGGGAATCAGCCTCCGCACCAGACCGAAGGGAAACTAACTGTTGCTGCAATGGCAACCGCGAGCTGCATGTCCGATTGGAAGGAAAAAGGACTGAGTGAGAGTTGCTTGACGGTTCTGGTGTCAGCGTCTTTAGAGGTTGGTAGGACTGAGTAGTACTCTATAGAAGAATCTGTTGCATTTGCATGGTAATCTCTTAGTGCATTGCATACTGGAAAAGAGTTAGATAACATTTCTATTTATATCTTCGAAATAGAACTGGAGAGACCAAGTCAGCAGCCCGAAATTTTATCTTACTTTTCCCTCTGACAAAATCCAACTCTCTGTCACTCTTTCTAGGGAAGGTACTGCGAAGGTTAAGGCTATTATATTCTTATATTATTGAACTCAGTCAGGAACATTAGTCACTCTCACTCCGTCGTACCCTGCTTCACTGTGATGCCCAAAGCAAAAGGTTGCTACTGTGAGGCTGCAAAAATTAGTTTCTTAAAATGAGTTATTTGTGTAGTTTTAATAATTTTTTTCTAGGAAGAAACTGCAAATTTCACTTTGATGTTGTGTTGTGCATATGAAGTTTTCTCTTATTCAGGGGCGGAACCAAGATATAATTTTAGGGGTGCCAAAATATAAGACAAAATCTGCATAGTAAAACACAATCTACATACTAGTAGCATTACTTATAGAACTCATTTTTATCTTAAAAAATAGAAATAAGAGTCAACAAAATATAAGAAAGAATAAGAACAAATAACATACTACCTATTTTACGCTAATCATATATCAAAATTGAAACTTACGTTATCGACGATTGAATCTATGTTAAATTTCACAACAATTTCCTTTTCAATATCAATAGAGTAAGTATCTTTGTTAACGAGATTGCATGGTACTAAAGTCTGCATTTTGGTAGAGGAAAATTCTAACCAAAAAAGAAAGGAAAATGTAATTCAGCCAAGTTACGCGGGTGCACGACCCACGTGGCTGAATTGCATTGGTTGTATTACAAAACACAACCATTATGGTGCTGTCATGTGGATCGTGCACCTGCACGACTTGGGATAAATAGCACTACTAAAAAAGAAATGATTTAAACTATGAATTTTAAAAGCTTTGACTTTTGAGGATGAGTCTTGACCGAGATGTTTTGGATATGTTTTAATCGTAGGTTGCTTAAGACCTAATCCCGTCAATATTGGTCATGTCATTAATATCATGCTCACATGTTTTTTCGATTAAATTGGATCACGCACCAAACAACTTAAATCTATTTCATTTCCTTGAGTTATCATGGAAAGTTTTCAAGATAGAAATATTTTCATTCTCCAGTTGTTTATTGTCTTTAATTCATCAATTCTAGATCATTTCTGCATCTAAAACATGAATCCAAATTCACAATGTTGAAAACTATAGATTGAATTTTATTACCATTAAGCAAAAAAACCCCAAACTTAGTGAAGAAACTACAAAAAATTTCATTCCAACAAGAAATTCCAAAATTTTGGCGAAGTGATTTTTTTTTTCAGAGTTTTAACTGAGCCGATTGAAAGCATTTTAGTAGGGGGTGCCAATGCCTTAGCTGTAGGGCCTCCCCTGCTCTTATTGCACAGCTATTTCTCATTCAGGTTCCTTTGATGAAGTGAGACATCAAGAGGAACTCCCAGGCAAAGCTTAGTTTTATAATTCTAATCAGTCTTCTAGGAACTAGGAAAACTATTAATTTATGCATTCTTCATTTTCTCCTTTGGAGCTGCTGTCTTCTAACTGTTTCCTTTGAGGAAGTTACACATCTAGAGGAAGTCTCAGGCGTTCTGAGATATGAAGCTAGAAAAAAACACAGTCTTATCTTTTATGCACACATGAAAAATATTTCTGTCGGAGCTAACAGGCCATCGATTACTAGCATGCTTTTTTCTTTATGGATAGGCTAGCATGGGTTTCTTTTCCAAAAGTAAAGATCATATTGATAATGTCTTGATTGGAAGGATGAGGTTCTAGGATGATTATAAGTAGCATAGCCTGATGAAATTCTTAGTTCTTTAACCTCTGTTTTTTAGGAAGTTCATGAAGTAATGGAATTGGCAGGGCATCTGGATTCAAACCAAATAAATTTCCTGGGACATGGGAGTGTATTTTTTTTCCCAGCCAAGTTCACTTAGGACGATTATGTGCAAGGTACATGAATCACCATGTTTGAAGTTTTGTATTGTCGTCTCAACAAACCATTGAGTTTGGTTTCCTATGATTATCTTTTTTGTGAAAACAGATTTCGATAATTTCATCAAAGTGCAATATGGTCACAATCAATATGCCAGTTACCAAGTTTGTTATTATTTGCCAAGTGAAGGTTCTCTGGTACTTACTATTCCTGTTGGAAATTTCATTGTACTTGCTATTCCTGTTGTCAATTTAAGTTTTCCTAACAAATGTCTCTATCATGTACGCTGGGGTAACATCTTCATATAGTGTTGTTTCAAAGAATGTGATGCCAAGGGAAAAAACGAAATTTTCTCATGGATTTTCGATGTTCATGTTCTGCATACAAAATGTATGTCAGCTTTGAGTCTTGAAGATAGTAAGATGACAGAAATATAAATAGATTATAGCATCAAAAGGATGAACACATCTTTCTTTCAAATGGATTATCATCTAGATTACATGCTATTCCAAGAACAACAAGAAGATCAAATAGATGGCACATTGATGACTGCATAAAACAGTTAGATGCACCTCTTATTCAACTACTATTTCTGGTTAGAGCAACATTGTTAATTGGCCACAAATTGGAGTTAGAAGCGAAAGTCATTGTAAAACATTTGTATTCTTATTATAAAGGACCCTGATTCGCCGAACAAAACAAATGCAAAAAGAAAAAGCCATTAAAACACAACCCTCAATGGTGCATACTTAGTGATGGATTTTGTCAGTATTATTTCTCTCCCTTTCTGTGTATATTCTATGATCGCTATAATTATCATCTTATTAAGTGTTTGAACTCCAATACGAAACTTTGTACCCTTCAAAACGTTTCTAATATGTTGTACTTTATAAGAACGCGTAATTATAGATTTGTAATAAGTTCGTATCTGAACCATCTAAGTTGTATATGGAAATAAATTTAGTAGCATCATTTAAGATAAATTTGTCACATCAATCTAGATTTTCAAAATCAATGTATCAAATCTAAAATCATAGATAGTGAAGAATCTAGACTCATTTATTTCACAATCTGCAAAGAAGGAATAGAGTTATGATTAGTTTCCTCAAAAGCTTTGTAAAATTGAAATTTCAAATCTATCCTAGAGCTGCCCGTATATTTCTTTCTTGGAGTATGTTTTTCCTATTATCTTGTTTGCAGCGAGTCACGTGATTCTCTATGTCTATTAATCGTGTCACTGCATGTCTAGGGTTTTTCACTGTATATTAGACGTTCAGCCGTTTTACTTGCCGCCCCTTGGTTTAAATTGCCATTCTGTAATTTCTACAAAATCTCCTACTCTTATTTCTCATTTAGATTCTGTAGCCTTTTCTTTCTCAAAATCAATTAATGCATGCATATACACTTGTCACCTTACATACTTTTTGGCTATAAATTCTCATCTTGGTTGCTTTCTGTGACTCGAGCCTTATATTTTCTATGCTAGAATAGTAGAGTTTATAGTCTAATTTTCTAGAGAATGGCAAGCGATCCATTGCGTCAACAGATTGCCACCATGAGACAGTCCTTCTTTGATGAGGTTTACTCCTTTGCATTTGAAACGCTTTGGTATTTTATGATTTCAGTTACTGCTATATTATGAATACGGACTATTTATAAAATATGTTTATTTTTTGTGTCAACATCGTAAATGTATTTGATTATCACCTTCGGCCTTCACCCACATCATCCTTAATTTCTATGTTATAAGCAGACAAACTATGGTAGTTTTGACTATTTTCCTATCCCACATCCTCGTAAAGTTGAACTTTGTCGTAGATTTAGGAATGTCACATGCGGAACTAACAATGATATACATTTCCTTTTATTTGCTAGATCTTTTAATTGTATTGAAGTTGAATCTTCTGAGAGTCATGTAGAGATATGGAGTTATGATAGTAGATCCCTTTGTTATTAAAATTTACAGCCATGACATTTTTAACAATATAATGAAATATGGCATTCCCTTTAAAGATGCTTGCTTTTATTTTTCTTATTGCACTTGAAATATGGCTTTTGTTTTTTCTTATAGACGCGGTTTCCCTTTTCGAAAATCCTGTATTTGATCATTAATTCAAATGTTGGCTGGTGCAAAATTACTCTTCCTCTTTGGACATCTAACGCATATGTATGTAGTGAAACCCCACCC